>OY987259.1:29945340-30448095 GCA_963920725.1 Rhamphomyia laevipes | reverse complement strand
ATTGTTACCATCTGGTGGACTACTTGCATCAGATCTTGAAGTATGCGTTTGGTGTAATAATTGATGATGGTGATGTTGATGCTGTATTTGGTGAGCTACTGGCAGTTGTTGTAAGGTAATGCTAGGCGATTGCATTGTAGTTGATGAGGAAGCTGTTGTTCCTATTTGTTGTTTATGCTGTTGAATTAGTGTTGGTGAAAATTGTACCATTTGACTTATATTTTGTGTATTCAAACCAACCCATTCTCTAATGTCACGAATAACTTGTAAATTTAATGGTTCCGGACTTGGTGATGGTGTTGATGATCTACTACTTATGTGACTACTTTGAGGACGATGTGTATGTTCTATATTTTCCTTTTCGATTCCTATATTTTGAAGTCTTGATTCTTCATCGTCATCATCATCATTTTTTGGAGCATTATCATTTTTTGAAGGTTCTTCATCATCACGTTTTATAGGTGGTTCCATATGTATTGATTCACTTGTTAATCCTTGAAATATTTTGATAGAAAAAATAAAAAAAAAAACATAAAATTAGTTAAAATACTTAGAATATATTATTTAGCGTTGATTATTTGAAAGTTTTTTTTTTATTTTTTTCAATGTAATTAAAGAAAAAATAACAAATTTATCCTTCGGTCGTGACAATACAACAGAAAGGATTATATTATACTTAAAAAAAATATTTAAAACAAAAATATTTTAAAATAGAAATGATAATAAAAATAATTATTATTCAAGAAACATAATTATTTTGAAGAGTATAAATTGATAATGGAAATTTTTTTAAATATTAAATCATAAAATTAAAAACAAAAAAAAATAAATAAATTTCTTGTACCTTTTACCACAATAGTTAAATTCAGGACGTACACAAAAGTGGAGGATGATCGTTTAATTCTGTTATGATGATTGTTTTTATTTATATTAAATTATATTATTTATGTGTGTTTTTAAAAATGAAATCATATAAAAAGAAAAAAATATATATAATCTGAAATTTGCTGTTATTATGAATTGTTAAAATTAAAGTTCTTTACATAAATTATGTGTTATAAAAAAAAAAAAGATTGAAAATGAAAATTTATAAGAAAAACAGGATGGATTAGAAAATGGATGATTAAAGTGGAGACAGATATTTTAAGATTTATTTTATTAATAAATATTTAATATTTAAAATAATTAGCAAAGTTTATAAAATTAATATATTGTTTAACTACAATTGGACGCATAACTCGAAATTCCATAATTGTTATATATTTCAACAAAATATTCTTACTAATTACTATAAATTACCATGATACATTTTTCTTTTTATATTTTTTTCTCATATTGTTAATAAATCTACCAAATTATAAACCAAAAAAAAATAATAAATATAAAAAAAAAATATGAAAATACTCAAATAAAATATTATATTAATTCTAAATAATAAAACTGTCTTCAAAGTCTGAATTACATAGAACTATTTGAAATCAGAAATAGTACAATATTTTTGGCGCCGAGTCATATTAAACGTATATTAATTATTTAAACTAAATAAAATAATTAAGTATATATATATTTTAAAAATAATAAGAACAATTTCAAATAAAAGCAATTTTTCGTTTTAATTATTAAATAAAAAAATATATATTTTTATATTTTATTATTATAAAAGAATCTATTATAATATAGTTTTTCATGCACAAAAAATGGTTAAATTATAACTACTTCAAAAAAATTAATTATTCATAATTGTTTTTTAATTAAATATTTTATAATAACTATTAAAATTCTACATAAAAAAGGTTGAAATTTGCAAATAATGAAGATTTTTGCAGTTTTTTTTTTTTTTTTATTAGGAAATTTAAACAACTTTGTCAACAAAAATTGCAATAAAATAAATATTTCATTAAACAAAAGCAAAAATATTATTTCCTGCAGATTTTTTTAAATAAATAATAAATATTCAAATTTTTTTATGTAAAATATGCAAATGGCTTATAAAATAAAATTTTCTTAAAGATTACACAAAAAAAATCAACTTTATTCTACATCTACAGAAATATATTTTCATTAAATAAAAGAAAAAAAAATACCAAATCAAATATAATCTAATTAAATATAATATATAGAAAAAAAATGTGGCAATTTAAAACTTGATAATAAATAAGCACCAGTTGAAAAATATCCTATTCCATTTAGTTTTTCATTCTAGTATTTTTTTGTACATCCTTTTTAGCACAATCATTGCTGGTGGAACCTAAAAATATAGAATATTAGTAATTGAAATTTTAAATATTACTTATAAAATTAATAAACAATAAAAATATAAATGAAAAAATAAGTATGTATACCACAAAAATTGAAGGAAAAAACATCAGGATAAATGGATTATCTGAAAATATATATTTTTTTTAATTTAAATGAAATTAGATAAAAATAATTAAAATTCAAAACAAGTAATTCCTTTGGTTGTTTATTTTGTATTTATTTTTACTTCATATATTATTTTTATTTATTTTTTCATTTCTTTCTCAATTAAATTTACAAATATGTACTTATTTTTGTAATTTCGATTTCATACTGATTCTCTCTCGCTTACCAGAAAATAATTTATTACATAAATAAATAAGCTATAAAAAATTTATATTTAAATAAATTAAAATTAAGTGCATATATTTAATAATCTATATTTGGAACTTTTTTAATTATTATTTTTTTTATATATTAAACACATTTTTTTATGTAAAATTAAAACTAAGCATATTTTTCCTAGATCAAAAACTAAATGAAATATATTTTTTTAATTATCATCACATAGAAAATGACTCATTTGAATATTCATATAATTTACATAAAAATTTTTATGAAAAAATTATTGAATTTGTTATTTTCAATACATTATAAATTAAAAATTTGTATGAATTATAAAAATAATACGAAAATTAATTCAATGTAGTTTTATTAATTGAAGAAAATTAGGTTTAATGATTATGTGTTTGTTTTACCATAATTAATTCACAATTTATAAGAACATAAAACATAAAATAATTCAAATTAATGTAAATAAATATTTTTTTTTTTTAAAATCACACAAAATTAATAGTTTTAATAAAATAATCAATCACATGCTAAAATATTTCATAAATATATTTTTATAATTTAAAATAAAATTCATAAATAATTGCACACAACAAATTTTTATCTAATTTTGAATTAATTTCAGAAAATGAATGTGATAATTTACATATTTTATTTTTTGTCTTAGTTATTATTGTATATGTACAATAGAATATTTCTATTATTTTTTGGTAAAATGTAGAATTTTAAATTTACTGATGCATTCAAAATTTGTCATTAATTTTACAATATTTTTTAAAAGACACACGTGCTCATTTAAAATTTTTAGTTTTCTTTAATAAATAACTTTATGTAATAAATGAAACTAATTAATATTTAGTTGTTAATTTTAATTATATTAATGTTATTCGAGAATGTATATTATTGTAAATTATTTTTGTTCTTAAATTTTGAAATAACAACTGTTACGCCCATATTTTTTCATTTTTTAATATGATAATTTTTTCGAAAATTCAATTCGTAGAATCGAAATATATACTAATCTACAAAATTTAATACAAAAATCATATCCTCGTTTCCTTGATTCTACTAAGTTTTCATCATTTCAGCTTTTACATTTGATTCAACACCACTAATACCAGAACCCCTACCAACAGCTGGTGTTGAATCATCATTTTTACATTTTGTATTCATGTGCCGTTTTAAATTACTGTGAACATTTGTTCTATAACCACACATTTTACTACAAAAATACCTTGGCGGCTGACCACATTCATTTTTTAAATGGCATTTTAAACTATTTTTCCATTTATATGACCGATTACAATTTTTACATATCCACGGTTTATCACTTTCTGTACCCTTATAAATCATATCTGATGAATGTTCCAAACTTTCTTTACGCATTCGTTGATTTTGAAATAGAATACGATATTTTTTATCATCAGCACCAACTGCTGTTGCTATTGTAGTTGTTTTAAATTGATCGGGTGAACTTATTTCAGTTAATTTACCCAATGATTTATTATGTAATTTATGTATTAAACGAATTCCTGTAGTTTTGGAAATTGTTTTTGGTGTTGCTTGTTGTTGCTGGTCTTCATTTTTTCTTGTTGCTAATATTGATGATCTTCGAGTTCTTGTATTTAATGCAGATGCTGGACCATAAACTTTACGTGAATCTGTATCACCTAATTCTAATTCTGTATTTGTAGCAGTATTCATATTTGTAGATTTTGTTGAATTATTTGGATTGACTGTTAATGCTTTTATATTACATTTGGTTGGTACTAAAGTTGTTGTAGATTTTTTAATAGTTGTTGATGCTGCTGATAAAAATGCAGCTGTTGTTGTTGATGTAACTGTTGTTAATGGTTCCATTATTGTTTGTAATGATGGTACTGTTGTTATTATTGGTACTTCATAGTCATTATCAAAATTTTCCAATTTAATTGTTGGTGTTTCATTCCATATAATTGGACTTGAAATCTTCAAATCATAATTAATATCTTCAGATGGTGTTGAACCATCAAATTCTTCTGAATCAGAATCTTCATCTTCATCATAAGAAAAATCACTTAGATTGTTTAATAATAATGATGGTGGTGGACTGGGGGAATCTCTTTCAAATTTTATTAATATTCCTCCATCATTATTACTATTGTCATTTATTGATACGGTGGCATTTTCTACTAATTCAGTTGATTTAACTAATTGTATTGGACCATTATTATTTGTATTCATTATTGTTGGACCATTTTCAGCTTATTATTAGTATTTTGGTTAGTGAGGAATATTTTTTTTAGTAAGATTGATGATAGATTTAAAATAAGTTTAATTTAGTTAGTTTTGTTAAAAGTATTTTAGTTATTCATATTTGAGTGAATTAAGAAGGCATGAAAAGAAAAATTTAAATAATTTTTTAATATATTCTAAATTTGTAATACGTCAATTAGTTTAGTTTTAGCTTAAAAATAATAATGAACAAATAAAATAATAAAAACCCTTAAAAAATAAAAGGAACTTAATTAAAAAAATAATCATATTATTAGCATTTCAGTTTGAATTAACTTAGCAAGAATACTAAAATATTTAAAATATGTTTATTGATTCAAGCTAAAGTTTACAATCTGTATTTTTTGAAGAATATATAGCTAAAATTAAAAAGCTATAAAAAAATAAAACTGAAAAATTTGAAATAATGTAAAAATGATAATTATAAAAATTTATAAACATAAAATGTTTTTATTTAAAAAATATTTACTTGAATTTTGTAGTTTCGGTATAGAATTTTTATCGGCCAACATTAACCAATTTCTAACTCGAATCTTTGATGTCACATTTTGTTCCTTGGAACCTTAAAAGAGAATATAAAAATATATTTAATAAGTATGTCATCAAAATATCCCAAATATGTTTTAATTTTTATTTATTATTAATTGTAAAATATATTTCAGTTCACTCGCTATTTTATTCAAAATTATTCCTGTCATCATCAAGAAAACAACTATATTTAAGAAAACTAAAAATAAAATAAAATAATTAAAAAAAAAAATAATACTTACGTTCATCTACAAATTATAAATTAAAATAAAATGTTTAAAAAATTTACAAATGTGTTTACAAAAAAAAAAATGAAAAGCAAATTCAATTTTCCAAATAATTAAATGAAAAAGTAAAGTTTTTAATAAAAAGACAATTTACACACTTTTTTCTATGTTTTGAATAATAATAAGATTTGTTATAATATATATATATATATATATATATATATATATATATATATATATACATATATATATTATATATAGATACAATTTTCACTTTATTTAAAAAATAAAAAACGAAACAGTTTTTTAATAAGACTAGTGAAAAATTTTCACATTTAAATTATAATTAAAAAAATAAGAGTCAAAATTTTCATTTTGGTTTTACAAATTATAGAAAAAAGACATTACAAAAAAATGAAATTTTATCGTATTCATTTGAGTATTTATATTTATTTTTTATACAATTTTTTTTCTTTAATTTACAACATTTTTTTTTTATATATATATATAAAGTTCTTTATTTGAATTTATTAACAAGTGATTTTTAATTAAAAAGTTTTAATTTTGTTAATATCAACGAATGTATTTAATTTTGTATTGTGCCAATTACCAACTATAAATAATTTTTTTTTTTACAAATATTTTTTCAATATATAATAATATATATATATATATTTTCAATTTAAGCGTTATATTTATGATAAATATTATTGAACAATTAATCTTCGAATAAAAAAAAAAAATTAATTAAATTGAACAATAATATTTATCATAAATAATACACTTAATAAATTAATTTCAATCAAATTTTATTTAAATAAATTTTTTTATCAACCCTACACCGTTTTTTATAACCATTTTTTTTCATAATTTTTTATCATGTTGCAAGTAAAGTTTTTTTCCCAAATAATTTTTAATCGTTATTTCGTGTATTACTTTATTTTTATAGATTATTTATATAAAAAAAAATCATAACTAGAGTGATAATTTATGCTTTGATAGATAAAAATAAGGTTTTTATTTAACCTAAATATAAATTTTGTTTATTAAAAATAATAATATAAAAAATAGAATACATAGAGAAAAATAATAATATAATAATAAAAACATTGGAATTTTTTATTTCTGAAATATAATTTTATAATTATATATAATAAAATTATAAGTTCATTAAATATTTTTGTTTTAACTTCTTTAAAGCTTAAAGTTGGAATGTAACTTTTTTTTTTGTAAAAATTGTAAATTCATGAATTTTTGAAATAAACTGACTTAAATAATATATATTTTTTTTTGCTTAAAGCGAGGATTTAGAGTAAAACTAATTATATATAGGTAGTTGGTTTCTATAAATTCAAAAAAGTATAAAAAATAATTTTATTTTAAAAATAAAAGCAAACTAATATGATAACTACTTGAACATTTTGTTTATAGAAGTTTATGTAAAATTAGAAAAAAAAATAAAATATATGTATAAATGTAGATTTTATAATTTAAATATAAATGGTTTTAACGATTCATTTTCTAATAATCATTCATTTATTTTTTATATAAAAAAAAAGCTATCTTATTACGTGACTGTTGATTTCTGTATGACTATATGTATTATTTAATTAATTATTAATAGTAAAAAAAAAAAAAAAAAATCTGTAACTATTATACAACTGCTTTAATTAATTGTTTTCTAATTTTAGAAAACATTTTTATTTTTATTTCTAAGTACCTGTGGGTTCATTTTTGCGCATTTATTAATGTAATAAAGAAATATTAACTTATCTTGTTAGCAACAAGACTGCAAAAAAAATAATATTAATTCTATTTTATATATAAATATAAAATGTGATGTATGGCTTGGTAATTGTATAGTAACAAATAAAATTTCTGTGACTCTTTCTTCTTAAATTTTAAATAAATGATATTTTTTTTAGATAAATGACGTTTTTTTTAACTTTTATATACTACGTTTTAAATTATTCGATAGTTTATTAACCTACTTTTATAGGTTAAATCAAAAATAGATTTTCTTTTTTAAATGTAAAAATTCATGATTGAATGTTTCCTCTCTAAAAATAATAATAAAGTTTTAAACTTAAAATTATGCAATTTTTTCCATAACACTTAAATTTTCACAATTATTTGAATATTTATATAAATGTTTTTGTTTTTTGTTTTTTTACATATAAAAATTAATTTTTACAACGAATTTATAAAAGGCACTTTAGAAAATTTTTACATTTTTAGTATGGAAAAATTTATATTAATGATTTATTTATATAGTTTCTTAACATTAGTAATAAAATTAATAATAGTTATAAAAAAAAAATATATTTTGAGGTAAGACGTTGATCATCTTAAAAACGATAACATTATAATTATTATATATAAAAAAAAAAAATATTAAAAAGTAAACGGTAACAAAGTTTTAATTTTTTTTTTATGTTAAACTATTGTACAATCTAATTGAATATTTAAATACAATTTATCATGTTACTTAAAATTTCAAAATAATAAAGATGATATATATCGTCAACAATGTTTGATTTTCATTAATTTTTTATTACAATTATGTATTTCACACATTTATTAATATTCAATACTGTAATAATAATAAAATAGAAAATTTTAATATTAATTTTTACTAATTGTTATTTTGTGTGCAAAAATTTTGGAAATTATTTTTGTATTCAATATTCAGCATTTTTATGGTATTTAAATTATCTTGTTTAATTATATTTACCTAAATGCCATATCAAAAACTGTTTTTTTTTTTTTCAAATTGAAAATATTTTTAAACAAAATACTTTATCGGTTAAAAAATGCATTTTATTATTCTTAAATTATTTTCTTTTGTTCACAGATAACGAAAACTGTATAAAATGTTATCGATTAGTAGTAAATTTATAGTCTAGCCTCTAGCCTTATCAATTAACTACTAAAATCTATTAATTTATAATTATTAATCTTCAGATTTTACAATCAAATTCTTTGTCATTTTGGATCTTTTAAACCAAAAATTTAAAAGGAGGAATGTTTTAATGTCTTTTACGAGTTAAACTTAGATTTTCAAAGATAGGCTTATAAATTTTAGCAATATATTGTAAAACTAAAATATTGAATTGGTTAATTTTAATGACAATAATATAGTTATATAAAATGCTTTTGATGTCTTAACTTTTTTTTTATAAATTTTCACCAAATTATGCTCCCACCCATTCATTCTCTACTTTATTTTAATATAATATCCTAAAAAAAATCCTTTTCTGCGAATTCCATTAATTAATTATAATTATAAACATTCACAAGAGCTTCTTGTTCTAAAACATTAACTTAACAAATATAAAGTAGAATAATATATCACTGTTAATTAAAGGTATATTTTAATTTCAAAAATTCGTAATTTTCTGGAAGATTTTTAATTAAATTAGAAATTTTATTATCTGAATTTGCATGTAAAAAAAAAGCAAATTTGAAATTGAATTTCCATAAAATATCACTATTTATATATATAATATAATAAAAGGAATGAATATTTTAATAAGTGATTAATTTTATATTGAGTGATTAATATTTATTTTAAATATAATTTGGCACAAATTCTAATTGTACAAATATATAATATATAAAAAAAAATTAAATTATATAATATAAATGCCTTTTCTCATAATTTTTTTTTTTAAATTAAATGTACTTGGTCTTTTATTATTGGAATGAATAAAAACAATTAATATTTCTTTTCTGTCTAAAATATTTGTGAGTTTGAAATTAATTTTTATTTTGAAAATCAACAAATTATTAATTATATTCAAAGAATAGTTTGGACGAAAACTTTTTGGATTTTTTTCACACAAAATTTTAAATTATAATATGTTGAATTTGATCCGAAAGGAAATTTTTGAAAAATGTTTGAAGTTTTACTTGAAATTGAAATAATAACTAATGATTTATTTGTTGTTTATCAAAATGTTGAATTGAAATTAGCAGCTTCTTCAGCTGCTTGAAAAACTTTGTCACCTAAACTTTGAAATTTTTCTTTATGCATACGTTCCATATGACGACCAATATGCATTTTTTGTTTAGCACGATAAACACAGAAAGGACATTGGAATTGTGGCTCTTTACCACATTCCCATTTTTGATGATTTCTCAATGATGATTTTAGTTTATATATTCTACCACATTCTGGACATGGATGCCCTCCCTCACCAGAATAATTACCATTACCACCGCTACTAGCACTATTATTACCACCCGCACCACCACTACTAATATTACCCATAACACTACCAGCTACAGTACCTAAACCAGCTGCACCTAATCTAGCACCGAGAGCATTAAACAAACTTAAACCGCATAACCCAGATGTGGAACTATTACTATTATTATTGATATTTTCAAATTTCATATTTCCAATTGTTGTTGGTTTTACATCACAGTCGACATCAGCATCATCTCCACCACCACCACCACCGCTGTTGTTGCCCATTCTACTGGTATTGTTACCGCCAGTATTACTTTTACCACCCGGTGTACTTGATCCATTTGGTGATGAAAATGCTATTGCAAGTGGTGATTTCCTATCATGTACTGATGATGCAGCCGATGATGATGTATTTGTACCAGATGATGATAAATTAGCTGAAGTATTTTGTTTATTATCCAATTTTAATGATAAATCTTTTGGGAATATCAATGGATGTTCACCTTCTTGTAATTGTGTTACCACTAATGGCATCGCTAGTCGTGCATTCCATTCGTTCCACGTTAAACCAGCTATCCGAGTAATACTTAAATCTTCAGCTGCTTTGGAGTGGATTTATATTTATTTACAGTTTTTGTATAATTACCAATTATCACCATTTACAAACAATATGTTTTTGTTTGTGGAAGCACATAATTTTTATTGTTGAAAAAATATATAAAAAAAAAATAAAAAAATAAAAATTTTAATATATAAAAAAAAAATTAACATAAAAACAATTAACATAAATTATAAATTAACTAAGCAAAAAATTAATTTCAATTTGATAATTCTAATTTATTATAGGGAAAAATGAAAAAATACTTTTGTTAATAAATGAAAATGAGTTCTTTATTTTTAGAAAAAGTATGAATTTGAAATAAAGGCAATGATAAATTTTGAAATATTTATATTTTCTAAAAGAATATATTAATATATAAAAAAAATATACAATAAAACAATTTTTAATTGCTTCATACTACAAAAAATAAAAAAAAAATATAAAAAAAAAATTATAATTATAAATAATTTAAAATTTTACGGGTGAATGGGAAAGGGCAATATAAAATGTTTTCTCTAACATTTTAGGATCTAACAAATTTAAACAAAATTTTTTTTATATTATTTTTATTCTTTTTTGTTTTAATATTTAAACACAAAATTAAATAATAAAAACAATTAAGATTGATAAATTAAGGGAAATTTTGAATAAAAAACAAATATATTAAATTATATTAAAACTTAACAAAAAAATAATAAACAAACAATAAAAAAAATTAAAAATAAATTTTACTTGTTTTACAATTTAAACAGCAGCTGAAGTGATTTTTTTATTTTTTCGTTGTTGATAATTTTAATGATTATGCGGAATTTAACCAACAAATATTTAAGTATTCTTTTCTTTTTTTCAATAAACCAACCTGGAAAAATAAAATTAATTATGTTAATATTAAGAAAGAAAGATATTTAATTTTAAAATGAATTGTTACTTACGTTGAACGAAAAAATTTATTGAATATTAAATAATGCGTTTTGTAAATTATTTTAAATATAAATATTTACTTGTTTTGTTTGTAAAGTTATGCATATTTACTCTTTGAGGGTTCTATTATAGTTATAATTTTAATTTATATACATTTATATATAAATTTTCCAAAAAATTACATTTGCTAAATTGATGTGGTACCTAAAAATAAAAATATATTAATAAAAATTATAAAAAATTTCAAAATATCCCATATCAAATATTCATAATCAAAGAAAACAAAAAGTTTATTGGAAGGATAAGATATGGAAAATAGAATTTTGGTTTGAAATAAAACATATTTTTTCCTCTTTAGTTTTTTTTTTTCATGTGTAAAACACTTTTTTACTACACATTTTTAAAAATTTATTATATGTTTACAAATTGCTTCAATATGAAATCTTTAGATGAAATACTATTAAAAATTACACACAACAGGGCAACAGAAAACATTTGACCTAAACAAGTTTTTGCCAATTTTCATTTCATAACACAACTAAAAAAATTTAGAATGGAAAAATGTTACTTATCAAGTTACTTTTTCAATGAATTTAAAATTTTATATTTTGCACATATGCTTTCTAACATGTATACCTAAATTACCACGTTGTTTTGCTTTATACGTACAATAAGGACACGGATGACATTGTTCTTTACCACCACATTCTACATTTTCGGGTCGTCTTAATGTTGATTTCCAACGATATTTTTTACCACAATGCCGACACATATATAATTTTTCATTATCTTCACTTTGTGTCATTGATGAATCACTTAACGATAATTCATATGTCGTAGTTGTTGTTTGTTGTTGTTGTTTCATTGGAGTTGTTAAAATTGTATAACTTTTAGTAATTGTTTGTTCTTGTTGTCCACCACCAATAATATTACCACTATTACCACCAACAATACCACTAATTTGTGAACGTTCTTGCGATTCATCCGGTGAATTTGGTTCATCAATTTGTATTTGTTGGGTTTGCTGTTGATTAGTTGTTTATATATGGTGTTCTGTTATATCGGCTGGTGCAAAACCAATAGCAATTTTCATAATATTAAGAAAGAAAGATATTTAATTTTAAAATGAATTGTTACTTACGTTGAACGAAAAAATTTATTGAATATTAAATAAATGGGTTTTGTAAATTATTATTTTAAATGTAAATATTTACTTGTTTTGTTTGTAAATTTATGCATATTTACCTCTTTGAGGGTTCTATTATAGTTATAACTTTAATATATATACATTTATATATAAATTTTCCACAAAATAACACTTGCTAAATTGATGTGGTACCTAAAAATAAAAATATATTAATAAAAATTATAAAAAATTACAAAATATCCCATATCACAGAAAGTAATCAGAGAAAACAAAAAGTTTATTGGAAGGATAAGATATGGAAAATAGAATTTTGGTTTGAAATAAAACATATTTTTTTTTCTTTAGTTTTTTTTTTGCATGTGTAATGAATAAAACACTTTTTTACTACACATTTTTTTTTTGTTAAAAATAAAACTATATAATTTTATTTTTATTTTATTTAATATATATACATACATATATATTTTTTGGATTTTATTAATAATAATAATAAATGTATTTAATTTTTATATAATTTACAAGTACAATTTTTAACTTATTATTTTTTTATTTTGTTTTTAATATTTATAATTTTGGCTTGAGAACTATATTTAATTTTGAAACTTTTACATGTTACTATTGAAATTATTTATTTAAAACAAATGTTATTTTACTTTTTACAAATAAAATATTTTTCTTCATTGTATTCAGATATGAATTTAGAATTTTGCTGAATTATATTATAATGTATAAGGGAACAATCCAGTTAATTTGTACATTAACCTGATAATGTACATTTACTTAACATATACAATAGAATATATATATATATATATATATATATATATATATATCAATTCTGGTTGTAAAATATGTATAAAGGATATAAAAAAAAGGTCCAAAAAGGTTACCCAGATTTTATTTCAATTTTGATTTTGAAAATAGTACAGAAAAAATTGATCTATTTATTATATGTTTACAAATTGCTTCAATATGAAATCTTCAGATAAATACTATTAAAAATAACACACAATTCAAATTTAACTTAGAATAATTATGTTGAAAAAGTCCGGGCAACAGAAAACATTTGACCTAAACAAGTTTTTGCCCCTTTTCATTTCATAACACAACTAATAAAATTTAGAATGGAAAAATGTATCAAGTTTTTTTTCTATGATTTTAAAATTTTATATTTTGTACATTAACTATTATATTTTTGTTATATGAGTTTACATTTTTTTTAACCAAAATTGTACAGAATATTTTTTTATTATTGTTATTTAACTAATTAATTTGCTAAATTTTTTAGCCTCTAATTTATTTAATAGTGTTTTTCGAATGCATACTATACAATAATAAAACTAATTAATATATTTATATGAAAAATATTTTTTCTGGGCCACAAAATTAACTATTTTATTAGTAAATTTTTTTCCTTATTTTACTAAAATCTTAAAAATTTATTTTATTAAAATATAGAACGAATAAGATTACAAATAGATCTTGAAATAAGTGAAATATTGAAACAAAATTTCTATTTGTTTTCTATATATTAATTATTGCATTTTTAAATTTATTAATATAAAATTATTTATTTATAAATCTATATTTTTTTGTTTACTTTTTAAAAATGTTGAATTTATTTTTTGTAATATAATTTCCACCTATTTATATTTATGTTAGAATAAAACTGTGCTGAATTTGAAAGAAAATTTATACTAATACTTTTTATGAAAAATTAAGCAAATTGGAAAACAAATTACTTTTTACGTTAATTTATTTTGTACACTAAACCAATAATTAATTGGTATTAGTTTAAAAAAAATAAAAAAAATAATTAAAATTATTATAATAAAAAACAATATGATAACTACTAGAATTCATAAAAAATAAAAACAAATGTTTAATATAATAATATTAATAAAAAAAATTATATACTTTCTCTATAATCTAATTTATATAAAATTATATGAAAAATAATCAATAAACTTAATAATAAAATTAAGAAAAAAAAAAAACAAAAATAATAGAATATTTTCAGACTAAAATTTCATTAAAAAAAATGTATAATATTTCTCCTTAACCGAAAATTATAATATATTATTATAACTATTGTTAAAGGACACTGTAACCGAACAAATGAAATATAAAATTATTACAAGCATTGTTATATATTTATTTTCATAATAAAATTATTATTAAAAATTATTCAGCAAATTTGGCTTTTTCTTTCGGTATAAATGACCACAAATTAGTCTGTTTATTTTTGAAGTTTTGCGGGATAGTTTAATGTTAATTTCAAATAAATTATAAAATTAATCGTTTCTATACCCTAAAAATAGAATAAATTTTACAATTAATTAATATGTTATCTGTCTATTTTCTACTTAATTTGAATTTAATAAAAAAAATCATTATTTCCCAAAAAAATTATCCGAAAAATTACTTTTAACTACGCGGTAAATATAATTTAGATAAAAAATTAATAATTATTAAAAAATTATATTTTCAGCTAAAATATTTTTATATAAAAATTAAGATTTCCTATAAATATATTTATTATTCGGTAACAGAAAATTTATATATGGAAATTTAATATAAGTACATAATAGTACAATTCATTAAAATATTTATTTTTGGAAATATTTTTTTTAAAAAAAACATCAAATTTTTCAACTTTTAGAAAATATTTAACAAGAAGTTATAATTTTATTCTTGGTATGTTGAACTATCGATTTAATAATAAAAATTATTATACTTTAGCGCTTACGTTTTGCGACCACGTTTACTTTCCAATTGTGGCTTTTCTGGATGATGCTTTCTAACATGTACACCTAAATTACCACGTTGTTTTGCTTTATACGTACAATAAGGACACGGATGACATGGTTCTTTACCACCACATTCTACATTTTCGTGTCGTCTTAATGTTGATTTCCAACGATATTTTTTACCACAATGCCGACACATATATAATTTTTCATTATCTTCACTTTGTGTCATTGATGAATCACTTAACGATAATTCATATGTCGTAGTTGTTGTAGTTGTTGTTTGTTGTTGTTGTTTCATTGGAGTTGTTGTTAAAATTGTATAACTTTTAGTAATTGTTTGTTCTTGTTGTCCACCACCAATAATATTACCACTATTACCACCAACAATACCACTAATTTGTGAACGTTCTTGCGATTCATCCGGTGAATTTGGTTCATCAATTTGTATTTGTTGGGTTTGCTGTTGATTAGTTGTTTGTATATGGTGTTCTGTTATATCGGCTGGTGCAAAACCAATACCAATTTTCGTACCATCTGGCAATTCAATATCATCAATTTCAGCATATTTAACTAAATCACTTATTATTGATGCTTGTGGATTATTTAAATCAATTTCAGCTATTTCAAATTTCTTTTCACCAGCCATAACAGTTGTTGTTGTTCCAATACCAGATTCTTGTTTTTGATGATGTTGTTCAATACCACCAGCAACACTTGTTGCAGAAACAATTTGTATTGTATTACCAGCTGAATCATGTATTGGACTAGCGTATTTACCACGTGAATATTTAATACGTGATCCACCACTTATTATATTTTTTGGTTGTATATTTACTTCGCGCAATCCTAATAATGTATTTATTGTCTGTTGATTTGTTACTATACTAGTTGTATGTTGAT
The DNA here is from genome assembly GCA_963920725.1 of Rhamphomyia laevipes. Lineage (NCBI taxonomy): Eukaryota > Metazoa > Arthropoda > Insecta > Diptera > Empididae > Rhamphomyia > Rhamphomyia laevipes. Next base: position 30,431,960 of record OY987259.1, on the reverse strand, counting down.
GTTCTTGTAAATGTTGTGGTTGCTGAATAATTGTTGCTGTAGCAATTCCAGATTGATGATGAATGTGTTGTGATGTCGATGGTTGATGTACAATCTTTTTCAAATTAATCAATTCTGTATGTTTGTTATTGTTGATTAGAATATTTTTGGTGTGTGTGTAATCAAAAACAAAATAAATATATTGAAATTTTAGAATTAGTTTAAAAATGTTAATAACAATAATTAAAAAATTAAATTTAACATATAGTTGTTAGTAATGAAGTAGAAAATGAAGTAAAATTAAAAAAAAAATGAAGCTTTACCTAATTGAAATATAATTTAATATAAAATTAAACATAATATTAAGTTTGTGTCAAATAAAATATTATAAGCTAAAAAATGAAAATAAAATAAAAAAGAAACATAAAAACTGAACATTATATGAATTATTGTTAATATAAATTTTATGTCGCATTATTATTTGATTAAAATTGGAAAGTAATTTTTATTGCTTACAAAATAATTCGTTTAAAGAAATAAAGATTGTATAAATCATAAAAATAACCCTACAAAAAGTGCAATTTTATTTCAATTACATGTCGATTTATTCAATTAAAAAAATTTAACTTTTCAATTAAAAAAATTAATTTCCAATTTCAAAAAACAAAAAAAAAAAGCACATTGAAAAATAAAAACATTTTTTTATTAAATTTTTTACCGCATTCAGATGAAGGTAACTTGATTGTATGCAAATTAGTCAATGTCTTGACTTGATTATCTTCAGATGTCAACTGATGATGTACACCTGGTACTGCAACAACACCAGCTGACGTAGAAATATGATGATGTTGTTGATGATGATGATGTTGTTGTTGTTGTTGTTGTTCTTGTATGTGCTGCTGTTGTTGTTGTTGTTGTTGCTCTTCATCTGCGGTTAATTGTTTTGATGATGTAATATTACCCAATTTTTTAACATGCAATACAAAGCCATCCTTATTTTGTGTTATTACAATATCGTTACTCTCCAACAGACAATCGTCAAGTTCAAATTCTTCAGGTGTCATATCAGTTTGTTCGCTTTTATCATGTTTCACTGCATAATCAAGAAAAAATATATAAAAAAAATTTTTTTTTTAATATTAAACATAATAAAAAACATTTTTTTTTTAAATAAAATAAAATAAAAATAAAAATTTAAACACTAACAGTTCATAATAGTCGAATATAAGGCAAATTATTCATTCCATTCCGTAATTTATATATAAAAAAAGTCCTCAATTAATCAAAACAAAAAAAAACATATAATTGATTTGGTCTTTTTTTTTTGTGTTGTTATTTTGATTGCAATAAAAAAAAGTGTTTATTTTTTGAAGCAAATTTATAACTTTTTATACAGAAATAATAAATATATATATAAAAAAAAAACATTTAACAAAATAAAAATTAAAAAAACAAATATTAAATATATAAAAAAATAAATAAGAAATATTGAACACAAGATGGTTTCAAGTTTTTTTTTTTCAAAAAATAATTTCGTTTATTATATTTAAAAGTTTTAAGTAGATAATTTTTATTTTATTGTTGTCACACTTTTAAAACAGTTTTTTATTTACTTTATATTGAAATTTTTATATTTTTTTTTATAAAATGTTGATATCACCTGAAAGAGCAAAAAAATAAAATAAAATAGATTTGATAATTAGAAATATCGTATTATTTTCTATCCACAAAATAATAAAAACAAGGAATATTCAATTTAATTTATATTACAGAAAATTTTGAATCAGAATTAATGTTTTGCTATTGTCCTGAAATAAATAAAGTAATATTTTTTTGTTTTGTTTTTATAACTAAATATTATCTTAAATTTAAAATTAATAATATATATATATAATATTTAATATATATATACATACATATAAATATATTTATATATATATATTATATATATATCTTTATATACATATATTTACATTATTATACGATTGGCTTAATATTAATAAAAAAAACATGTATAAATCAATTATATGCAAAAAAAAATCAATGAGATTTGTTATTATGTAATAAGCAGCTGACTTGTTAATTTCTGTTAAAAATGGCAACGTTCTGTCTTTAATGACCACATAAAAACGCATAAATTTAACGTTAAATTATTCATACATTATCCAATTAATAGACCAAATTTCTATACCCTGATTCCAAAATATAAAAAGTGACATTTATTTTACAGAAAAAATAATTAATCTATATTCATTTTTTAACCACCACCAACCAAAGTGTGTACACGTGAGTTTTCCAAAAAAAAAAAAAATCATTTTAATATTTTTATTTTTGATGTTGTGATTGTAAATGTTTTTTCAAACTACTATTATATTTTGTAACATATGGACAAAATGAACATTTAATATTCGCTGTAATTCCACATTCATATCGCAAATGCCTTGATAAATTCTTTTTATAAGTATACGATTTTTGACATTGTGGACATTGATGACTATTATTAGAATTATCATTTGATAATGTTGTTTTTATTAAATCATTATTATAATTATTTTGATCTTCATAATATTGTTCATCTTCATCAACAATTCTTTTATTTATTGTTGTAGAATTATAATTTGAATTTCCAATATTATTTAAAGTTGTTATTGATTTCATTGAATATTCTTCAGTCCAAAAATCTTTTACATCTAATTGTGTGGTATCATCATTATCTGCAATGAAAAAAATATGAAGGTAATTGGTTAAATTAAATTCGAAATATAAATATGATCAATAAAACAAAAAAATATAATAAAAAAAAAAATAACAAAAATATGAAAAAAAAGGATAAGGAATTGACATTTGGATAATTAAAAGAAAATTCAAAACAATTTCGACGAAATTTTTTAAGTATACTTTCTTACAAAAAAAATCTAAGAAAATTGAACTCTGTAAATTTTATTTATTTTTTGTTTTTGACTAACAATTATGTAAATATATAAATTTTATTCTTTTTAATGATGAATATGAAAAAAATTAAATTTAGCGCCTTAATGATTTAATACTGTTTATGTTTTTAAGTGATCCTTTTATAGTATGTGAGATGAAAATTAAAATTGTCTAGCACCATCTACAAACATGAAAAACTACAAAATTACAATGTTTTTATTCATTATATTATATGACTAGTTTTTAAATGTATTTTTTCTTTAGCAAAATTTTAGCAAAGTTTTATTTTAAATCGTTACAATATAAAAAAGAAAATACAAAAAAATTATTTGACAAAATGTCTTGAGCCCATATGATTACGTAGTTGATTATTTCGTTTAAAACGCATTTTACAATATGGGCATGGAAAACGTGGTATTGAATTACATTCTAAACGCCAATGACGACGCATATTTTTTAATTGTGAATAATCTTTGCCACATGTTGGACAAGCATAACGTTGATTAATAGTAGCTAAGGATATAGGTGTTGACATATCAATTAAATTTTTATTATTTCCACCTATTGTAGAATTTTCACCACAACTATCCAATAAATTTTGTTGTAACAATAATGGATGATTTGTATCAATCTGTGATATTGATAATTGTGATGGTTTCATTGCATAATTTGAATCAATTGATGAAAACTGTTGTTGTTGTGGACTATTTGTTGTAGCAACAATTGTCTGTTGATATTGTTCTTCATATACAATAAATTTATCAGCAGCAGATTGTTGTTGTTGATGATGATATGCCACAAATGTTTGAATTTGTGAATTATCTGTTGTATCATCATTGGATATAATTATTTGTGGTTCATCTTGATGATAGTGTATAGAATGACTGGGATTTCTACTGTCATGTGTTGGTGATGGTGATGACCATGTATCTAAAATATTTTCTTCCATATACTTTTCAGCTGCTTCGATACAATTATCTGAAAATGCATACAAAATTTAAAGAAAACAAGAACATAAAAAAAAATCTAACAATAAAAAAATAAAAATTTTCGAATTTAAATTACATAGTGAGATTTATTTTATTAATCCCTAAAATGGAAAAATAACAAATAAATCATATATAAATTACTCGCATGCTCATTTGATTGTTTTCTATAGAAAGTTAGTATTAGTTAAATTAATATAAGTTTAAATTAAATGAGTTCCAAAACGCTTTATAAACATCATTTTAAAATATCTGACGTTTGGAAACGTTAACTATCGAAATGAAATTTATTTAAAATTTGAAAAATATTTCCATCTTATATATTATGTTTTGGAATTCAGCTCTAAATTATTAAAATTAAAATCACGAATAAATTAAAAGTAAATTGTAACAGTGCATTTTAATTAAATAATGTATTTTAAAATTAAAATAAATAAACAAAAACAACAAAAAAAAAAGTAGAAAATTTTATAATAGTGTTTGTTTTATTTTTACTTACATTTTAATATATTTTAAAAATTCCCAAAAAATCAAAATAAAATAGAAATATAAAAAGACGATAAACAAATGGTGAACTCAGGATCTCAGCAGATCCAGGTAGTACCGTTTACTGCTATAACGGTAGCAACACTTTTTTAAAAAAAATAGTGTCGACCTGACTAAAATGTTATTTAAAAAACTATAATCATTTTTTTTTTTGCATTTATAATTTATTTAAAAAAATTCTAATTAATTTTATAAACATAATTTTTAATATATACGTTAAATAATTTTTATTTTATATAAAACTAATTAGGATGTACTTTATTAAAATGTATTATTAATGATTCTTTAAAACGACAATTAAATCCACATAAATGACATTTAAAAAGTGGATGTGATATAATTTTTCTATCATGTCGACCAAATGTCTGATATGATATAATTTCATTTGGTGTTATTAAACTATTCTCAGCTGTTGTTAATTTATTTTTATCAATTTCATTATTTTGAATGAATGATGTAGATGCACTAGTTGTATGACTATTATCAACAATTCCATCATTATGACTAGTTGCAATTGTAATATGTGTTTTTCTTTTTTTAAATTTCTGTTGATTTGATATTTTAATTATTTCTTGATCAATTTTAACAAGTTTTGGATTTATAATTAAAATATTTTTATTTTTTTCAATTGTTTCTGTTTTTATATGACCACTTAATTCATTTATTATTTGTTTGCTATTATTAGTTGTTGAAATTTCAGTACATTTATTAATAGATTCATTAATAATTTCTTCTGTTTCAGGACATGGTTCATCGATTTCATGAAAATAATATAAAATTCTAGAATTTTCATCAGATATACGATAAGTATCATTTTCAGTTATTTGATCATTTGGTTCTAATTTTGTGGTGACTGTATTCATTTGAACAGTTGGCGTTAAACAAACTCCCTGATCATCATGTGATTGATAAATAACATCTTCTTCTTCTTCGTCTTCTTCGATAAATTCATTTTCATCATATACATTTTCTTCTAAAACTAAGAAAAAAACAAAATAAATACATTTACATTGGAAATTTTTTAAAAGTTAGTAAAAAAAAACTAATTAATTAATTAATAATACAGCAAATTAAATAAGTAAAAATGGATAGGAATTATGAAAAAGACTTAAATACAATTTTTTGTTTGGTTGTAAAAATATTTGTTTTTATTTTTCAATATGTCTTAAAAAGATTTATACGATTTTTTTAATTAAATTAATATTTTCTTATGAATCTGCATTGAATTTTCGTTTCTTTATTTTTTTTTTTAATTCTACTATTTGGTTTAAGTATATATTTTGGTTAATAAATTAAATAAACTAAAACAACTCACAATTTTACATAAAAATGAACAATAGCGAGAAACTTTTTATGAAATTAACTACATAAACTAACTTAATAATTGACATTATATTAAAACATTGAATATAATTATGAAAAAAATTTAACCAATTTATTCATTTTTATTTCTATTTTGGTGGCTCTTTTTTTAAAATACTCTTTTTATATATTTAGGTACATAATTTTCATTTAATCTTAGATTTAATTTAATATTATTCAACAATATCTACAAAAATTTCACATTTTTATATATAATTTTTTTGGCAAAGATTTTTTTTTGTTTAGGTATACAACATATTTTAAAACAATTTAATAATTTAAAAATAACCACCTTAAGAGTTTTGTTCGTTTTAAAATTAATGAAAATATCACTATAATATGAACAATTTAAAAAATAAGATTTTGTTAAGTATGTATATATAGTTAAACCATAACTATCTAAATAACCGCTTTGCACATATAATATGTTTGTTATCTATTAAAATATTTAAAAATATATATTTATTTTTAATTTTTACTATACTAGAGTATTAAATAATCAAAACATTATGATCAAAATTTGGAAAATCTTTGATTATTACATTTTAATAAATTCGTTAATTTAAAATTTCCATTATTTTTTTTCCATTTTTAAAGAATATTTTCTTTTGAATTATAAATAATATTTAACACAAACACCAGATTCTAGATGACGTTTTAAATGTGAACTTTGTGAAAACGCTTTACCGCACATCATACAACGAAATTTCTTTTGACCACCGCATTCATATCTACAAAATAAAAAATAAAATACAAAAATTAAAAAAATAATTTCAATAAATCTAAATTCTACAATTTTGTAATTGACATAGTACCGGTACCTTATATGTCTTTGAAGGGAACTAGCATCTTTGTAATTTTTTATACAATTTTGTCGTGGACACTGATATCTTCCGTCTGAATTTATAAACTTAAATAGATCCGAAAATTTCAATTCATACCAATAATCACGACGTAAAAGTTGTGCAGCATCACGTAAAGATAATTGATGATGCTGTAATTGCTGTTGTAATGAACGATGATTTAATAATGACGATGGTGGTGGTGACGATATTGTAGATGATGTTGGTGAACCATCTGAAAATTTTTTCCAGATAGAATTTTGGTTTTTTTTTTTTATATGTTAAGTATAAATTAAAATAATTTATAACAAACAAAATTAAAAAAAAAAAAACATTTAAATTAATTCTTTTTAAATTAAAGCAAAAACAAAAAATAATTATTATGGCAAATAAAAAAAAAATAACACTTAACTTTTTTAGGTATTGTTTTTGTTTGGGATTTTTTGCACATCATTTTTGGAACTGTTTTCAATTTGTTATATAAAAATTTTGATTTGAGGATAAAAAATCATAAAAATGTAAAAACTGAAAATAAATTAAAAATAAAATTATCTACATACATTTAAACGAGATAAGATTTAAAAGATTTTTTTTTTTAAGTTTTTAGTCAAAAAAAATTATTTTTATTTACTCACGTATAAAAAATATATTCTTGTACAATTATAATTTAAATTTTCAATAAATTTATATAAATGTTTGTTATAGTTTGCCGATCTTATTTATAAAATTTTTTTTTTAGAAACATATTTTATTTTTGGTCTAATTGCATATTAAATATTTTAATATTTTTAACACAATACATTTTTTTATTTATAAAATTTCAGTCATTTTAGAATTAAAAAAACAAAAAGAAAAAGAAAAAAAAATGTATAAAAGGACAACAAAAAATTATTAAAATGATAAAAATCTTTGGTAAATTAATTTCTTTCTAATTACTGAAGAAAAATTATAGTAATAAAAATATGGATTGCCAAAATATTAATTCAAAAACGTATTAAACGTTCCCAATAAAGATTTAACAACGTAATTTACGAATCGTTTTTGAATACAATTTTTTCAAAGGCAAAATATGTCGTCGTATCGATATTATTAGATTATTTGAAATAATAATTTCGATACGAAATACTCGAATTTTTATACTATAATTTAACTTATTTCTTACATTTGCTAATAATGGCAATTCTTAAAAATTATAATATTAAAAAATGATTATATAAAAATTTAAGGAAACTTATTTTAAGGAAATATTGTGCAATTAGAAAATCACACTAAAATATAAATTATAATTCCACAAATAAAATTCTAATGTAATTTTTATAAAGAACCAAATTTATCAATTTAGGCATAATCCAATACAGTAAATTCTTATATTTAATATTCCATAAAATTTAAATTTAAATACTAATTTTTTTAATTATATAATATAAAAATATTAAATATAAATGTTTATAAATTATATAATTTGGCATTTTCTTTATTTTATCTATTAGTTTCTTTTCAAATATGTTAACACAATTATGTAATTCCATATTTTATATTAATAATTATTTTGTATTTATATATTTGTGTTTTTAAGTTTTTAAAATTGTTACAAATTATTTAAAATATAAAAAATATATAAAATTATTTTTTGTCTTGAAGTATTTTATTACAATATAATCAAGTTTAGTACAATTTATTTTAAATAAACGATTTTTTTTTTTATATTTCTCTTAATTATATAAATTTTAGGAATTATAATTATAAATATTTTAAAAATAAATTTACTTGATTATATTGAAATTTGTTTACATTTTTTAAAATTTATTTTTTAACTTTTGGTGGGAATATTTTACGTTTTAAATGTGTTATAATATGACATTTAAGATTATCTTTACGTTTTGTTGCAAAATCACAATGTGGACATTGAAATTTTGGTAAAGCACCAGTATATTCACATTCATATCTTGTATGACGACCTAAACTGCCTCTTGATGCATACGATTTACTACAAAATTGACATATAAATCGTCCATTTATTTGTTGTTGACATTGAAGTAGAGCTGGTAAAACGTCCAGAAAATCTACGATTATAGGAAATTTTTGGTATTTTTTTTTTTTTTTTTGGTTGTTTGGAATTTTTTTGTTGATATTATTACAATTTTTTATAGTTTTAAATTTTTCAATGTATATTTATTTTGTTTGAAAAATATATAATTTTAATTTGATTTCAATTTTTTTTTTTGTAAATTTATTTATTCCCGGATTAAAAAAATATGTATATATTAAATACCAAAATGCAAATTAGTATTAATTTGATAATGTAGACTAGATAAAGAAAAAAATAATAATTGTTACAAAATTTAGTATATATATATTTTTTTAAAAACTTAAAACTAATGAATATTTAAAGTATTTTATTATTTAATTTTTTAATATTATATTTCGTTTTTTAAATCAAATTTAAAATAAACACACTTGAAGAAATATATATAAATAAATAAAAAAACTAAAAAACAAATAAAAATAATAAAGCATTCGCAAACAAAATTAATTATTAATAAATATATAGTTTTTTTTTAATTTAATTTTTTTTTTAATCTTATTTTCTATTTTATAATTTAAATTTTAATGAGAGTTAATAAATATTTAAAAAAAATAATATTCACGCTACAATTTTACAGAAATGATTAAAAGTAAAAAAAGGTTTTTATTTTTTATTAATAATAGTTAGTTCTAAAAATGATTTTTACCATTTTATGATAAGATAATTTATAAATGCAACTCAAAAAATCATTCTTTATAATTAATATGACAAAGATTCATAAATCTTAATTTTTATAAATAATTTTAAATAAATTTGTGGAATTTTGTACTGCAAAACTATGTTTAATATTAATATTTTTTAAACGTTGATATATATGTATGTCTGTATGTATAAATATATACACATTAACATTTTATATGTATACCAATATATATCCAAATATTTTGATTTTAGATGTTTTTTTGTAAATTAAAATTTTGTAGAAATAATGATAAAAATGATAAAAATAGATTATGAATTTTTTGTTCCTTTTTATTTAGCGTTCATTTTAAACATAATTGGACGTATGTTATTAATTGTTGCAGCTGTTGTTGTTGTTGTTGTTTTAGATGTTGTTGGTGATGATGAAGGAATTTTTGGAAAATGTGTACGAATATGTTTAGTTAAATTATCACTACGTTTAGCGGCATAATTACATGTAGGACATTGGAATAATGGACGTTCTGTAGTAAAACGGCATTCAAACCGTCTATGACGACTTAAACTTTTACGCGTTTTATACGATTTACCACATTGATCGCATGAATGCATTTGATACCATAATAGAAAATCTGTAAAGTAATTGTATAAGGAGAATTTTTCTGAATTTTTTGGTTTCGTTTTTCTTTGAAAATGTAAAAATACTTTCGAAACAATATAATTTATACATATATATATATATATATATATATAAGTATATATATATATATAAAATATATATATGTTTATATTTGTATCTATATATTATATAAATATATATAACAAAATGAAAAAAAAAAAAATAAACGATCAAAAATTTGTGTGAAAAACTAATGAAAATCTTCAAAAATTAATTTAAACACTTTAAAAATAAATGAATTGGAAGAAAACAATACAGAACTACTTTTGTACGTTATTTACAGGCGAGTTCGTAATTGGAGAATAAGAAATTTGAGACAGAATTCCCTAAAATATATCTGCAATTTTGATTTCTTTATATACAATGATATTATTAGGATAATAAATGGTTGGGCTATACACCTTTCAAATAATTTTTGTAAATTATTGAAAACCATAAATAATACCAGATTGTGAATGAATTTCTTCTAGAAAATATTTATTGCTCTTGATATTCTTTAAATAACTACACAAAAATTCTTCATTTACGAACTCGTCAAAATATAACCACTGAAAATTTTACTTTTATTGTTTTGTGATGGTAATTATAATTCATCACATCAAAATAATACAATCACACAAAAACAAAACAAAAAAACAATTTTGTTTACAAAAAAAAAATTTAATTTAGGAAAATTGAAAATATACTGGAATAATTAATCTTTTTCTGATATTAAAAAATAAAAAATTTAAACAAATTATAAGAAAAAACTCATTGCATAAAAATCTTTCATTGCATAAAAAAAATAATAATGGAAAACTCATAATAAATAAAACGTTTTGTTTAAACAAGGAAAAAATCATAATAAATAAAACGATTTGTTTAAACAATTAATCATAATTATATTTTTTGTTTCATATATAATAAAAAAAATATAAACTTATTTTTTTAATTTTGTATTTTAACATAAATTGTAGAAAAAAAAGAAGAAAAAAGAAATTAATAATATATATAAAAAAATGTTGTATTATTTGAATTTTAATGTTGTATTGTGTAATTCTCGTTTCTTTTATTTAATTATTTTAAATATATTTAACATTTTCTAATAATAAAAATTTCATTTTTTTACATTTTCTAATCTTTTTCATTTTTTTTATATTAATAATAAATACAGTGAAGAAAATAAATAAAATTATTTCAAGAAGATGTCCTAGTTGAAGAGTTCATCGACTTCACATCTAAAAAAAAATTAAATGTGGTTAATTAAAATTATACATTTTATAAAGAAACCCATTAAAAATTTCAATAAAAACAAAAAAATAAATTAATGTTTATGAATAATTAATTCCTCGCTTTACTTATCCTTTTTCTCTGAATAAAAAAAAATCAAATCATCTGAAAATATTCTATTCTAAATTTATATTAAAATAATAAAAAGAATTAATTATGTTTTTTTTTTTGAAGTTTTAATAATATTAATAATTTAAAATGAAAATACACAAAAGGAAAATTAAAAAATTAACCATAAATTTATATAATTAATTGAGTATTAATAAAAATAATTTGAGTTTACATTGGCATATAATAATATATAAGTCCAATGTTTTTTTTAAAATAAAATTAAAAACTGATGATATACAGAAATTAAAAATAATATTTGTAAATACAAAATTTTCAAAAATTTATATGGCAAATTAAAATTAATCTTTTTTTTTTTTTAAATGGCGTGTACTTTTTTTTAATAAGAAAAAATATACATTTAAAAAATTATACAATATTTGAAATGAAAATTTTTTAGGATACGACTAGATTATAATATCTTTGTAGTAAGCAAAACTTAGAATAAAATATGATTTTTAATGAAGTACATTTTATCATACTATACACAACACCATGAAAAATATGATTGAACAAATTGTTCGTTATAAATAATTTATAATGAAATTATAAATTATATTGACAAAAATATAAATTTAAATAAAATATTACAATATCGGACGTTATATTGATTCAAATTTATTAAAAATAAAATATGAAAATCTTAAAATTAAAATAAAATTAACCCCAGATAATAATAATAAAAATATATATATATTTTAGGGTGTGAAATGAATAATTTGAGATCAGTCGTTGGTAATCCTTTTTATTACTTAAGATGTCTTTTATAAATCCATTTTTTTTTTATTTGGTACAATAGATTTTTTGTTTTAAATTATTTGGTTTCGTCATTTTATTTTGGATTTTCTTATAAATGTTTATATAAATGTCATTTGTCATAAATTTATTTATATAATTCTTAAAATCTTACAAAAAAAACTTAAATTTCTATGAAAAAAAAAAAAAAAAACAAAAAAAAAGTTTAATAAAATTTTCGTATTTTTGTTTTTTGTTGTGTTAGTTATTATTGTATTTTTTTTTTATATAATAAGCGTGAGTTTCTTAAGATCCAATTTTAAAATTGTACTTTTTTGTTTTAATTATTATTATTATATGTAAATGGCATAGCATTTACAAGCCTCTCTTTAAGTAAAGAATTTGAAATTAATTGTAAACTTAATTTCATTTTCCAATCATCATCATTGATAACAGCCTTTAAATCTTTTAAATTATCTTTGGAATCACGTTCATCATAATCACTTCCATTACCACTACCTCCACTACCACCACTTATAGCTGAAATACCACTAACACCGCCAGCAGCAGCAACAGCTGCATTCATTGCAGCTAATACACTTGCATGTACAACACTATCCATAGCTGCAGCAGTAACAACAGATAAATTATTATTATTATTATTATTACCATTACCATTATTATCATTATTTTCATAATTTTCTTTTTTAATTGATAAATTTTCTGGTTTCATATCATCTTGTGATATATTAATATTTGATGGTGGTGTAATACCATGTTTTGAATTCATATGTCTAACCATATGATATTTACGACGAAAACGTGATGGACATAAATCACATTTAAAACGTGGCGGTATACCAATACATTCATCACGCATATGACGTTGTAAATGACGTTTACGTAAATATGATTTACCACAAACACTACATGGAAAACGTTGTCCATCTGATATATTCATATTATTATTATTATTATTATGTTGTCCATCTGATGTATTAATACTATTATTATGTTGTTGTGATGCTATTGTTGAATTATATATTGAATTTCCATTTCCAATTGATGTTGTTGTTAAATTCTCCATAGATGTATTATTAAAATTTGAATAATCACCAACAGTCATCGTTTGTTGGAAATTATATTTTAAATCACGATTAATACCATTTTTATTATTGTTGTCTGTTTCTGTAAAATAATAAATTGTTTGTTTTTGTGAAGAAAATAAAAATATAACAAATTAAAAAAAAAATATAAGCCAAATATGAACGAAATTTTTAAAAAATGAAAAAAATTTGAAAAACCATACATTTTTCTTTGTATAGTAAATAATACTAATAAAAAAATAAGAAACTAAGATAAAAGGAATCAAAATTATTGAAAAATTTATTATAAATTTACATTTTATAACTAAAAAAATTATTATAATTAAAAATAAATAAATAAACCTTAACTAAATAAAAACTAAATATAAATTATATGTAAAAAAATAAATACGTTAAAAATTCTACAAACAAAATTACAATTGAAAAATTAAATTAACTGCCTGATTTTTATAAATTTTAAAAATCGTGCATTACTACTTTTTATTAATTACATTAACTAAACTAAATTTGTTTTTATGGTTTTTTCCCCCAAAATTACTACTATTTGAAATAATGTTGTGTAAAACACAAATGCCTGCATTTAAAAAATTACCAATATAAATTTCTTGCCAGAATTATGTAAAGAGAGAGATTTTGGTCAACATTTTCCAACTACATTTTAAATTAAAATATTTTTTTTTTTTTTAGAATTTTTATGTTTCAATTTTTTTTTTTTTTTTATTAAAATATTTATTTTAATAAATTGTAAAAAAAAAAAACAAAATAAAATAAAAAATTTATATAATGTGGATCTAGATAGATTACAAAAACTGATTTTATTATAAACAATTTTAATGTTGAATTGGTTTTTGTGTCAACTTTTTGAATTTGTACAATAATATTTTTTATGTAATAATAAACTTTCTAATGCTGTATACGATGTATTTTCACATATATCACAAAAATAACGAAACTCTTGGGTAGCTTTACACCATCTTAGCACGAATGCTGCTGAAAAAGAAAATATAAAACAAAAATGAGATAAAAAAGATAAAGAAAAAATTGATATTTATATAAATATATATAAAAAAAAAATTGCTTTCAAATTTTTGTTTGTTTATTTTGAAATAAAAATACATAAATTTATTTTCAACAATTTTTTTTTTTTTTTTTTACAATAATAAATTCATTTCAGTTAATTTAATTTCAATAATATACAAATTTAATCAAAAAAAAAAACAATATTTATGAAATATTAAAAATAATAAAAAAAACAATTATAATATTTTTATTTAACTTTTTACAATATACTTAATATTTATTTTGGAAGATTTAAGTTTTCATATAATATATTTTTATTTAAATATTTTAATTTTACTTTACATTTTTTTATTATGTATTCCATGTTTTTGTCTTAAATGCAATTTTAAATCATATTTCCATGTACAACTAAATGAACAAAAATTACAATTAAATTGTATTGTATTTTTCTTTGGAGTTACTACAGCTTGTAATGCAGCAGTAATTGTTGCAGCAGTTGTGCCTGTAGTATTATTATTATTGATACCAGATGTAGATGATGATATTGATGTTGAATCTAGTAAAACTGATGATTTTTTAACAATATCAGAAAGTGGATGTTGATGAAGTGCTGTTGTTGTTGATAAAGATGTTACAGATGATGGCTGAGATTGTGGCGGTGGTGGTTGAGGTATCATCATTAAAGCAGCAGCAGCTGCTGCTGCTGCAGCAGCATGATTAGTAACACCTAAGAAATTTTGAAGTTGTTGTAATGAAGTTGCAGCAGCAGCAGCTGCTGATGATATTGATGCTGCTGATGTATGATTACCATCAATAGATGCTGTTGTTGTAGCAATTGTACCAACTGTTGGTGTACAACAACCACTACACTGACGATCTAATGTACTATTATTATTAATACTACTATTCCGATTATTACATTTATATAATTTTCGTATTGTTATTTCGGGTTCATATAAAAGTGATGATATTGATGAAGTAGTTGCTGGTGATATAGCACCACATGTACTATCACGGCTACCACAACCAACACCACCTCTTGTACAATCAATACCGCTTGATCGTCTTCCAGGGATATTGAATAACATCATTGTTGTCCTTAAATCTGAAATATGTGATTGGATTTTTTTGTTGGACTTGTTGTGCACACGAACGATATTTTTTTTTTAAATTAAGGATTTTGTTTTAATTAGGAAAATAAAAAAGAAAATTAAATAAAAAATACGTAAAGAAAAACAAAATAAAATACAGAGAAAATTTGTTGTAAATGTAATTTTTTTTCTTTAAATATTTTTGGATATAATTGTGTAAAACAGAACACCGTTTTTTAAGAAAAATTAAAGCAAGACAAAAAAAAAAAAGAATAATAAAATAAAATATGTGAAATAACATTTTTAAATAGATATTTTTACAATATTTTAGACCTAATTTTTGAAAAATTTGAATTTGATTAGTAAATAATGCCGAAATTAATTTAGTTAAAATGAAATTTTGATTTAAAGAAACAAAAAATAATAATAATTTACAACATAAAAAAAAAAACTTTAGCCTTTCTTAAAAATCAATTATATGTCAAATTTTGAATACTCTTTTAAATAGTATAATTTTTGTTGATAGCTAAAATCTTCCATAGCTTTTAGTTTAAAATTACTAAATAAAATAAAATATATATTTCGATGGCCAGACCAGAATTAAAACAAGTTTTCATTAATTTTTTTTATTTTTCATTTTTATTAAAAATATCATTGGCATATTTTTATGTGTTTTATTTTTCTTCATTTTTTATTTTTTTTTAAAGAAATTAATAAAAATTTTGTTATAAAAAAATTTGGCATTCAAATTACTTATATAGTTAGTTTTATTTCTAAATAAAGAATTTCTTATAATTAAATATTAGAGAAAAAAAAAATTAAAAAATGATTTAACAATTTTATTTTAAATTAATTATTTAAAAAATATTTAATGTTAAATCAAAAAAATATATCGCAATATATTTATATAATTTAATTTGAAATTAAACACAATTAAGACTTTTCATCAATATTCAACAGTCTATTTGGCATTCAAATTAATGAATAATCGTTTTGGACCGTTTATCAATTAAATGTTTAATATTTTACTTAATTTTTTTGTTTGAAACATTTTATTTATTACATAAACATAACAATATATCTTAAAAAAACGAAAAATTCATAAAAAATATTTGATTTATTAATATATAGAAAAATGCATTCTTATAAAATAGTTACATTCCGATACAACTGTTTATTACTATTGCAACCACTATTATTTGATATTGCTAATTGTGGTGATGATGGTGTTGTTATTGTATTTGATGATACTGTAACACTAGTTTCAGCTGATGTTGATGAAAATGTTGTTGTTGTTGTTATTGCTGATCGATTTGAATAACGATTTGCTATATCCGGATGACGTTTCCTAACATGCTGTAATAAATGATCAGCACGTTTTGTTCTATGTCCACATACCGAGCATACCATACTTTTACCTTTGCCACATTCATGTCGTAAATGACGTCGTAATGTTCCCGAACGTCTATATACACGAAAACATTGTGGACATGAATAACTTTCTTCAACTTCATGGCTAATCATTAAATTTAAATATCCTGGGGTTTGTAGAAATATCAGCAAATTTTTTTTTTTTTAAAAGAAAATGAAAAAAAAAAGTTTTCTTTGCAAAATTTCTGTTTGACATTTACAACATTTATAAAAAAAAAAAAAAATATTTTTTGGCCTTATATTTATGTTCGTGTTGTTCAAAAGGTTAGGAAAAATAAATTTCAATATTAAAAATATTATTTGTAAACACGCAAATATTAAACAAAATAAAAACAAAAAATCATGATGCAAAATAAAAATAAAAAAAAATTGTTTTTTTTTTTTTTAAAAAAGTTAGAATATTGGCAGCGTTAAATTAAATTTTAAATGAAAGAAAAATTAAAATTATGTAATAAAAAGTATTAACTTAAAATTTATTTTTTGTATTTCAGAATTAAATTATCTCCATCTATAAATTTTGACTTTTAGGATATTTTTTTTTTGATTAACAATTCAAATATTTTTATAAACCTATATAAATACTACCCGAATTTGTTCTTAAAAAATTAATCTAACCAAAACTCTGCAGAATATTATTATTCATACACGAATTTCATTCTAAATTAGGGTTAGAGTCTGCTTAATATAAGTGTGATTTTAATGTTTTTTTCTTGTACACATAATACATAATTGAAAATAAGATATAGCTATAACTTTGATGAATGATTATCAAAAATATAGCAAATATATACCAATTTCAAATTATGAATTAAAAGGAAACATTTTAATATATTAACTAACTATAAATAGAATAATAATTTTTAAAATTTTCGATTCATGGTTGTTATTTTAAATATCCTTAAGGTTTCTTTTCAGTAAATATATTGCTTTTATTTGTGTGATTTTTTTCAAATGAATTTAAATCTTATAATTATAAAAAAGAAACTAAAATATTACAAAACTAGTAAAAATTGAAAACAATCTCGTACAACTAAATTAAATAATTTGTTTTAGCTAAATGTTGTTTCGTTATTTTCGTTTATTGGTGCTTTTGAAACAATTAATATTTATTTCCGGATGAATTTTTCTAATATGTTCATCAATTAAATATTTTCGTTTCCGTGTTGTATTACAATAAGGACATTGTAAAGCAAATTGCGTTTTAGAACATTCAAATCGGATATGACGATAAAGTGATCCTTTGTTTTTATAGTTTTTATTGCATTGATAACAAGAATATTTTTTGATATAGTCTTTATCCACGTACAGCTCCTGAACGTCGCCTATTAGGCTGTTGTCATAAATTTCTGAAAGTTTTTTTATTTTGTGTTGGTAATAAATTCTTTTTATATATATATATAATCAAAAATCATCTACATATAGATAGTTCAAACGTCTAGGCAACTGCAAAACCTTTTCGAATAAAAAATAATATGAAAAGAAACTTGAAGATTTAATTATATAGAAGAAAATGTTCAACTGCTAGTTTTTTTGTCTAAAATGATATACCAACTTAAGGTGGATTTATTGTTTCGTCCGACTTATGACAAACTTATGTCTGCACATATATTTTATATGAAAATTTGAATTAGTCTCATTTTTTAGATTTTATGTTCGAATTGTTTCGTCTTTTTGAAAAAGTTTGTTCAAATTCAACTTTTGTGCGGTATTTTTTAAAAATTCAGATATAAACGTGAATTTTTGTTTTTAAATCATCTAATACAAAATATATTTAAAAATTATTATTTATATTACATTCTATAATTATTTTTTGTTGATAGATTATCATAAAAGGTTTCGTCCGAAGTCACGTTGAACAAGACGAAACGAAGAACTTGCCTTGAAATAAATTAAATGCGACGAAACACGAAACAATGAATTGAGTGTAAAAATAAATTGTGAGTTGAGCATTTTTTTCTAAATAAAAATCCTCAAACTTTCTTTTAGATTTCGCAATTCGCCATTTGAATAAAATGTCTATATGTCGATGATTTTTGCTATATAACATATATTTATATATATATTTTATGTTATTATATAGATTAAATATTATTAAAATATCTTTAGATACATATTCATATTACATTTTTATATGAATGAAAATTAAAAACTTAGTATATAATTGAAAAATTTTATCATATTTTTTTTAAATTAAATTACATATTTTTCAGTGCTTGCGTGCTTTTGTTAAAAAATAAAAATCATTTCACATTTTATATATATACATACACACTCTTTGCAATTAACAGAAATTTGTTTTAAGGATTTCAAATATTTATACACACGTTTTGTTTAGTGAGACTTTTTATTCACTTAGTGATTAAAAAATTTAAAGCAGATTTATTTATTGTTATTGTAATAAAAACAAAAAAATTTAATGTTTTTTTTTAATCTTTCAAATTTACTTAAATTACAAAATAGTAACACAAAATAAATGACATTTTTATAAATTTGTAATGTTCTTTCTTGAATTTTTGATTCATTGTTTTAAAGTTTAAATGACTCTGGTCTGAAAAGTAAATATACATTTACATATATATGTTTTAAATACAGAGTTTAATAAAAAATATAAATTAATTATTTTTCGTTTTTTTTTTTCAGGCAACAAGGTTTTGGACGAAGGAATTAGAACGTTTTTTGATTTGATTCCCTTAATATTTTTGGGTTGTCTGAATACATGTGTAAAATATGTAAATCTCTCGCTTTTTTGTAATATGGTTTTATGAAATAAAATTAAAAAATAAGGAAAAAAAAAATAATAGAATAGAAAGCTATATCAACACTCTACTTTCCAAATATTGAGGATAGCATACTGAATCTTTTTCTGAACTATTTTGCAAGAACAAAAAAAAGTAGATTTAAAAAGTTTATGGAAAACAAATCAGAACTTTTAATGGCACGAAGTTTGTCACAAAAAATGTTTTAAATTTTATTAAATAAACCAAAATTATACATTAATTTTACTCAAATTATAAATATGCTTTAATTAAATTGAAATTAATGAGTAATCTCTTCGAACTCAAAGCTACATCATTGTATTGTGCACCACATTTTATTTAAACAAAAAGATGGAATTTATTACCACACTTTGAATAAATAACTCAAAAATATTATTTAATTATAAATAATAAAAAAAAATAATGTCTTACTTGACTGACACAGTTTCAGTTGTATTCACATCTTACATTCCATTATGCAAAAGAATTTAAATGGGATTTGAAAACAGTAGCTACCTCCAAGATTAGAATTTCATTGCAGTGAAAATATATCCCAAATATCACTTGAACGTGATCGAGAAATTCCGACACGAAATATAATTGAACGAAAATGACATTCATAATGACATAAATCAATTCAATTTTGATCTATAAGACGTTTTTCTATGTCTTATGCCATTCAAATATAATAATTGGTTTAATTTGATATTAATTAATAAAAATATATAAAAAAATCAAGTTCGTTTAATCGTAAATAACAGCAAAATAATATTAGCTGAAAAACTTCAAAAAAATAAAATTGACGATATTTTCGTGTATGCATTTTATTAAAGAAATTTAATCCAAAATCAAGAATATTTTTGTAATTTTTGTAATCTTTCTATACAATCAATAATGTTTACAAAGAATATAAAACACGATGTATTATAACAAATTTTAATAATGATAGTGATGTACAACATTTAAATTTCTGATAATATTAAATATTACAATTCATTTTAATTCACAGCTATTTAATTTTGAATGCTCTCTAATTTTTTCTTCATTTTTCTTTATAGTTTGAAAAACACTTGCAATAATTTAATATAATAATTAATTAAATATGTTGATGTATTTTTTTTTTATTTATAAAAATGTTCATCTTAAATTTTTTTCAAATTTATTATATAAAATGTTATATTTTTGTAAACTTTGTATATATTTTTAAACGCGCTCCCGACATCACAAAAAATTTCAGTAACAAAATCTTGCATTTAACATTTTAAAAAAGTTTGACCGAAAGTCCAAATTGCAATAAAGAAATCTGACAATGTTTTAATAAAAATCTTTTAATAAATTCAAAATTCACTCAAATTTTAAAAATTCAATGAAGAATAATTTCTGAGCAATCCGCTTCAAAAACTCAATTTTGCTAAGGATGTCCTTTTTCCAGTTCAATATGTCATATATTATTTCGTCGAAGAAAATTATATCATGAAAATTAAACAAAATCTTACATATAAAGCAGTCGCGGAATTAGTATGCAAGTTTTTTTTTTTTGATTTTCATGATAGAATTAGTATTGCAAGATTTTCTAATGCATGATTTTGTAATGTAAGCTTCCATACCCAACCCATTTAAACATTGGAGAATCAAGATCAATTTATTATTATTATTTAAAACCAAAGAATCAATAGTTTGAAATGATTTAAATTAAAATGACAAAAGTGAAGTCGAGCAGACGACATTTTCAATTTCCAGTATTTTAAGAATTTTTATCAATCGAAATAATGCATTCGGATCCAAAACATGTTGCCAATATATAAGAGTAAACAAATAATTTTGTTTTTCATCGTCAATATGCTTTTAAATTCAAATTAAATAATGTCCATATTTTTGTTATAAATAAACTAATAATATAACTATAATTCAAATACTCATTTAGTTATTTTAAAATAAATTTAGTTTCTTAAACCCTTCAAAATAATAATAATAATAATACAAATCTCCCAAAAAAGAAAGGTAAAAAAATACAATAAATGTTTACAAAGTTAAATTTTTATGAAGAGTTTGCATGTGCCTTGTTAAATTACATCCCTGATGAAATCGTCGATCGCAAACTTTACATGAAAATAAACCAGGTTTTCCGCATTCATATTTACAGTGACGTCCTAAATTACCACGATGTTTATACCATTTACCGCAAGCAACGCATACAAATTTTTTACTGCATATTTATTATTTTTATTTTGGATGATGCAGCATTTATTTTAAATTTTTATTTTACCGGAAGAGGGATAAAAATTATTTAAATTTAGAATTTTGCAATACATATATGTATATTTAAATATAAAAAGTAAAAAAAAATAATAATAATCTAATAATAATGAGAAAAATCAGATATAAAAATCATCATTGTACCTTGAGTTACTACTTTTTGTTGTATAATTTTCTTGTTTTTTCGGTTTTCGCCCACGTTTCCTCAATTTTTTCTTTGTGGTAACATTTTTAACAGCTTCTCTATTATTCAATTCTTTAATATCATCATCATAATCATAATATTCAGCTAATAATTCTTCTATATAAATGAAAAATTACCGAAGAACTACTTTTTATTGAGGTTTTTTAATGAAGAACTTTATATATTGAGTTTTTTTTTTAAAAATAAATAAAAAATCAAATAAAAATTATATGGTAGCATTTCATTATGAAGACATTAGTAGAAAAATATTATCAAAAAAATAAATTATAATATAAAATATATCAGAAATATAGACATTAACATCTGCCTACTAAAATATAAAATTGCAAAATCGAATTTAAATTCTGCTATCGACTTTAGATATTTCTCGATTTAACTTAAATGGAACATTGAAGTATTAAAAAGCTTAAAATGTCACCGTAAAGAGATCATTAAATTAAATGACCAAAACTAAAAAAGAAATGCAATACAAACATTTAATTAAAAAATCTGAAGAAATGTTTACGACTGATGGGATCGGCCTTCTTCCTTTTTGTTAACTTTAATATATAATAAAAATTGCCATAATATCAATTTACATTAATATAGTTATGAGATTAATTCATGAATTAATTTAATTGCAAAATAATTTTCGTAAGTTATATTAGCAACATTTCCGGGGCAAAATAAGCTTATTAATTTCTATATAGAGTAAAATTACAAATGAGCTATTAAGGAATATAGAAATGTGCAATATATTTTAGAATAATCTCGATTAACGTCTAAGAATTATTATTAATTTTATTTAAACCTCAAATGACTAAAAATTGGAATAATTTTTTTTTTCCGCAAAGATAGCACGACAGTATTCTAATTACCCAGGTGGATATACTACATGAAATATAATATTGACAATTAGTTCATTATTTCAATACTACGAATTTTATTCTTCATATTTATTGCATTTTCAGGTCAAATTAACGATTTTACAAGTCAAGTTAATGCTTATTATATGAAGAATATGACTCAACGTCAAGTAATTTATCATATTCTTTAAATCTGAATGGCTGGGCACAAATTTTGAACATCACAATTAAAAATTCTACAAATTTTAATATCTGCCCAATAGAGCTCTAAAAAATATAATTGAAATCTTAAATAAAATTTTAAAATGATCAGGATGGAATTTCTTTTTCATAAAGCCTTGAATTAAAAGAGTAATGCTGCCTTTGCAGTCAAAATAATGTGGTCCCCTTTTTTTACTTTCCTTTTATTGAATATTAATATTTCAGTGTGTGTGAAATGTAAAAGTTTTATTATTTTGACTCGGAAATACTAAATATACTCGGGAATAATTTTTGAACTTTCAAGTTGATTTAATCTAAATGATAAAACATACTCGTTTGCTAATAAAAATTACTGAAATAATTAACTACATTTTCTCCATTTCACATTAAATTTGTATGCAATCCTAATGGTTTCTCCAATATATTTTAAAATATTTTATTACGTATTTTCGAATTTGTTTTTTTGTAATACATAACTACAATATTTCCAACTTGTAGTTTCGATAATTGAAATAACATTTAAAAAAAAATGCAATATGAAACAGTTTTATTGTTACCAACCCAGTACAAATAATAATGTTTAATATTTTTCTATTATTAATTATTAAGAGCATGGGCTGAAAGTTTAACAAGACTATGGAAAAGTAGCTCTAAAAGATGAAGAATACTATTAAATATATACATACATATATATTAGTATTCTTCCGGAAATTCAATAATAACTTTAGAAATACGAACACCAAAGTATGAGACAAAGTGTAAGCACTAAATTTAAATGAATGTTCCTCTACAAAATAACAATATTTTAAGGCGGTGATTCTCTGGCTCATTTTAATTAAACAATGAAGAAATTGCAGGATTGTAATCCATTCGGTCAAGGTCGTAGTTAGTTACAGAACTGTAAAATATGCCTTTGTATGACTGTCCTAGTTGGAACAGATGATGCCAGTTTTGGGTTTTAATTTGAAAAAATGGAAAATAACATTACAAAAATGTAAGCACATTCACAATATTATCTAAATTCTAAATAAACGATTATTTTTTGAAGGTCAATATTCTGTACTAGTGGCAGCATAGATAGAAAGTTCGAAAATACTGATAAACGAACCTACTGTTATCGCTCCTATTAACAGTTCAGAAGAATGTATAATGTACAAAACAAAATATTACTATTAACATATTTTAGATAACATCAATTAATATTTGTAATTAAGTTACAGAATTAAATATTCAGTTTGTTGCTGAAGAACTTTTTAAAATTGCGAATACTGAAGGAATTTTTAATAATTCTGTAATAATTGTGGTTGAAAATGATCAAAGTTTTTTAACTCGTTAAATGTTAAAACAAGAATAATTCAAATTTTATGAATATTTGGTTTTTATTCCCTAATTAACAGGATTTTACACTTTTTCAGATCATTTTTTTTGTACCGATGAGTAATCGATGTACCTTCATTAAAAAAAAAATAGGTAATCCAAAAGAATTAACAAAAAATGCTAGCGAAAATACATCATACATGGTGGTGTTCATATAGACTTTTTTGATCTGTTTAGTTTAATATTATGTTCTTTTAAGTATTAAAGATAGATATTGAAATATGTGGTGAACGTCTAATTGACCATCCTGTATAAATATTATAAATTATAACTACATATATACAGAACAAGTAGGTATCTAGGTATTAGGTATAATTGTATTTTGAAATATATCTCTACAGAAATGCTGGAGATTTTGAAATATTTGTTAATTGATTGGAAATAAAATTAATCAAATTACATATATTAAAAATTAACATTTTTAGAATATTTATTCTAATTTATTAACATATTTAATATTTATTACTTAATATTACTAAATAATAAATAAAAAACAGGTCGTAAATAGAAAATAATAAACAAGTTTTTTATATTTAATATTAACAAATTCTGTGTGTTATAAAATATAATTAAAGAAAATTTGCAATAGTTTTTTGCTTTGGTTTCTGAACTTTGAAAGCAATACATTGATTCGTAAAACTTGAAAACAATTCATCTTTGAAGATGTGAACTTTCTACTTTATTTATGGAATCGATACTTAAATTGATCGATAACACGAAGATATTAAACAAAATTGTTTTATATCGCTAGACTTTCGAAACAGGACATAATAATTGCGTGTAAAGCATTATACATTTATGAATTGCGAGGATTTTCAAGTCATTTTTTAATAATTTGCAGGTGGTAACTTAGTATAAGAAATTTTTTTTCAGTGTAACAAATATTTTCATTTAATTTAAAAAACAAAAAATTATATTTAATTTTTTTTAGAAAATATGAAAAAATTATTGTCAAAATTTCCAAAAAACAATTCTTAAATTTTTTGTTAACTATAATTTGTCATGACATATTGGTGAATATTTCGTTATTAGATTTGTTAAATATTCAAAACCAGGTTAATAGATATTAATATCCAAAATCGTCTAAATACCATTAATTTTAATGATGAAATATTTATTCATATTGTAAGTTTCTGAGAATCGTCGGAAGAATCCGAAAACAGTTGAAAGTTCAAATTTAGCTCATAGAATCGTCGGAAGAATCCGAAAACGGTTGAGAGTTCAAATTTAACTCAGACGGAAGAATCTGAAAACAGCTATTAATCTGGAATTTTTTGTATTCGTCCCGAGCTTGTTCGGGAGCATCACGAATAATCGAGTTTCGGCTGTATTAGGTTAAGTTTAGCTGTGAAAATTAGTTGCAAAATGTTTAATTAAAAAAAAAATTGTGCTTTCAATCGTTTTTGCATTTTTCCAACGATTCTCCCGAGCTAACTGTGTACCTAAAGTTTTACTAATAATTTCAAAAATTATTTCTTTAAATTTATAAATAATTTATATTAATTAAAATCCCACAACACAATAAAAAAAACTTTAAATTATGCAACCATCCAATTTTAATATGAATAAAAAATATACATTTAATTTTTTTGCTTTCAATTATCACTATATATAACCGGCGACATGCGATTCATTTTGTTTATTAACAAAACAGCTTTAAACTTTAAAAGAAAAAGGTTAATGAACGAACGAACTTGAAAAGTAACGTCTAGTAGTTTTTCGAGTAATAAAAACTACTTTTAGAATTTAACATAAAAATGGAATTATTTATATGCACAATATTTGAAATTTATTTTATATATAAATATATGAAAAATCAGAAGAAAAACAACATTTCTTATGAGAACAAAAGATTGTAAAATCCGGCTTTGTAAAATTAATATAAAAAAATTTTTGTTCAAACAATTCAGAAAAACAAAACTTGTGCAAATAAATATTATATCAATACAAAAATTTTGCATATTTGATATTTATTTGATATTAAAGCATCATATTCACACTAAAATAGAAGCAATAATTAATATCAATATATTAGATTAGAACCATGTTGTAACGAACAAAAAAAAACATTTGGTTTTAATGTCTGATTTCATAAATCGAACCTTCGAGTTGTATTAAATCATAATCAATTCTTGATTAAACATGTGAGAAAAATATAAGTTGTCTTATTTCAATAAATACCAATTTAATTTTACTTGAAAAATTATTTTTAAACTAATTTTCATACCCATTTAGATTTGTCCGATTAGTTTCCGATTCAAATGTCTGTATAGGATATAAACAAATATCTGTTTAAAGATGTTGTTTAAAGTACTTTTATACTAGTTTCACTAGAAACTTAAAATCAATTTGTACTAGTTTCACTAGAAACTTAAAATCAATTTGTACTAGTTTCACTAGAAACTTAAAATCAACGACATTTGGAAACTAAGTGATCTTGCGAGATATTGGTCC
The DNA here is from genome assembly GCA_963920725.1 of Rhamphomyia laevipes. Lineage (NCBI taxonomy): Eukaryota > Metazoa > Arthropoda > Insecta > Diptera > Empididae > Rhamphomyia > Rhamphomyia laevipes. Next base: position 30,405,056 of record OY987259.1, on the reverse strand, counting down.
ACCACACCGCAGGTTTTAATATCCCATATAATCACTATTTATTGGATTTTGTTGAACACTCAATGTAATTGGTATATTAGACACGGTAACAAACTGGCATATATACTCAGGCCGGCCGAGTATATATGATTTTTTTTATTCCTAATGATATGATACAGAGTCCTAAAATTTATTACAAAGCTTTATTATGATACCGCCTTTTTACTATTTGAAGAAATACCCGATTTTATTAAAAAATCCCTTAATCCATAATTATAATAATTATAAAGAGATTATATAATGCACAAATGTTGTTTTCTCGAATTGAATAAGACTCGAAGTTTGAAGTACACATAAAATTTTAAATTCCGCGGCAAATATTCCCCAATTACTAGTTTTAACGATACAATTATTTTTTTGGTGTATAGTATTTAAGCATATCAACTAGGTAATAAGAGTCTCGTTCAGCAGCATGAGTCAGAACATCTAGTATGTGGTAATATTACTGGTGTCGAGATTCGACAGAGCTTTTAAAAACAATCTAATGTAATCTGGAGATATCGCATTGCCGTTTCATTACTAAATCGTGGGAAAGTATTTCTGCGGTTTTGTGTCTTCTTTTCTTGCTATTTGGTTGCAATATATGAAAATACATGATTTGCAACGAAACTCTCAATAAACCATTAAATTCAGGAAATGGATGTAAACCATATATTACAAAAAAATCATCGAGAACAGTTGAAAAAATGTCAACGATGTTACCAAGCAAAGAAAGCAACCGATAAATTGTATAGCGAAAAGATTTGATAGATTTTAAAAACCTAGCAATTTAAAATATTACCCTAAAACCTAACAATTTAAAATATTACCCTATCTTATCTATCGTCACTCCTTTTACTACTAAAAACTAATGCTGGATCATCCGTTTCGAACGCTGTATACGAAATTCATGACCGTATATAAATTTTATATGAAAAAATTAGTAATTTTTTTTCATCGGTCAAAATAAATATCAAAATAATTATTATTTCACAGCCTGTTTCAAAAAAAAAATATATAATTCAGTATATTTTAAAATACGTAAATATTGTGTCAAAAATGTTTCGGACAAATCTTCTTTGAAAATTAGTTCCACGGGAATCGAACGAAACGACGAATCCAGCATAAATCATTAAAAAATATAATATGAAACAAATAGTTATATAATTGAAGCCAAAAATATTTACCACATAACAGATAACATGAATGAAGATACTATTATAGTCATTATTCTATTTATACTTAACTGGCAATATATTTTTTTTTAATTGCTCAAACATGTTTTATAGTTTTGTGTTTTGTGTAGTCAACATTATTACTGCCCACTTAATATATTTAAAAGTACGTGTATCATAAAAGTATTATATAAAACACTTGTAATGTTATCGCATCAATTTTTATATTTTTATATGCTCGTGTCATTTTATTTATTTAATAAATACATACAACATGCAAAGAATATTTTGTATATATTTTTTTTTTTTAATTTTAGTTATTTTATGAAAAACTAATAATCATTTCAAAGTTATTAACAAATAAATTACAAGACTGATGTTAAGTCTAAAGTTTTATATACGAATATAATTAAAAAAAATATTTTTATTATTTAAATTTACTTCCATAAAATGCATACACGTGTCATGAATTTTTAAAATAAATAAAACTCAATAAATAATTAAACGATTTTGATTTTTTTTTTTTTTTTTCAATAAAAAAAAAATATACTCAATTTATGAAATTTTAATAAGAAAATAATAATAGTAAATTAATATTTGCGAACGAGTAAATTTTCCATATTATAATTTTAATGTAGGCGTGTGGAAAATTACACTATGTTTTTTTTAAACAAAATTCAGATTATTCTAAGTATTTTTTTTGTAATATTAAAATTATGGTTTTTAGTAATTTTTGTTTGTTTCTAGTTTAGAAAATACAAAGAGGTCGAGTTTTCGTGCGAAATAAATATATATTTTTTTAGATTTTCATTGTTTAAAAAAAAAAAATAAAAAAAAAATTCTTTTTAAATTAATTTAACTATAAAATAAAATTACTAAATTAAACCAAATTCTTAAAATTAATACATAATTAAAGTTTCAATAAAACTTACTGTAGTTTATTTTATCTTAAATATTTTTCCTTTTACATTGTTTTTGAACAAACAATTTTTTTGTAATTTGTATTATTTGTCCAACGTTGAAAAATCAAAATTTTGAAATATTCGTTCATAAACAAAACTTTTAAAAATCTTACTTTAATTCCACCTTTAGCTGAAAAACTGTTAAATCATATAGATTCAGAGGAATAGGATTTGAAACACTTTCAGGAAAATTGATTTGTGGTCAAATATTGTGTAAAAACTTAAAAAAATTAAGGACAGATAGGCAAAATAAACAAATAAAAAATACATACTGAAATATGTATAAATTTCATAAATAATAAAAATTCCCCGCCAACCGATACTGTTGACTGGAGATATACTTACTTGGGAATAAAAAATGTTGTTGCCTTCATTCATTTAACACTACTTTTTTTAAAAGTATTTGCTTATTTTCTTTGGAAGAATGTGTCATTACCAAATTTACCTCACTGTAAATTAATTAAAATTTACAGCTACAAACATATATACCTTTTTTTCTGGTGCTACTCTGCTTCAAGATCATTCCAAAAATTAAGCAATATACTTTCACCGAGTGCTTCATATATGAATATTTGCACATTTTTTCATTTTACCAAAACAAATTTTCATAAACTTTATCACAACAAAAAAATCAAAAATCAAAATTAATTTCTCCTTTTATATAAATTTAACTCATGTGAAACTAAATTTGTTTATAATTATAATTAATTTTTGACAAAAATATAAAAAATTTACGAATAATCAAAATTAATTTCCAATATGGAATTCTATATATTTCGAAATTTTATATTTATATCATAAATCAATTAAAATTATAAATAAATTACTATGAAAATCGACCCGATTTTTGCCGAAGATAAAGTATTGGATAAATTATAAGTTAGAAACTTGTAAATATTTTAAACAATACAATACACATATTTGAATAAGGACACCCGGTACTAATAACGATCACGAATTACGTTAATAATCGCACTATTTTAATATTGTAAAGGTTTTAAAATACTCTCACAAAAAAATATATATATATAATTTTTTTTTTAAAAACTTAAATACGAATTTTTATAAAAATAATAGATATATAAAAAAAGTAAAAATAAATAGTCCCGTCAACCAAAAATTAAGCATATATATATAAATATAATATATATATATATATATAAAAAAATATAATATATATATATATGTAAATATAAAATATATATATAAATATATTATATATATATAAATATATTATATATATGTAAATATAAAATATATATAAATATATTATATATAACTATTATATACATATATATTCATTTTATAATGGGAGTGTTATAAAATTTTAATGTAATATATTTTTATGTAGCATGCAATATGTTTATAAAATAAATATAATGTTTTAAAATACTTAGACAAAAAAAAATATGTATGGCTGGGTTTATATATAAATTAATTAAAAAAAATAATAAACTGAATACTTAAAACACAACACGATCTTTACATTTTATCAATTTTAAATTAGGAATATAGGTTTGATTGTTGTGTATATTTTATAAATACTATTCGCTTAAACTTTTCCTTTTTGCATTTTCTGTTGTCATTTTTTAAATTAATTAATTTTTTTTAGTGGTTTTGTTTTTTAAAAAAAATCACTTTTAAGTTTTTTTTTTTTTTTTTTTAAATTCGGCAATTAGTAAATTTATTATTCGTAAAAAAAAAATTATTTGAACAAAAAAAAAATAAAAATAAAAAAAAAAATAATTTGAGTTTTTAGTTTTAACCATATTTAAATATTTTTCTCATATACATTGTATATAATATATATATATACATATATATATATATATAAATCATAGAGCGAGTATAGAGAGAGATAGAAAGAAAGAGCATTTGAATAATAACAAAAATTAAAGCAGAAAATCTTTTTGAATTTAATTTTTTTTTTTTTTGAAACCTTTTAATTGTACTAATTAATATACATATTTTTAATTTTCTTGCTAAATTTTTTGTTAATACTCAATCAAATCAATCGAATAATTCTTTTTTTTTAAAAAAAAAAATTTTTTTTAGTAATTTAATTTCATAACAAAATGCTACACAAACACCAAAATAAAAAATACCAAATCAAATTAATTTTTTACTTTTTCATTGTTTTAAATAAATAATAATAATAAAAAAAAAACAAAAAAAAAAAACGAAAACAAAAATTCTTGCAAAATTTATTAATTTGTTTTTGTTTTTCTTATGCTGAAACAAATAGAAAATTAATTTGAAAATCAAATTAATAAAAACTCTTGTATTTACTTTTATAATTGCAATATTCTTTAAATAAATTTAATATCAATTTTTAAATTTCGATTTTTGTAAATTAACTTTCTTTTTGTTTCACCAAACTCCTCTTGAGCACGACTCATAAATCATAAATATTGTCGTAATTTAATAAATTATTTTTTCTATCAATATATTTGTGCCTTGCGCAATCCAAAATACGAAAGGAAATAATCAAATTAAAAAAAAATTTCAATCAACATTTCTCTTAATAATTTACAATTCTTTTTTTTTTTACATGTCGTGCTCATTATCGAGATTCATTTTCATATATTAAACGAAATTATTGTTCCTACCTTGTGGGTCCCGCTGTTGTCCTTGGTCCTGTGCGGCCATAATAAATTCATCTTGAGATCTATCCGCTGGCCACTGAGAAAATCCTATTATAAAAAATAAATACATAAATTATAAATATGTTTTTTGAATTCCAACATATCAAAAAATATGTAAAATAAAAACAAAATTATCTAATAATTTACCTTGACTAGAGCCTTCACCACCATGATGACTTGGACCAGCTTGGCCAATATCTTCATCCATAATATCATCATCATCTGGATCTTCAGTTAAATCTTCAATTGTTTCATTAACGTCATCGTATTCATTTTTTGGTTCCAATAATAGTTCGTCTTTATCATGTTGTTGCTGTTGTTGTTTACGTTTGTTATTTTCTTTTTTAGTAATTGGTTTTATTAATTCATTATCATTTTGATTATCATCTTCAATTGTACCAGCATTTGTATTTCCAGTTGATACAGTTGTACCAGTAGTAATAATATCACCACCAACATTTTGTTTTGTATTTAAAACACTTTCAGTCTTTTTAGAAATATTTATGGATGTTTGTTGTTGTGTATTCGATGAAGATTGTAATGCTGATACTACAGCTGATGTGCCAGAGGTATTTAAAGATGTCATTGGTGCGGTGGAATTAATTTGTTGAATCGAGTGTGCAGAAGAGTTTGAGTGTTCATGATTGTCTATATTGAAATAAATAAATATAAGTACAAATTTTAATTTTTTTTTTTTAAATAAACTTACCCATAACATTTTCAACACTTCTACGACGCATTTTCTTTCTTTTCCTTGACGTTGGACTAGACGAACCTTCCCTGTTAATATCTTGTGAATCAACTGATAATGGTCCTATACGTGGTCGTTTTGTTTGTTCCAATGTATAACCACCACCACCACTATTATTATTATTTTTATTACCAGGTACATTTAATTTTTGATGTTGTTGTTGCTGATGTTGTTGTCCACTTGTTGGTGAACGATTATCTGATAAACCTTTTATTTGTAATGATTCAGCAGCTTTTAATAATGCTGCTAATTGATCTTGTGATATATTTACTTCACCACGATACATATAATCCATCATGGCTCGTAATTCTTGATATTTAACATCTTTTAATATGAAAATTGGATGTTTATCATATTGTTCTTTTAGCAAATTCTATAAAAATTTATAATTTTGAATTTTTTTATTAATAAATGGTTTTTGTATAATATAAAAAAATATATATATTTACCGCAAAATATGGACTGCAGGCTGATAATACAACTTTATGTGCCTTTAAAAATTGTCCCTCAGCAGCTAATGTACAATCAACTAATGTTCCATTCTCTAATAATGTATCAAATACACTAATTAGTGTACTTTGATGGTTGTTCCATCTTAAACAGAATTGCTGATCGTCATCCATCATTTAGTGATGGGAAATATTTTTGGTTTTAAAAAAAAGTAACGATTTTTTTTATATAACAATATTTTTTTTTTTTTTTTTATATAAATATTCAAAATAATTAAATGTCACTTTTGAAAATTCTGTTTTGTATCTTTAGATTATTAAATTCATCAAAAATTATGATTTTTGGTTCTGATCGTTGTTGTGTGTCTAGAAATAAATAAAAAAAAAAAAAAATTATATATTTATTTTGAATATGTATAATTATTTCATTTACATATGTATAAGATAGATAGAAATATTCAAATGTATCATATTTAAATATAAAAAAAAAAATTATAATACATAAATATTTCATACAATTTGTATTTGAAAAAGCAATTTAAATATGAATAAATACAGCAGTAGAACCTCAAAATCAATTATGTCTATTTATATTTCGCGCAATATTTATAAAATTGATTATATCATAATCATAAATATTAATTATTTCTGCCTTTCTCTCTTTACTTGATCATTATTTTTAATAATACATAATCTGGCAACATTAAATTTTCTAAAGAAAGAGTCTAGTACGAATAAGACGCGCCACAATATATATTTTTAAGCAACATTTTCAATAGAATTATATTATTTCCATTTTTATAGAAATCTGTTTATAAAATAAAAGAATATTTTCGAAATTTTGATAAAAAAAAAACAATTATGTTTTCATTATCGACCATTTTTAATTAGGTAAGCAAAAAAATATAAGATCATGAGTCACTGATGAATGTGATTCGGGGTTCTTAAGAGTATCCTTTGGAAACAAATTAAATGGATAAAAAAATTGATGAAGGCAAGAATCCATCATCGATTGTTAAACAATATAAGGTTTGCAGATGATGCGGTCCAAATAGCAAGAAACGCTTGCCACCTACATTATGGTATGAAAATTAATAAAACTAAAACCAAGTATTCGGTAACAACATTAATCCAAACAATAATATATCACTGTATAACATAATTATAGAATACGTTAATAAAACTGATAAAACAAAATATTTAGAAACTATATATAATTAATTAAAGGAAACTTTATGTTGACATTAGGAACATAATCAATGTAAAAAACTGAAAATAAAAATGGTAAAATGCCACATTTGGTCAATTTTGTTATACCTATACCGAGTTAAAACCTGACACTAACAAAACCAGGACATTAGAAAAATTGAAGCCATTGAAATGTAGGTGTATAGAAGATTTTCATATTTCAAATCATGAAGTTTTAAATACATTGGGCATTAATAAACAGTTGTTATTGGCAATAAAACAAAGAAAATTAAGTTTCTGGGGCATATCATGAGAATCACTTCAATTAGTAAACAAGTTGAAGTCTTCAGAGGATTTCCTGGATGAAGAATGATATAATATGCCCCAAATAGATTGCGAAAGATAATTTATAAATTTAATCAATAGTTACCAACGTCAGGAATTTATAAGAAATATAATTAATTTATTATGCTTTCTTAAAATTGATTGATTGATTGATTGATATCCCGTAGCTTTAAAGATTTACAGAATTTATAACAACAATAATATTGAATTACATTCTTTTTAACAAAATTCATACATACAAATTTTCTCTGAATATAATTTAAATTACATTTTAAAAAATAATATATTAAAAAATATTTATTTCAGAGCAACAGAAATATTATATTAATATTATTATAAATTACAAATATTCAACTTGTATCCCCATTTGTAATTAATTTAATTCAGTAATTATTAAAAAGTAGTTAAAAATAAATGATATTTATCGAATTTACTAAGCTTTATCTTAAATATAAGAGTTAAATATTATAAAAAAAATATTAAATAAAATATCAAGTTTTTATCACTATATCATAACTAAATTTACATATTCAGGGTTTTTTTTTATGTTTTTCCAATATACTAGTTTGTGCTATTCCTATAATATTTAATTTTTATAATTTGAATTTTATTTTCTTAATCATTTTTTATATATTTTTATGTATATAAATCAAAAAATTTTTTTATTCGTTTTATAAAAAATGCTTTCGTTTAGTCTCTTTTGAAGGTCAAGATCAAAGTGGACAACAATTTTTTTTTATCTTTTATTTATACATCGTAGTCATCAATACAACAAATTAAAAATTTAATATTCTTAATAAAAATATAAATAATTCAATTATAAATGTGAATCGAACTTACACATAAAATACAAAATGTCAGAAAATGTCAATTATTTTACACAATACAACACTATTAATTTAGATTTCCACTATAGTCACTAACCTACTAATAATTTCACTACATTTATTATAGAATATGATACGTTACTGAAAAACGGAAATAAAAAAATATATATATATAATGGTTTATAATGAAATAGGATCCCCTCTCTTCTAAGTAATAAATTTCACTAATACAATCTAAATATTCTATTATTTAACATAAAATTTATAATATACATTGCATATATATTTATATTGTTAGAGCAGCATGTTCTGTAGGCAGATACGCTTTTATATATTTGTCAATTATTGTCCCATCTGCCTGGCCCTTCTTATTCAAGTATGTATTTATATAACAAAACAAAAAAAAATACTTGTGTATCAATAATAAGCTACCTTACAAACGCACACAAATACAATCAACTCCTGCTAAAATAAGGATACACAATACAGAGATGATTATAACCAACCGAAAATATTCTTTATGTACACTTAGTCATCAGTTAAATGAAAATTAAATAATGCACATATAAAAATTGCATACATAAAATAAAAAAACATAAAATATAAGCGTCCTTTTTTCCAATACTAAAGTAAATTGATCCCCGATGGATTTTCTATAGAAAAACACCACCACACAACTCGAAGATAATAACAATTATATACTTTTTGTATGATCCTGTCTGAACACTAATTGAGTTTATGTATGTAAAGCATAACGTCGAAGGATATTAAAAAATGGCTACCTTGTACATGTTTAAGTCCTATTTAATATGTAGGGGTTATTATAATCCTCCAAATATTAAGTAAAATATGACAAAACGAAAATGTTAGGACGAAACACCACGCACACACAACAAAACATTTTATTTTTTTTACTGTGAAATGAATTTACAGATGTGTGAGGAAAAAACACATACAAACCAAATGAAAATTTGTAAGATCCCTTTTTTTTAACAATTTTTATTTGTTGGTATGAAAAAACAGAATAAATGAAATGCAAACCCTTTTTTTTCCAAGTTCGGTTTTTAAAATATAAAGGATCAAATGTGTAATTTTTTATATAATTTTCAGATATTTTACCATTTTCGTGATATTATCAAATTTCTTTATCCTTTTATGATCCCTCAACTACACACACATACAGAAATACTAAGGATATTTATACCTAGAAAAAGTAATAACTAAATGAACAGAATCATACTTTTCTAACCTAAAAAAAAACTAAGGTTAATTTTAAACAATAACAGAAGTTTCTATTTTTATGAAATAATATAAATTTTTGGAAGGATGGGGGGAATATTTTTATGTTGAAACAGCACTAAAGAGCTACAACAACAAAAATCAATATTAATGACGCTTATGGAAAAAAAAATTATAAATTTTCTTTATGAAGTTTTCTATATAGAGAATTTATTTAATATATTTTTTTAAAGCATTCTATAAATTCTTAAAATATAATTAAAAATAAACATTAAAAATTAGATATTTAAATACAATAAGGTGAAATTTTTCCTTTACCACAAATTTTTTATTTTTAAAAAATTTTCAAAAATTGTTTTTGTTTTTAATATAAAAACAAGTAATAAAAAAAACAAGCACAGAAAACTACAGAAGATTTAGAAAATTAATTAATCAATAAAAAAAAAATATAAATAATAACTGAGAAATTTTTTTAAAAGAAATTTATTATTTATACAATATTACTTGAAAAAAAAACCCGGGGATATGGAAAAACACTTTTTGAATATATCTTTTTAAAAAATCAGATAAAACCAGTTTTTGCAAATTAATCTTAACTTGTTCTAAACAAAATATTTTAGATATTTACAATAATATTTTGGTGAAATAACTCGGAACAAAAAAATATCTAGGTGTATCTTAAGTTTTATATTTAAACCAAACCCCCCCACAAAAAAAAAAAAATCTTCCAATTTTGTTTTTTCTTCATCGATCTTTTTTTTTATTATTTTATATACAGAGGTACAACAACACAGAAACAGTAAATAATAATCCCTAATTCTTTGGAAATTGCCAATAAAAGAAGAAAATGTATACAATAAAAATATTCTGAAAACATAATCTTAAATAATCAAGTAAAATTAGAAAGAAAGGTAAGAAGAAAATAGGTAAAAAAAATATTAACCTAATTTATTGTAATCGACTAGAAATTTTGGTGCCAAATTAACACATTGGGTGCCATGCCAGACATTATATTATGTCTGAAAATGGTTTTAAATTAGAGTCGTCTACCCGAAAAATTTCGAAATATTAATGTTTCATGTGGTAAAAATTTTATGCGTATTTAGTTTAAGTTAGTCGAAAGTGTCCAGACACTGGAGGTTAAAAGGTTAAGTTTTTCTTTTTACTCTATCTGTCATTATATCTGACAGAAGATATTTTAATTTTCAGGCGAATGTTAAGCTAACGAAATTGAAAATTATTTAAATAAAATGCTCGGATTTAGTTTGTATTACTTGAAAGTGTCAAGACAGTGAAGGTTATAATGTAAGTTCTTCTTTTTATCCTGTCATCTGTCATTATCTGATAGAGATATTTTAATTGTCAGGTGAATACTAATGAAATTGAAAACTATTTAAATGAAATACTAAATTCTGTAGACAGTTTCGATTCATATCATATGGTACTGTAATCTAGATTCTGAAGAAGATACAATTGAATTCTCGGTCAGTTTTGTCCCATAAAAACACATTCTTAGATACCAATGTCTCGAATTGTATTGAAAAATGCGTTAAATATCAGAGACATTTTCATAAGTTTTTATCAGGCACGTCCAAATTCAAAACAGCCTATCTGGCTCGGTACCCAATACAATAATAACTTGTAAATTTACTTTTTGAAACTATTTCTTTTTTTTACTGTACCTACTTTATTTTAAAATAAAAACGCAAACACATATACAAAAGTATATAATAAAATTTATATCTATTAATTTTTATGATCCCGTATTTATATGTAATATATAATTTATGTAAGTAAGTAAATTTAGATTTATTTTCAAAAAAAAAAAAAAATTCTAGATCTTTATTTAATATGAAAATGAAATTTGCTGTTTAAAAATTATACCAGTTTTTTTTTTTTGTATTTTGATACTGAACATAATTCATTTGTGGAGAGTGTGTTTGTGAGTATGAATATTTTATATACATATATAAAAAAAATCAATAAAATAAAATATTAATTTAATGAAGACGATCATCAACCCCTCAGTCTCCCCACTCCCCCCCCCCCCCCATTTACATTTCTTTAATTCAAAACCACATTTTCGAAAAATGCATATTTATAATTGTTGTAAACTTTCAAGTGTAAAGTTCCTCTCAATTTCACATAAACGATAAACGTTATGTGAAAAGCTTTATAAAACATATCGTAACATTTTCCAATATTTGAAATTGCAATTTTTACAAACTTTTTATCTTCTACAGAGAAAATATAATAAATGATCTAACTTTCTAACCGAAACACCTTTTCAGTACCCCCCCCCCCCCTTCCTTCTGAAATTGCTGAAACCAACAAAAACAGAATCGAGTAAGCTTGAATAACGCCATAACAAAGAGATTTTTTTTTTTAAAAAAAAAGCTATTATTTTATAAAACAGAAATAATTTTTCCCCCCATTCCAAAGATTTTTTATAGCTCCAAAGATTGAAGCTATATATATATAAAAAAAGAGAGCAATTTTTTTTTATACAGAATTTTTATCGTTAATATAATCAAAGCCCAAGTTGCAAAAAAAAATTAGAAAGAGAAAATATTATAATTGTAATCAATTTTATTTTAGGTTAGAGTAAAAAGGATAACAATAACAAAATATTTATTTTTAAGTTCATTTGAACAGCGAGAGAGCAGCTTTTATGCGCAAAAATTAAAATATTGTTTCGACGCAGAAGAGAAAACTTTTCTATAAAATGGCGGAAAAGGCTCCAACTTCCAACACCAGAATTCCAATTTAGGTATTATATATACATATATAAATTAATAAAAATATGGTTTATGAATGACGCCAGACTTTATTTCCATAGAAGCATATCAAAAAAAAAAAAGTTATGGAATTTTTTTTTTATTAATATAAATTGAATATGAAAATATTTCAAAGAAAGTTATGCACAAAAAATTAATGGAAAATCTTCCATTTTTTATTTATAAAAAATTAACAATGAAAAAAAAAATACTAGTAAAAATTATAATTTTCTAAATTAATAAAAAGCACAAACAATTTTGATAAATATAAAACGAATGACCTAAATTTTTAACAATTTTCTTTATAAAGAAAATTTTTACTTTTATAGAAATTAAAAAAAACTTACATTTTCTTTTAAATTATCTTTCCCAATAGCATTTTTATTGTTTTAAAAAAAATAGGAAAATCCTATTTTTTTTTTTTATTTTGGGGGAAAAATCGATTAAAAAATGGCTATCACAATTTTTAAAACACAACGAACGAACGAAATTTGTTTTTATTATTAATTTGAATTATTAAACTTTTTTTTTTATTATTTAATATAATACGACGACAAAAATCATAAAAGTTTACTTGATAATTTTGATCCTCAATTATCAAAAAAAAAAATTTTTTATTAAAAGTTTTATAATTTTCTTCTTTGCAGAAATATTAAGTTTTTTTTTTTTTTTTTGGTAAATTAAAAAAAAAAAAAAAAATTGTAAAGTTTAAGACTAGAGCGCGAGGAACTTGCTTTTTAGCTTCTCGACAACACAAAACTTGAACTTCAACTGTGCTTTTTGATATTCAGCGTATATTTTAAAAGCCCCCCAAAGAAATATCATATTTAAAATAATCAAATACTAACGAAACTAACAACACATACTAATACAAATTATTATTTTAACATATTTTTATATATACAGAAAATACAGTATTACAGAAACAGCAAAGTCAAAATGGAAGCTATATTTATGCAGAAAAAAAAAAATTTAAAAACATTATAATTTTTTGAGAGCCAGAGAAAATCTGTTTGCTGCTTAGAGTTTTCGATTGAGTTGATGAAGAGAGTTGAAAATGAAAAACAATTTATCAGCCAGGCAAAAAAAAAAACATAAAATTTATAAATATATTTATATATAAATTTGTATATATATAAATAAAAACACAAAACATAAGAATTTTGTATACAATTTATTTATATATACATACACACTAATTCACTTATAAATAAATAAATATTATAAACGAAACGAAATTTCTAGTCGAAATCGTTCGTGGAAAACATGAAATAAAAAAAAAATTGTATAGATTTTCATGTAAAAGTTATGTAAATTTTATATTTAAAGCTAAAATTAATATAAAATATTGAACTTTTTCATATCTTGTGATTAGATTATATTACACATAAAAACTGTTGCAAATATTTCAATTTTACATATATATAATAACTAGGTAAATAATATTGAAGATCTTAACGACAACGTAATATGTTACACCACAAATTTTACTAATTTATAAAATAATATTATATACATAAATATGTAGCTAAATGTAAATGAAATTTAATTAATGAAACCGAAAATTTACTGGTTTCTCTAACCAATTTCTTAAAACTTAAATATTACTCCTTAAATTGAGATCAAATATCCTTGGAAATATATAATTATTGTCTGTGATTATGGAAATTTCAATCTTGTTGAACACTACTAAATTAATAAGAGCCAGATTCTTTTAAATTATGATTAATTAATATTATAAAAATAATACTTAAAAAACATATTGTTCGGTGAAGATGTGTAAACCTAACTTCCTAAAGTAGCATTTTTCCAAAAATGTATATAATATGTACATAAATTTGTTTTAGTTGCATATATTTAAATTTAGTAATTTAATTTACCTTTTTTCGGTTTTAAAATTTTGCAAGAAAATTATTTAAGGAACAGTTTAAATTTCAAATTATAATTTAGAATCTGTAATTTGCATATAAATATTGTTTTCAATTCAATTTCAAATATTGTTTTAACTGTGTGTTTTCTATATAATAATATGTATGTACACAAGGATAATCATTTATGATTAAAATTTCGTAAACTTTTTAAAATATTACATGAAAACTACTTAAATTGGTCATAGAGATCACCTTAAATATGAATTTTCTTATATAGTAAGGAAAAGCGTTGCTCTATAGTGTATAATAATTAAGAGTTCAATATTTATAAAGTTCAAAAATATTGTATACAAAATATTGTATAACTTAACTTAAAAAAGCTTCATCTGCAAAATAAAAAAAGCACTATACGAGTAAATACAACAAGTGCTTAATATGCTCTATTATCTAAATTTCTAAATTTGATTATTTATTTTTACTATTTACTGACTAAAATTTTCTTACCCAAAAAAATCTTATTTTCAATAATTTAATATTGCTTAACTTAAAGAATATTAAAATGAATAAAGTGATTTCCTAATAAACTTATATAGAAGCGAAAAATATTATGAGCATAACTTTACAATGTTGTACATTATATTTGATACTTTTTTTATAATGCTCAGTCGCCACTTGCTTTTTTGTATACAATGTAATTACAATTTAAACATTATTTTAATAAAAATATAATTAGATATTCATCATTTTATTAATTTCCCCTTATTGATTTAATTCTATTTTATATTATAATTATAAATTTATGTAAAAAACCCCCATCCCTCCAATGTATTTTATAATACAATATTATTATTATTAATTCATTATATTTTTATGTGTAAAGAAAATTTATTTAAGTGTTGTCAATTACTTTGGGCTTGGCACATAAATGACGCAGCGGAAACCCAATAAATACAGGCTCAAAAGCATTAATTTTATACATATAAATATCTATATATAATTATATATTATATATGTACATACAAATAAATCTATAGAATAAATATAATGTATATAATAAAATTTGTGATTAGTTTGATGGGCTACAATTAATCCGGGTATAATTTTGTATTTCTTTCAAATAATTGAAGGCTTTATGTTGAGAAAAGCCTTCGGATTTTTATAGAAATGTGGGCCTGTCATTTTAGTTAATGCTATAGTCACATCTAATTAATTACAAATGTTGATTATCACTAGGAATATCCTAGGATGAATCTATGATATTGATTATCACTAGGAAGTTCCTAGGATGAATCTATGATATGTCAAATCCAAGGTATTTACGAAAAATCGATAATTTTCGACCTTTACTTCAAGGATCTTTTTAAAGTATCAATAATTCGGCACTAAATATGATTTTTTTTTGTTTCTCGAACTTCAGAATAAGCGTACAGTTAAATCGTATGGCATTTTGTACTAATAATAAAACTGTCTAAAATTAATTTTCATTCAATTGTGAAATTGAAACATAGAAAATTTATCTGTCAGTAACCAAAATAAAAAAAAATCATCGTCGACATAAAATACATAAATTATGAGCCTTATTCGCTCACAGTGTTTCTTTCTTTACCTTACAATTTTGACCCCGATTATTATAACGAAACATTTTTTTTTTTTTTTTGTAAACGATCCCGACCGATATTTTTTTTTTTATGTTGCTTCTTTTAGTTTGTGCCTCTTGTGCGCTCGCTAAGTATTTATCACAAAAAACATAAATGATGTTCAAAAAATATGTATCGCTAAAATTTCGTTATGTGTGTGTAGGTTTAAGTATATTTTTCCTCCCCAATATTATAATATAATAGAAAATATCATAAAATTTTACTTGAAAATGTTTTAGAACTTGAGAATCCGCGTGCGCTCTAAAAACAGCAAAATTTTCCATTAGTTTTTTTTTTTTTGTAGAGTAGATAGATACTTTTATCAAATATATATACATATATATATATATAATTATATATATAAATGTATTTAGAATTTTGTGTATAGCACAAGCATAAAAATTGTCTGCTATATAAAAAGCATAGAAATATGCGGACAGGAAAAGCATATATAAAATATGTAGTTATGTTTTTTTAGAGTTCATAAAATTAGTATATGTATTCATTATCAAGAAAATTTTTACCATTTGCGATCAAAATTTTACTGTATATATATATGATTTTGTAATAGTGTGTAATTTAATAATGGAAAAATAAAATTTATAAAAAAGAGGAATTTTATTTTTGTATGAAAAGGGCGCATGACAAGCTATATAATTTGAAGGCTTTTTTGAGATATAGAATTTTTGAATGAAAAAGTTTTGTTTTACCCTAATTTTACTTGAAATGGAGTTATAAGTCTGGATTTAATATGATTATCATACACAAATACCTATGTAAATTATAAATATAAATTTATACAAAGTGAAAATTCATTCATAAGGGGGCGAGGGATTCTTTAAATAAAAATGGACGGATAAATTCAATAGGGATTAAAATTACAAAAAAAAAAAAAAAACGGACGGGGGTTAAACACCACTACTATCAAAACTAATATTTTATAAATAAAATTATTTGATAATTTGCATTTTCTTATTTTCTTTGATTATTCAATATATTTCATGATCATAATCATAAATTGAATCGATGTTATACTAAAAAAAGAAACTTTATATTAGGAACTACAACACCATGCCTTGTTTAGTTCAGTAGTATTGGATCTTATGAAATTAACTAATAAAAATTTAAAGTTTAGCACCTTTCATTCATTTTTCTCTCATCTAAGATTTTTGTTAATCCATTTTGTTATTGTTAATTAAGCGGTTGCGACTTCATTTCGATGAAGTTTAAGATCTCACTAAACTAAAGCTTAAGATAAATTAGGTTTTTATATTTAAAAACCTAATAGAAAATCTATTTTCTTATGTTTCAAACAATATTGACTTAATTGCTGCTACAGATATTGGTATATAAATTTACATATATATTTCCAAAACATCGAAAATATTATCATCCCATTCTTGATATTGAAAATTGAATTAATAATCTTACTAACATTTATATTTTACTGACCTTAAAAATAAAAAAAAAAATAAGATTTTCTTTTTATATAAATTATACAAAAAAAATGTATGCCAAAATACATTTTATAATTAAAAACCTTGTATAATTGAATTAAATAACTGACAAATAAAAATTAATGTTTCTATTAAATTACAGAAACAAAATAGTTAACTAAAAATTCAGGTTTTAGGCAACTTTAAATATTATACTTGCAAGCAAATACATTAATATATACATATATGTTGTATATACATAAATACAATTTGTCAAAATCAAAAAAATTTCAACACAACATGAACATTATTACCAATCTGCCAACAAAAATATGTAAACTCAAAATACAGAAAATTCATAAAGACGATTATAATATTAAACTTATATAAATCACAGTAAACTCCAACTATTTAAACTATTAAATGGATGGATCTGTCAGAAAATTTATTTTCCCCCCACGGAATTATATATAAAAATTTAAAGATTTAAAATAATTTTATTGACACGTAATATGGAATAAAAATAATTGACGCAAATAGTCAACAAATAACAATAAAACTTAATATATAAAAAAAAAATCCAAAAAAAATTATGAAAATTTATTTATTTCATATCTAAAAAAAGCTGACCAACAAAAAAATTATGTTTCTGTATTTATGCTCTTTTAGAAAAACAATTTTTTTTTGGTAATTAAAAAAAAATTAACGTGCTCAAAAAAGAGAATTACAAAAATTAAAATATATATATAAATATATTTATAACCAAATTACATTGTATTTTATCCGCGATTTTTTATAAGTTGTAGGCAGAAGCCAAACAAACAAAAATTTATGTGCATATTTCATATATACATAATTTTAATTTTAGCTATAACATATTTCGAAAACAATATTCGAAGATAAATAATTAATGTCGGCCTTTCGTGTGGGTCAGTAATGTTTTTTACAAATATTATACAAACAAAACATGGAAAAATATAATCACACAATTCAAAATAATAAATAAATAATCCCAGAGTAATAGAAATAGAAAAAATAAAAAACTTGAATATTAGTAAAGGCAAAACGATTCACTTTATTTGTAGTTTGTCTTTCTTTTACTTGCTTTCCACTACTACCCAATTCACACAAAAACAACTAATTTTCGAATTTTATTAATTGAACTTCAACATTTTGCTAAGTTACATTTATTTTTTAAATTTAAATCTACATACAAAATCAAAAAATATATACATATAACATATATAATACATACATATAAATTTGTATGCTATGCGGACCAGTTTTTAATTGAAAATAAAATCTTATGGAAAATATGAATATTATTACCATAAAAAAAAAACTAGCAAAAAAAAAAAATTTCTAATATTTGTTGTTTAATTTAACCTCTATCATTATCAATAATGTTGTTTTTGGCCAATGAATCAAGTTTGCCAGAGCAGGTAAAGAAATTGTTTACATTTTGTCGACAATTCTATTGCGTTGTGTATTGTGTGTTATTCAAAAATTCCAAGGAAATTTGGGTGGGCATTTAAAATCCTGATGATGTTTTTATACAAAATCTTGGATTTTCGTAAAAAAAAAAATTTGATAATGCCCGGTATTTTAGTAATTTCCATATAAAAATCCCGGAATTTGTATATATAATTAAATATTCTTATGGTGTGTACGTGTAACATTATCATCCCAACAGGTCAAAATACCGAAACGTTAGAATTCGTGACTCCTTGCTTGCTAACTCAACAGTTCTAAAGATCAAATAATTTCATCAGCTTCATTCTGTCCCGACAGTATTTAACTTTTCGATTATATAAATTCGTAATTTTTTTCACATGGCGGAATTATGATTGCTGGGATTTTGAACCGGACCCATTTATTTCATGAAATGGGTCACGGATGATGTAATTAATATTTCTAAATCCTTATTCAATTTTTCATCTTCAAAATGGCCATTACAAAACTGTGATGTTATTCAAGTAGTGTAAAAATTATTGTAACAAAATTAAGATATGAAATATAATTCGAGAATTTTAATATACACACGGTTCTAGATGTTGGCTCAATACAGTTTTGTATGCTAACTTTTCATTTCACCAACATTTTTGGGGATCTTTTTGATGACAATTTTAACTAGACATTTTGAGCGTTCCTTTGAAGTTTATACGGAAAAAGGGAACTCCTCCTTAGGAAGTAGAGGACATTGAATTATTAAGTTTTCAAATTTTAATATGTCTGGATACACTCTTCACACATAGCATTTTGAAATAAATCCTTATCAGTATTTAGGATTTTCAACGAGTTACATTATATTTCTTTTTCTACTGAAATAGAAGGGTCAATACATATAAAAAAAAAATATTGTAAATGCTAGGCAACGTTTGGAAAATAATCAGGCATTTGAATTTTACATTGATTAGGGTAGAAATGATCAAAAGATTTTTAACAATAATTGGCAAATCACGCACGACCAAGCGATTAGTCTTGTTTATTTATAATTATTATATTTTCATTTATTAAATATTTAATTAATATTTATAGGGAGTTGAAACTTGAGATTGAGACCATAAAAAAACAAGACATTAAACAAATGAAGCCTTTGAAATGTAAGTGTATGGAAGAAACTAAGATATTTGCGGCATATCATGATAAGTACACTATACTTCAACTGGAAATTCAAAGTAAATTCATCGGCCGAAGAAACAAAGGTAGAAGGAGAATATCCTGAGTGAAGAATCAGGAAGAATGGTATCATATGGTCCCAAATAGATTGCTGAGAGCAATTAAAGATAGGGTTCAATTAGAATCAATCGTACACTAAGATGAAATCAAATATTTACCTACAGTTAGTTTTTAGAGAACTTTATAGTCCTATTTCAGTAAAGTGATCGCATCAAATATTAACTTTCATTGAAAATATTAAAAAAACAAATTTGAAAAAAAAAAACTAATCTTTTTTTCTTTCTTTCTATCTTTTTATGAAAATCTTTTTTTAATATACGTTCTTTTGAAAATTTATGCGACAGGATGTCCCGTATACATATCTAAAAAAAATTATGAATGAATATATAATTTCATGGTGATTGTTGTATTAAAATTTATTTAAATAATCGCATATGTATACATATAAATTGCGCCATTTTCTCAGGTATTTTTGAATATATTGAAATTTTTTGGAGAATAGATAACTAAATTCTATTCTAATTTAATTGCTTATGCGACCATAGAAAAACAGGGCTCTAACTAACAATTTTGTCAAAATGGAGTTATATATCACATCATAATAATTTAGGCATATTCTTTCTACTATATAGAATTGCCCAGTTTGAATAAGATTTGTAAATGGTATATAGAGAATATGTATTCTTTTTACATTTCACTTATATGTCGTGCTAAATAGTCATAGATAGAATTATATTACCTTCAAAAATTGACATTAATGTTCTTCTTAAGAATTGGAATTTTTGTGCCAGTGAAGAGAAGTGCATATCGCTGACATAATTTATTATAATTTTTACAATTTTTGCAGACAAATGGTTCTAAGTGCTTAATAATTTTTTTATAAAGCACATGGACTTTATATTTGCCGAATTAATCAATGTTATAACTTGTGCCAAAAAAAGTTCTATCTGATTTTCTACGTCTCGATAAATCTGAATTATAAACAAAATTATCAAAAGGCTATTTATAAGAGTAAAATAAATTAAAATACTTAAAAGATGTCGTTTACTTAAAACTTAAGTCAATTTATTCGAAACTCATGGTGGTGCACATAGAACGTTATTGTTCCAGGATGAGGTAATGATTTAATATAATGCAAATTCATCAATTTCAATAAAAAAGTATTACTGTAGTTAAAATGCTTATTTACATAAATTTAAAATTGTGGTAAATTCAATCAAATTCAAAAAATAAAATATAATATACTTTCTAATACGATCTAATTTGAAATTTGCTAATTTTGTGTTTCAAGTAAAGCAACAAAAACATACAAACTTTAATACAGTACACTTCTAATTAATTATGCATCTTTTGAGTCATACACAGATTTAAATTTAAACGCATTCAAATATATATATTTTTTTTTTGTTAATTTCAAGAAAAACTTCCAAGAACACGAAAAAATAAATAAAATTAAAACTATAAATGGATGAGATTACATTGAACCCGGTTATGTGCCCCGTCAATGTGGCACGTAAATAGTCATCATAAATAATTAAAATAAAAATATCAACAGAAGACTATACCGTCAAAAGAAACAACAACAAAAACAAGCAAACATATTTTTTTTTATGATCTTTTCATATACACATAACACATATATATGTGTATAAACATTTCCCCTAATAAATCGGGAACATTTTTTTATCATCCAACAGAAAGAAATCGAACAGAACTGTCGTACTGTGTGCTTTTCTACATTTTCGTTAAACTTTATAGGCACATAAGAAGTTACAAAGAAAAAAAAGTTAAGAAAATTAAAAATATATTTCAGAGACTTATAAATAGCCAGCTAACGAACAGAACAGGATAAAGCTGTTCCTTATTCTTTTTTATACAACTAAATTAAACCTCACAGCAGATTTTTTCTATATCAAAACTCCATGTTGGAATTTTCCTAACAAAAAAAACTAAAATACATAATATAAAAAAAAAATATAGAAAAAAAACTGACACATAAAATCCCCGAAGCCTTTTTTTTGCCATTGAAATGCAGAAAAAGAAAAAGTTATTTTTAAAGATAGCCCATAGCAGAGGAGCATATTTCTTATTATTCACACAACAAAATTACGAAATGGAGGAGGCAAATTTATATATGTTTTGTATACTTGTATTCACCGTAAACTGCCATCACTAATTTTAAGCAAAAATAGCATTCACATTCTGTGCTCTCATTGCTTAAGAAATTTTTTTTGTAGTGATATGAAAAATTGTTTATTTACGAAATAAAAAATTAAACTTTTATAATAAAGAACTTTATTGGGTTGGGCTTTTTTAACGGATTGTGTGGTATATATCTTAAAAAGCTGACTTAAGATATTTTTTTTTCTCTTCTGACAAGAAAAATCAGGGCCAGAAGCAAAATGAATTGTTGTAAAATATCGGTTTTTTTAAATATATAAAATTTTTGTTTCAGTAAAGATCGCGCGCGGATTAATAAGAAGAAAACTTTTTAATATATAATTTTTTTTTACTATTCTTCATAATTAATAATTTATTTTATCAAAAAAAAAAAAAAAGTAGGTTACATTAGAATTTTAATTGGGATTTTTCTAGAATTAATGATTTGTGGCTAATATTGTTATTTGGTATTCAAAAGCAATATTTAGGACAATCAAAATAATTTTTTTTATTTGAATTTTTTAGTTTTTAGTTTCAAATCAATTAATTTTAATTGATCTTCTCTAATTCATTGGCGGGGGGTAAATTAAAGAACACTTATTTTCAAGTACATATTTGATTGTTATTGCTGTTGTCGTTTAGGAATTTGCTTTTGATTTTAAAAATATAGAAATTGTTTCTGAATCATTGCTTTAGTTAGTACCTTACTAAGTTATTAAAATTACTGTTTAGGATATAAAATAATGCGGATTCGTTAAAATAACTTTGTTCAGTTTATTAACTTAATCAAATTTTTGTTGCGAATTTATGATATTATGATTCCAGTCGTTTCTATTTTTCAAATCTCCGAAGCTGTATAAAAATATTATATACCTATCCAGCGAATGTACGATTTTTTTTTTCCTTTTTTTATAAATTGTTAAATATATTAGTAATTAGAGAAAATTATTAAATTCGCATCTTTCTACTTTGAAAAGGGCTGGCTGTTCTGTATATACTTTTTATCATAAATTATTAAATTGAATTTTTCTTACTTAAGTAGGTATCATAAGCTTCTTTTATAAAAACCAAAATTTTAAGTAAATACTATAAATACGAGTCAGAGGAATAAATTTAACAAGGTTTTCGCTCGCGCAATGCCTTTTCTCGGAACTTATCATTTGCAAATATTGTTGTTTTCCCAATCAAAGATGCAGGTTTTTAACCAATTTTCATTGAAAAATTATGTGATAATAAACAGCAGATGTTCCTCAAAAATAAAAAAAAAACACAATTTATATATGTAAGTTTTAACATCCAAACAAACAAAAGGGGATAATAAATAATAAAATAGGGAGTAAAAGTTTTAATATTGCTTTTGTTATGGGTTAGTTTTTTGGTTCTTAAAAGAGATCATGATGTTGATCACACAAAATTATCTTTATAACATTTTTTTTATTTTTATTTCGTGTGTTGTGTGTGCTAAATAAGGACAAGTATATGCATTTATGTGGCGGAGGTGAATTTTATTGTTCAAAAATAACAAAAAAGGGAATAGTGAAAAACAACCCCAACGAAAAACAAAATTAAAAATTACAAACCAAGAGGGAATGTTTTTACAATACAATATTTTTGGCATTCGCTTCAAAGGATATTTTTTTTAACATTACAGATGTGTGAATAGGACTGATAATTTAAGCAAGGGGATCAGTAATGAAGCCATGTGTAAAACCAAATTATTATTATTTTTTTGTGTTAACGACAACAATTTAGAGGATACGATTTTCCATTTTTAAGTTATCCCCTAAAAATTATATTATAATAGTAAATAAAATTAAAAAAATATATATATAAATGAAAACGATTTTATTATATATCCTTGTGTTAGTATAGTTTTTCGATAACCAGGGGAGGTTTTTGTTTTTGTAATTCATGCAATATATACATGAGATCTGCTGCCATTTTCTTTTTTAAGGATGTGAAAATTTTATGCTTTGTTTACAGAGGCATTTTCAAGTAGGTAAAATAGTTTGGCATTTTGGGTACAACAAAAACAATCAAAGTATCAGTAATTATTTAGGAAATTACTTTTTCGATATATTCATATTATAAAATATAATTATAATATACTTTTATTATATTTGAATTAATTTATATAAGTAAAAAAATACAAAAGTTAAATTTAAGGTTATTAAAAACATTAAAAAAATAATAACTAGCTAATTAAATATTATATTGGATAAATATGCCACGATAGGATAGACAAATTTATCATAAATTATGTATATGTTCATAAAATATGGTAAACAAATACATAAACGCACGCACACTTACACAATATGCATTTTTATCGCATATAGAAAAAAAAAAACAAAATTGTGCCGCTGAGCGTTCAGCATAAAATTTACAATATGGCGGCGGAAAAAAAATTATAATTTTCCAAGAAAGTCATTTTTTTTTAACTATTTATATTTAAGTATATGTTTATATGTACTTAAATTAGATTACTTTTAAAATTTGTCTAGTTTTTTAAAAGTATTTTCATAAATTTTTTGGGGGAAAATAAAAAACAAATTAAGAAATTCCTTATTTACCGCAGGCGCAGACAAAATAACTAATCTTAATTTATTTAAACAGATTATACTATTTATATTATATAATTTTTAATAAAACTCTCACTCACCATATGCACAATCACTTCCATTTATATTTATCACACAAAAACAAAATTTAATTATCAACATCAACTAATAAATTTAAAATTAATTTTCTTTTTCTGCGACTTCCCTCTTTGACGGTTCAATTATGAATTATCTATATGAAATATATGAAAACATAAGCTCATCTAGCCTCCTACTTTTAAATAAAAAAAAGACACTAAATCTAACCAGTAATGCCGAAGTCGAAGTTATAGTGGATTCATAATAGAAAGTTAGCGTAGCGCAACGCAACGTTCAAAAGTTAAGCTATATGAAAATAGTACTATCAACTCATATGTTGTGACCAGAGCAGAAATTTACACACACCACCATAAGTTTTGGAAATTTCCTTTTCATATAAATTTTGATAAGCGCCATCTATAATGAGAAGTCGCATGGCTTTTTTGAGATCACAACAGATGCCGGAAGCATCGTGGCTTTTTCTGACAACGTCATTTTTAAAAATAATTTCACTTTGTTTGCACAAATATCATAATAAATGCCTCTGTCATAAGAGGCTATTACAAAACTATTTGTGTCCGATTCCATTTTTATTAATATTTTATTTATTTATTTAGTTTTACAATTTAAATTGTAAAATGTCTGAATTGTCAAAGCTCACTACTACATACAGAAAAAAGAAATCAGGTATACATTTCTTTTTTTAGACACCATACAACGCAAAAAATTCCATACAAAACATACATGTCAAAAAAGGAAAGGAGTTTTTTCGACGGAAGG
This sequence comes from Rhamphomyia laevipes, assembly GCA_963920725.1. Lineage (NCBI taxonomy): Eukaryota > Metazoa > Arthropoda > Insecta > Diptera > Empididae > Rhamphomyia > Rhamphomyia laevipes. The sequence goes on along the minus strand of OY987259.1, from coordinate 30,379,478 downwards.
AAATTTCTGCTATGGTCGGAACATTAAAGTCCCATATATAGCGTGGACAGTAATGCTGTGACCAGAGCAGAAATTTACACACACCACCATAAGTTTTGGAAATTTCCTTTTCATATAAATTTTGATAAGCGCCGTCTATAATGAGAAGTCGCATGGCTTTTTTGAGATCACAACAGATGCCGGAAGCATCGTGGCTTTTTCTAACAACGTCATTTTTAAAAATAATTTCACTTTGTTTGCACAAATATCATAATAAATGTCTCTGTCATAAGAGTCTATTACAAAACTATTTGTGTCCGATTCCATTTTTATTAATATTTTATTTATTTATTTAGTTTTACAATTTAAATTGTAAAATGTCTGAATTGTCAAAGCTCACTACTACATACAGGAAAAAGAAATCAGGTATACATTTCTTTTTTTAGACACCATACAACGCAAAAAACTCCATACAAAACATACATGTGAAAAAAGGAAAGGAGTTTTTTCGACGGAAGGAAATTTCTGCTATGGTCGGTACAATAATGGAAATTTCTTAGCGCAACACAGCGCAAGCAAAGTTCAAAGTTCAAGTTGATCAACTTTTAACTTTTTCGCAAAGCAACGCTGATAGATGTCAAAATTTATTATGAAATTAATTATTTCATAATATAGTAATGATATTAATTAATTTTTATACTATAGTGTATTAATTTTAACATTTACCTCTAAATAATTTTTTGAAAATTTTGTAATTTCGTTGTAAACGTTGTAAATAAATATGTATTGTGAATTGAAAAAATATTAAACCGTTGCGTTAACTTGCGCTAACGTTGCTGTGCGTTGCGTTGATAACATTATGAATCCACTATTAAACGTTTTGAGGCCTTTTTTTGTGAAAGATCTAAAAACATGATTTGTCGCTAGAGTTCTTGTCATTTACGTATTCGCTTCGCGATGTTGCAGCAAAAAAGTATGTGGCAACTGGCGGGTAAAATTGGAACTTCGAGAAAGGAGGATGACAACTGTCATTAAATATTTTTATAAAAGTAACAATACATATATGTAAATAATTGTAGATGTAGATGCAATGATGTATGTATTATAAGCCTGAGTTGAGCAACCATAAGCTGTGCAAAATATTAAGGTGGATTTACTTTAATGCATCAGTTACCCCTCAAACAAGCTCTACGCGACGGACGCAACCGAGACGCACGTAGGATAGAAAATAGATACTTTTCAAAATTTTGAATTAAAGCAAATTTATTTGACATTCCAAAAAAATTTTGAGTGAATTATAAGTGTGAAAAATTAATTTAAAGTATAAGTAAATAGTAAACAAAAAAAAAAATTGTTTATAAACTGTCATTGAAGAATATGTGTCCGTCTCAACCGTCGAGTTCGCTCCATCGAAAATTCTTATGCATTTATTGTCCGTCAATTGCGTCCGTCGTCAGTCGAGCTTGTTTGAACCATTACTCTCAACGTTCACATGAAGCATCAAAAATTACAATCAAATCTGTTTCTTGAAATTCGTACATGTTTTATTTTTTTTATCACTTTTAAACACAATTTTACCGCCAAATAATTATATTGATTCAAAATATAAAACAACTGATTAAAATCAGCTGTTTTAATGTCATTAACACAATAACATAACTATGAGAGTGCCTACATTGCCGTTGTAATTGTTGCGTTGTAGCCCGTTGCCTGCCGTTGTGAACGTTGAGAGTAACTGGGGCATAATGGCTGATTTATAAGTATCGTTGGAGCGGAAAAAAAACGCCAATAAACAAGCAAAACAAAAATTGAATATTTATAAGTATCGCACGGAAAAAGTTAGCGGTTTTGACGTTTAAAATTTGTCATAAAAAATGGAGTCCGAAAAAGAAATACGCTGCAAATTGAGGTGCTTCCTTATTTTTCATTGGAAGAAAATATCCATTATAAAACCCATGCTCTAATCTGCTCCTGTTTATAGGGCGTACTTTATAAGCCCTTTTTTTTCTTGTTATTTTTTTAATATATTTATTTACTTCTTGTTTTTTTTTTAATAATAAAATTATTGCGATTGCAGCGTATTTCTTTTTCGGACTCCATTTTTTATGACAAATTTTAAACGTCAAAACCGCTAACTTTTTCCGTGCGATACTTATAAATATTCAATTTTTGTTTTGCTTGTTTATTGGCGTTTTTTTTCCGCTCCAAAAGTACACAAGAATGAATGTTTCAGATAAAATGAACACAATAAATAAATAAAATACTATCTTTTATTTAAAAAACTATATTTATTCTAAAATTATATTCATCACTGCTGATTTAATTTTTTTTTTTTTTTATTTAAATTCTTCATTTCCATTAATAGATACATATTTACAAAATGCTGAATCTGCATCTTCTGTTTCTTTATTTTTAAAGTAGTCTGAAATATTAACAACTGCATCATCTAAATAATTTGTAACTGCATTCCTATCATTTCCGTGGGCAGTTCGTTGTCGTTGTGGTACAGATGAAATCGGAGTTGATGATGTCGATGGCTCCATGTTTAAATTTTCATCGTCAATGTATTCAATCTCACCAAAACTAACATTAAACAGATCGTTGATGTCAAAGGTTGAGGTTGAGGTGGAGTTAAGCCTGCTTGTTGGTCTTAATAATAAATAAACAATATTTGAACAACTCCATAGGATCTATATGTTACAGCACCATTACCTTCTTGTAATAATTGTATTTTTTTTAAAAAAAAAAGATGTTCATATAATAACCAATCCTCCGTGTCATCAGGAGCAGCAGAACCTGATGGGATGTGGCTTTTTTCCTGGTTTCTTTCACAAAACGATCTCGTAAGTATCGCCATTTCTTCTGCGCTGCATCAATATCTAAAACATAGTATATGTATTATATATTTATATATCGCAGATTGTTAACAATTCTTCAAAATACCCTCCAATCCACACACTACTGCAATTTCATTCCATGCCTTTAATATAATATCTTTTCGCTTAAATAATTTTGCTCTTTTGTCGTATAAAAAACTTTTCTTTTCAACCGATTGAATAAATTTTATATTTGCCTTTGTTGAGGCGTCCATGATGTTGATTTGATATTGCTATAAATTTTATTTTTATTTGTTTAAATTTTGTTTTTATTGGTAAAAAAAATTCAGTGATGATAGTTTTACACAAAATAATGCTAGATTATGCCAATTTTTTGTGAAGCTGCACGTAAAGTCTAATTGGAATGTCAGCGCATTTTTATGAAAAAGTAAGTTAAATTTATCTTTTGCGCTCTTGTGCGTTTTTCTGTCCGCCTTTAAGGCTTCCCCAAACGGGCGCGTTTTTATTGCGGCAGCGGCGCGAATTAAAAAACCGCGCGGAAATCGCGCGAAAATCGCATAGTAGGCCACACCGAAGCGGCGAAAATTCGCTCTTAAACTTCAAAATAAATATGTCATAACTTCAAAGAAAATCCAAAAAAACATTTGCTTAGATCGAAGTTTGTTGTAGTTTTTTACAAAAATATTTTATCCAATTTATCCATTTTTATTTGAAAGAAAATCCAGAAATATTTTTTTACATCGACAACAAAAAAAAATATTTCTGACATTTGGTGCAATTTTCACAAAAAAACGCTGCTTGCAGATTTTTTTTTGCGTTGGTGTGGGCACATTCATAAGCCGCCATGTAATTAAATTTTGCGGCAAAAAAAAAACGCGCCGCTGCTGCAAAAAAAACGCGCTGGTTTGGGGAAGCCTTCATAAATACAATGTTCCTAGTTCATATATTTTAACTTTTGCGATTGGAAATTTTGCGTTTTTTTTTTTTTGCGCTCCAATTTTCACAAAAAAACGCTGCTTGCAGATTTTTTTTGCGTTGGTGTGGGCACATTCATAAGCCGCCATGTAATTAAATTTTGCGGCAAAAAAAAAACGCGACGCTGCTGCAAAAAAACGCGCTGGTTTGGGGAAGCCTTCATAAATACAATGTTCCTAGTTCATATATTTTAACTTTTGCGATTGGAAATTTTGCTTTTTTTTTTTGCGCTCCAACGATACTTATAAACCAGGCATAAGACTGTGGCAGTATTTTACTGATTGCGGCAGTATTTTTTACAATTCAATCAGTCAGAAAAAATTATTGCGCAAATTTTTCATCGCAGTCCTCATAAATGCGTGTTTAATTGTATAAATACATATATTAAAATATTTTGAAATTTTATTGATGACATATTTGTTAATTATGAATATTGGATTTTTAATTAATTTAACCATATTTTAACTATAGGTTTTTCACTTCTAATTCAAGTTTTTTCATTTCAAATTCAATTTTTTTCATTTCAAATTCAATTTTTTTTCATTTCAAATTCAATGTTTTTCATTTCAAATTCAATTTTTTTAATTTCAAATTACGTTTTACGTTTGAAAACCTAGATTTCAAAATAGTGGCAAATGTTAAGATATCACTCGATTTTCGAAGCGTTTGCGATTATCGAATCGAATGGTTTTCATGGCAAATTGTTAAGAAATACTTGCATCGCATGTTGATTACTTTTCGTTTCGCTTTTTCAAAAATTAATTTTAATATAAACAAATAGAAACTGATGATTTGTTATCTAAACGTGTTAGTGCAAGAACAGAGTGACGCGCTGTAGTGTGGTTGTTGTTGCTTTTTATTTAAAAATACACTACAGCACAGCTTTCAACACCGCTCAAAGCGTCACTCTGTTCGTGCAATTATGCTTGAGTTACATGCTGTGACCACTCACTGAAGCACATAAGCCTTACATAAGCCATTCGTAAGGCATGACATACACCTTATCCGTCCATAACAAATACATTAGTCGTGTCCGCTTAGCATCACGTATACACATAAGGGACATGTCAGGTTACAGCGGAATTTTTATGAAACTTTATCATTGCTAACAGATGGCACTTTTTAAATTATTTTATTTTCCACCATTGCTCCACCATTTTTATTTCGGTAAAAAGAAACCTATTCTCAAAAATTTTCTTTTTAAATGTTTATTTAGTTTTTTTTTTAAATACATATATAAAAAAAATTTACAATTAAATTTTCTATCTGATTTCCTGTTGAATTTACTTCCTTTTTAATATTTTGAGTTCTTTCTTTTTTAGCTAATCTTCCACAATGTGTCTTTGAAAAATGTTCTGCCATTTTTTCTATAAATATTAAAAGATTAAATTAATATAATTTTTTTTTTTACAATTTATGTTGTACAATAATTGTAGGAAAAAATGTAGAAACAAAACCTCACCTTTATTAATTATAAAAATTTATCAGAACCTAATAAAACAATACTTAATTGTTTATTACTTAATTATATTTTACACAAGCCAAGCACAAAATGAAATTTAAAAATGGCCAAAATGAAATGACACGTACAATTACAAAAAATAATTTTAATATCTATAATATACCGTCAGATTTCATACCAAAATCTCAATTTTTAATTCACAGTGTTACCACCAGCTATCGCATGTTAAGTTTATATGGAAAAATTGTATTTCTTACGAATAAGGGATCCGTCATCCACTTCAAAAAACTCAGTGGGAAGTTTATATGGAAAAATTGCATTTCTTACGAATAAGGGATCCGTCATCCACTTCAAAAAACTCAGTGGGCAGAGCAGAAATTTACACACACCACCATGAGTTTTTGAAATTTTTTTTTCATATGAATTTTGATAAGCGCCATCTATAATGAGAAGTCGCATGGCTTTTTTGAGATCACAACAGATGCCGGAAGCATCGTGGCTGACCATGTCATTTTTTTAAAAATAATTTCACTTTGTTTGGACAAATATCATAATAAATGTCTATTATATACCTGTCATAAGAAGCTAATTACAGAACTATTTGTGTCCGATTCCATTTTTATTAATATTTTATTTATTTATTTAGTTTTACAGTTTAAATTGTAAAATGTCTGAAATGTCAAAGCTCACTACTCCATACAGAAAAAGAAATCAGGTATTCTTTTTTTTACACACCATACAACGCAAAAATTTCCATACAAAACATACATGTCAAAAAAGGAAAGGAGTTTTTTCGACGGAAGGAAATTTCTGCTATGGTCGGTACAACATTGTCGCTTTCATTACGCTCTCTAAACGCGTTCGACCGCGGTATACAAAAAGAGTAGACACAATAGAAAACGTAGATGTGTAAATAACAACTGTTTGTTTACAATTTTTTTGACAGAAAAATATTATTTCTAAATTTAATTTTGTAAATTGAATTAATAAAATACCTTTTGAAATTTTGAATTAAATTGAATTTTTTTTTTAAATTTTTAAATTTTTCTATATTTTGACACTGCAAAGTGCGATGAAAGCGAAAAAATTAAAAGTTGGCCAACTTTTACCGAGCCTACGGTTATACTGCTTGCGTTGTAACTACTTTCATACAACTCCATACATTTCAACTTTATTTTGACAAATGCTACGTCTAGAATGCGTCTAGAAAGCGTCAATTGTAATCGCGATCGCGGTATTAGGTAAAATTACAACGGCGGTTCGTTATTGATTCGCCGAAAACTCACTCCGTTTTAATTTTAAAGGTTACATTTTTGCATTTTTGAAGCTGTCAAAATTTTGTTCTTATATTCTTATTCCCGCTCTTCTATAATGAGAATTTGTGTTTGTGTGGTATTGATATTGGCGTATTGGTTTGAATTTCTGTTGCATTTTCTATTGAAATTTTTATTTTATAGTATAGGAAGAGCGTAATGTTTATGTGTAGATACGAATTACTTTACGATATATAATAAAAATAATACGAATACGAAATACTTTGACTTTTTACTATACGTTATACGATTATAACCTTTACGATACGTTATGTTTTACATAAAAATGTCGTCTGTTCTGTTTTCTGTATATTTTTTTGTGCAGAGGAAAGAAAATAAATATGGTGAAAAATATATTTAAACAATATTAAAAATTAATTTAAAATTACCTAATATTATTATAATGTGTTCGGTTAAAACTATTCAAAAAACTATCTTCAAAATAATCGAAATCTAAGAAAGAAATATTAGGCAAAAATCAAAAGCCGCATAAATTCTTCTCGAGCAAGTTCTTGATTAGATTTTTTATATTCGTGCCCTACAAAATATGTACATATATTAAATAAATATTAATTAAATATTTTGTAGTATAAATTTGAAAGTGTAAAAAAAAATTAGATGCCATTGCAATAAATTAAGAAAATAAAGTGTAAAAAGTTTTGTTACATTAGATTTTTCTTTGTTGGATATATGTTTTTATTTGAAATTATTTTTATTTTGCAAAAGAAAAATCAATAAGAGTGAAAAAACCAGAAAAAACTAAATTAAGGAGTTTTGTTCATGAGTGAAAGAGAAAACATATATTTTGACAAGTGTGCGTTATGTTATTTTTATTAAAAAAAATAAATGAGAATAAAAAAAAGTGAAGCAAAGTGAGTGGAAATAGTATAATATTTTTTTTCACTTTTTAATCTATCTATATCTATAATATAAAGACTACATAAATATAACATATTAGATATTATATACGTATTTGATAAAGTATATACTTACGCTGTGGTTACACTAGCCATAAATTCCTGATAGAAATGTTAGACATTTCTATCTGATATTTTTTTTTGACAGGTAAAAAAAACACGCTGGCTATTTGATGTCAGATATTTCTGTCTAACATTTCATTTTAATCATGTCGTCACCAAGAAAACAATTAGCTATAAAAATATTAAAATAAAAATATTTTTAATAATTATAGTTGTTCACACCTCAATAATATGTATCTTTTATTTATTTAGTAGTAGACTAATTTTTACTCTCAAATAATCATCGCAAACTAATTAAATTTTAAATTTCAGGAGCAAATCTAACATTATTATCAAATATCGCCATTTGCAAATTAAGAAATGTCAAAAAAAATCTGCAAAAAAATCTGAAAAGTTGTCTAGAGAAAAATCGTGATTTTTCTGTCGGGACAGAAATCCTGTCTGGTTTACACTTGACATTTCGTAGACAGAATATATGTTCTGTCTAAGAAAAAGTCTAGTGTAAACCGCAAGTTTAACAATGTTTATATCATTTTTATTTTAAAGAAAATTGTTGCACATATTTTTATTTTTGTTTGGATTTTATTCTTTTGGTCACATTTCTAGTTTCCGGTTTTTTATTTAAATTAATTCTTATAGATATCAATATTAACTGCAAAAATATTATCCTTCACAGGGTTTTTTTTTGTTGTTTTTATTTTATTCGTTTTTCTTTGATAGAATAATCTGAATTGAATTTTTTGCAACAATTTTACTTAATAGTTCGATCTTTTATAAGTTGAATGAACTTAGCTATTTTTACTATTATATTTTCTACAACAATTCAAATTAATTATGAATATGAATGAATATGCAGTTTGGAGATTTAGAAAATTTGTTATCGTTGTTGAGTTTGTTAAAGATCTAATAAAAATTGGTCGCCATGAAACTGAAGAATGCAAATTTATTATTAGCCAATCTAAAATAACAGGTTTTCTTATATACAACTCGAAAAATCATTTTAAATTCAGGAGGTTAGTTGAGTTATTATATTCCTACTCGTAGTTACTTATTTATTAGTTTTAAATAACTTTGGAGGGATGAGAATAAAATCTTCACATTTATTATATATTTACCGGCCTTTTAGTTCAACTATTAATAAAGTAAAATTCAATTATAAAACAGTATTATTAAAAATATAGTAAAGAAATTATATTTGAATGTATAGTTGATTTATATTAATTTTAAAATTTCGATTAATACTTTAATTTTAATAAATATATATTATATATTTTATTAAATTTCATAAATTTCTAAAAAAATATTAATTTTTTACAGAAAAAAATATTTAAAATAATTCATCATTCGCAATAATAGTAAAAACTACAGAAAAAAATGGCAATCCGAACCCATCAATATTTTAGTTTAAGATGGAATAATTACCAAAATACAATGACATCAGTATTTCAACAGCTTCGTGAAGATCAATCATTTGTTGATGTTACTCTATCATGTGAAAATGGTTCTCTAAAAGCACACAAAGTATAATATTTATTAATATTCTATAAATATACATAAATTAATTTATTATTTTCTATATTTCATTTAAGGTTGTTCTCTCAGCATGTTCATCATATTTTCAAAAACTATTATTAGAGAATCCATGTAAACATCCAACAATAATATTACCCGCTGAAATAATTTATAATGATTTAAAAACAATTATTGATTTTGTATATAGAGGTGAAATTGATGTTACAGAATCAGAATTACAGGTAAAATTTTGGATTATTTTTGTTAAGCTATTAGATAACAGATAACTGATATATTTACCAAATGCAAACATGTCCGAAAATCAATTCCGAATAAATAGGTATTTAGAAAAGTAATCGAATATAATTTAAAGAAATCAACAAAGTTTTACAAAATAAATCTTGATTCTTACTTCCAAATGACAATAATTGGTTAAGTAATGTTTTTTTTTCTCCAAATTTCAGGTTTTGAAATTTCGTTGCTTCATTATTATCTTACTCCTTACGCCATTTACTTGAAACATAACTAATCCAATTTTAAGATTTTATGTGAAATATTTTAAAAAGTACCCACTATAGATCAAAAATAAAATTTGGTTATTGTTTTATATCGTTTTAAGATAACGCACAACATTTCGATTTTGAAAGAAGTTGTGGACATCGTTTTTTAGTATTCAGAATGTTTAGTTCTTACCATGATTTTTTTTCGCTTTGTAGGAGGTGGGCTTAATTATTGTGCCTATGGACTATTATAATTATAACAACATGCTTTTTACTGCAAGTAGAATATTGGATAGGAATAAATGGCAGATATTGAATAGAATGATAGTATCCAGTAAAATAGTTATAATATTCCGAAAAGAGCGCACCCAAATTTATTGAAATCATTCTTATCTAAAAACGTTAAAAAATATGTTATGGACTATGAAATTGAAGCGACGATTTGTTGAAATAATTTAATATTATGAATTAGGTCTTTTTAAAAAACAAAATTAATTTGTGTAACTTCATAGTATTATATTGTAATTTTGTATTGCTAGCAAAAATATATTCCATATATTTTATAATCTGTTACGGTGACTTACGTTGTAGAGTATACAGTGCAATATTGTTTTAACTTTAAAGTTGTTAGAAGTATAGCAGCAAATTTAATAAATCGTTGATCACAAAATAGAGTCAGCTGGATTATATGTTTTTTAATAATTGCTTGAATGAAAATTGGGGGTAATAAAATTATTTATTTATCAATTATCTATCAAGCAATTCAAATAGATAATTGCACATTAAAAATGTGCTGTTTAGTAAAATTAATTTTTAATTAAATACTTTTTTATTTACTTTCAAATTCAAAAAAATGATATATTTATACAAAATTTACGGTGACAATTTTTAAAAATTATAATCGATTTACTGACATTTTGCAGATTATAGTAAATTTCCTATAGCAATGCATATTATAGAAATAATATCATACAGATTACTTTTAACTTTTATTTCTGGAACACAAAATTAAGTAAACTTTAAATCATTGTAAAACTAATAATTTACTATAAAACAATATAAATGTACCTATTCTCTATCATTTACATATACATATTTACTTTATTTCAATTTTCTTTAATAACGTTAAAGTGGCTTTCTGAATTTCTCTAAAAAAGCTATTCATAAGTGATTCCACATACGATATTTATATTGCTACTTTCTAAATAACTATTAGAAGCGGGTGATAAAAACCTGTCAATCTGATTGCATTCATTGAGATGTGTTGGATGGGTTAATATTGAGACTTTCTCAACGGTGAGACTGTACGGGATAACACTGACATCCATATAAAATAATAACTTCGAAATATACTTTTGTAAATAGGAAAAAATACGTCTTTAATGAAAGTATTGGGGGAAAACATGGATCAGAAGTGGTACGAATTGGGTTCGGTAAAAAAGTAACATTTTTAATTAGATTTTAATTTGCCGGTTACAGGGTTTTGATTAGCTTGGGTAAAAGCTTTCTTTCTATTCTCTGTCCCAATTGCTTATTTAGATTCAAAATCGAGACTATTTTGAACTAAAATCTTGTTTTGCAATATAAAATAAATGACTATATCTCCGAAAAAGCACCTAGGAAAAATTCCAAATTCAAAAAAGTGGATTAATTTGATATAAGTACTGAATCCTGAATGTGATACTTACGACAGCAATTTTCAATTTTGTAACCCAAGTGGATATTAATATTTGCCGGTTTACCGTGAAATACGAATTTCAATAGAAAGTTTTTATTTTATTTTATTATTAAATTAAATATATAAACTTCTATAAAAAAATTATAGGAAACTTGTTATCGCTCACAAAATCCTTTAAATTTAAATCCATGTTATCCTTACAATTTTGAAATATTCTTTACTCACCAGTAAAATAACAACTCAACTCAATTGTTATCTATTCGTTAACTAAATCGTTTTTTGATACTATAGTCACCACTTCACTCCTCATTCATATATACTCACCCACAAATACACTTTGTTAGCTAAATCATGAGATAATTTAGTTTGCATTACAATTTTATATAAAATACTAACGATAAAGGCGCCATCTATTGACAAAAAATACAATTTCAAACGATTTGGTTTACAACTTCGATAGCAAAAAAAAAATAAAGCTATAATCAAAATTTTCTACATCCAATTCCAAATTTAGCACAAATTAGCACCACAAAACAAACAAAACAAGAAGTAGACCAGTAAATTATAAACATATTCTGATAAGAAAATTTTTTTTTGCCGGCATTGGAGTACGATTATGATTATTTTTGTTTTGCATTCAAGAAATTCTCCCTATAAGAAAGTTATTTAAAACTAACACAAGCGAGATTTTTATTCGTCACAATGTGCGCACATAAATTTTAATATTTTTTTTTTTTTTTATATCTTTTTGTTTGTATTGCAATCAAATGAAGAATTTTTTTTCCACACATAAACAATAACGATTTTTTATGTATTTAAAAAAAATGGTAATTACACTTGTCGCCACTTTACCCTTGGGTTCCCTTTACTTTTTCTTCATACACTGTCTACTCTGCTGACTGCTCCACCAATGACTCCCCTGCTATCCACTTTGACAACAACAACAAAAAAAATGTTTATAATTTTTTTTTTTTTGTTTATGAGCATGTTTGTGTAAGTGGTCTGCTCTCTGTCGGGAAGACAAAAATATTTTTTTTTATCGAGTCTGTATGGGAATCCGTCAATGTATATAAATCGCGTGTAATTTTTTTTTTTTTTGTTTCGAACTTCGTTTACGATAGCATTTTTTTTTTTTGAATATTTTTATTGTGGCAGTGAGTGGCAGTTTGGTTGGGAAAAAAACCCTTGAACGAAGAAATTCCCTTTCATTTCAAGTTCGACCTCGCCCGCTAAGGCTCAGTTGTAAATAAATTTTTTTTAGGATAACCTAAAAATAAATAAAAATAAATTATATATTTTTGTGGTGGATAATAAATAAATAGGAAAACAATTTTAATTTTTATTTGTAAATATATCGTTAAATAATTTTTACGATCCTTGTTAGTTGTGTGTTTGTTAAAAAAAAATATCCTTAAGGACTTGTCAAAAATTAACATAAATATATAAGATTTTTCTATACTCTTTATTTATATTTTGAAGTTTTCTGTGTTTTTTTGCCATTTCCGCCTAGAAAAGTTCTTTTAATTTTTTTGAAATTATTTTTTTTGTTTAACTATGGAAAAAGTATATAATAAATAAATTATTTATCATGTTTAGAGAAACATAAAAAAGAATTTATATATTCAAAAAAAAAAATTATGTGTTAATGAACTTTTAAAAAAAAATCTTGTGAAATATAAAAACCGGTTAAGAAATTAAAAAAAGAAAAAAAAAAAGTGGATTACATGATAAATTCTAAAAAAAATTATGGATATTTCTAGTAATCTGGAATATAAAATTATATATGCTAAATATAATATTATTTAAAAAAGGTAAATTTTTCAATCAGTTATTAATTTATATTTTAGCGATTAGGAATTTTGGATGAATAATAATAACCAGTCAAATTATTAGTCAAAATTTATGCTATATTTTTGCTGATTATTAAAATTATATATATATTATAATATTTTTATTGAAATCATAATAGCATAAAATTACATAATTTTCTTAATTAAAAACTTTGAATTGTGAGAACTAAAATGTGCAATGGTCGTTATTTTTATATTATTTTCTTTTGGTGTAATAATAATATTAATAATTAAATTAAATTTTATAAATGTATTTAAGTATAAAACTATTTAAATTAATTTATTGAGAAAATAATTTACTTAGTTATATTTGATTTTGATTTAAAACAAAATCGTTGGAATATAATATTTAAGAAATAACGATTAATATTTCCCGGTTTTTTGTACTTGAATCTGTACGTTTTAAAGATATTTAAAATATTAAAAATATTTGATTATGTATTGTCAAAAATTTAAAAATATGTAAGAGTCTAAGATAAAAAATTATGTTGAATTTAATATTTCGATCACTTTTTGTAGTATGTATTTATAATATACAATTCGTCACGAACTGTATATTTACATATATAATACAAAATATCAAGTCTATCTAATAGTGCTTCTCCCAAGCTTTAGGATATTTGATATAATTTATTCACATGTTAAGATATTATTAAAGATGTTTAAAACAAGGAAACACATCGAAAAATTAATATCAATTTGGATAACAAAATTGGTTTCTTCTCTCGAGCTTATTACATTAACATGTTATTCGGTTTTAATATACAAATATCTACTATTATCTTAAACCTCGGGAGAAATATTTATAAAATAAGATTAAGGGCAAAATACTAATGCAACACAAATTATTCTCTGTGTATGTGTGCACTGTCAATTATATTTTTTTTTTTTTTGCAAATTCCATGCAAATTGTGAATTAAAAATTTTAGATATTGAATAATTTTTTTTTATTTAATCATGGCTCATTAATTTTTAATAATAAGTTAATAATGTTATCATTTTATTTTAGCTACAAATTCAAATTTTAATTTATTTTAATTTTTCCATTTTGAAGCCTTTTAAGTATATATCTTTCGTTGGATAAAAGATTAGGTTTTCTGTAAATTTTTGGGTAAATAAAAAGATTATAAGTAAGATTTTGTGTATGTTCCAACTGTTTATTTCCATTAATATATATGTGCTGCAGATCCTGCTATTGTTTGCAGGCTACCGTTGTTACTATTTATTGGATAAAAATAATCAATATTATTTTTAAAATCAAGAGTTTTTAAAATACGTTTTTATCACAATTGTTAACCAAATTTTTTTAAATTGTTTAACACTTATTTTTTATATTACCCGACGATAAAATAGAACTTTTTTTTTACTTCTGTGCTTCTTTCAGTTCTTGTCTAAATCGCTATATAAAATTAAAAATAAATGTCAAAATTAATATACTATTATGGCTCTAAATTAATATACTAATCACTATTTCGATTTAATTCAGTTTCAATAGATTTATTACAGTAAGATCTAATAATAAAAATCTAAGTTAGCAATGATTTCATTGCTTCGTCTCTAAAAGCTATCTTGTTCACTAAAATCATATATCCATCCAAGTCCTTCCAAAAATGATGATTATTCATAATGGTGACAGGCAACTCCAAAATATGAAAATTTTTCAAAAAAGTGACGAACTCTCTATTTAAATTAGTGAGATTTTGTACATATTCTTTCTGTTGTAAATTATGTACATATTTATAATTTGCTTTCCTGGTCGAATGTGTCTTGTTTTATATGATATTATAATATCAATTTAAATTATTGGTATTCGGATCGTCAATATCCGAAATATTCCGATATTATATTAAAGTTTTCATTAATTAAAACTATGATTGATAAATCCACAAAAAGTATTCTTAAATGTTAAATCAAATATCGAAACAGACAAAGGTAACCGTATCAATTAACGTATAAACCAATTCTGCCATATTTTATTAATTAATATGTATTATAATATATATTAAGCAGTAAACTTTTATGAATTTAAGCAAATTGGAAAACTGTGCAAAGTTGGTATAGAAATAATATACGTTTGTTAGTTTTCTTGCTTTTACAAAAAAAAAAAAAATATTTTTCCAAATGTATGGTAATTACCATATTTAGGGATATCAATAATTTAAAATTAATATTTTTACATTAAATCGTTAAAGACAACGATATTCATATATTCTTAATTATTATAGTTGTAAAAAATCAGATGATTTTGAAAGAAATGACCTACAAATTAACTTTACCTCAATTAAGTCAATAACAAATTAACTTTTTTTAAATTTTTATTACTATACAACAAAATTATATATTGGATTGTTCAATAACAATTAATAATAATCATTAAGTTTAAACTATTTGCTTAACGAAATTATTTTTCTAAATAATCAGTTTATATAAATGTCAGTATATGATTGAAGAAGGGGTTAATAAATAAATCTATTTAATTAAATATTAAATCCGACTGTGACTACTGTAATAAACACAAAACAAATCACATTATGCCATATAATTAATTTATATGTGTTATGTCCAATAATAAAATATGAAAATAACATAAAAACAGAGTTTAAAAATATATTTTTTTTAAAACAATCATGTTATTGAAATGGATTAAGGGACATATTTCCATAATTCCACAATTTGAAATTTTCAAGTTTGTGAAATTGTAGCCCATGAAGTGGGATCTAAAATATACATGGGATATATAACTCCATAATCCAAATATAAAACACAATTTTCCATCGTATACAAATATAAAGAATAGTTTATTCATTATAAAATTAATAACCAAATTAAAAAATATCCTTCAAAAAAGAATTATAAATTAAATTTTAAATGAAAATCTGGTGAAAGTACTTCATGGATGGCGGTTTCGGCATTGTACCATCTTGCGAATTTAACAAATTATTAATTATTTATATTACTCATGCGCAAAACGTGTACGTTGACGGTAGCCGCGTTACTCATCCGCGTTATTCTTTATGTAAATATAACTCACTTTGATTAGACACAATTCGATAAACTTTAAAATTTAAATTGTAATGTCCCCTCAAAGTGAATCATAACTCAATTCTGGAATTATGACTTGTGTTCCCGCACCGCGTAAATATTTGTCTTACATTGATATAAACGCAAAAAGAAATTTCTTAAAAAAACAATTTTTTAATTAAATATTAGTCATTGTAGTTTTTAGATTAATATTAAACATTTAAATCAATTTTAGGTCAAATCACACCCACTTAATTAATAAAAAAGGATATTTATTATTAAAATTGCAAAATTAAAAATATATTATTTATATTTTTAATGTTTTCTGATCATCATATTTTATATATTATAATATGCTTTAATAATTATTTTATTTTTACCGCGTTTATCTACACCGATCAAAATATCAATAATAATCATAATAATAACCAACCCTAAAAGAAGAGAAAGCCAAAAAATTGCTATTAAATTAAATATTGTATATCTATATATATATATATATAAATATTCGATAAAGAAATGCTTATTATAATAAAAAATCTAATCCAAAGTTGGGATCACACCCAGCTCATTATTCAAAAAAAAAAAGAAACATTTTACTAAGAAAATAGTAAACTTCAAAATTTCATAGTCAAAGCCAATCCCTCTTCCAACAATTTTTTTTAAACAATAATTTAATATCTTATCTAGGTATATAAATATATATGTATATATATATATATTGAAATTATAATAATACTTCAATATACAAATTCCTTTAGCCCAGAAAATAAAAAAAGGGTTTTTTTTTTTCATCCTAAAAATGCGAAAATAACTGACAGCATTTCGAAAAAAAAAAAATGCGATTTAAAAAATTGAATATCTTCTCTAATACATTTTTAAGAAAGTTAAAGGACGAATGAATGAATAAAAAAAACACCCGTGAAATATTATAATAAATTCATTTTCGACAGGATAACAAAAAAAAAAAAAAAAAAAAATTAGAAAGCTGGGCAGAGAATAAAAAAAAAATCTGAAATTATAAAATTACGTAATCCACTCCCAGAAATATTTATAGTCCAACACTTCACCATCCTTTTTTTTTTTTTTTTTGCAAAAGAAACCCCACTTTAATTTTCTCATTTTTTTTAAAAATATATATATAAGGATATTTTTTTTTGCATAAAATTCATTGGACACACCCGTGCACTAATAAGTGTACAACGGAAAAAAAATTATAATTTATACAGATATACCATGTTATATGCTTTATATATTTTTAAGGATTATTTTCACCCTTAAAAAAAATTAAGGAGTTTGAGGGATTCGTTACTGCTGGAAAAAAGAAAAAATTTTTGCTACAAAGGACTTTTTTTTTTAATGACCGATAAGAGAATTTTCATCTTTTTTTTTTTTTTTTAGAAAAAATAATGGTTTCTAAAAGCTTTTCATCGCTGGTATTAACTATTTCTCATAACGCAGTAGGTTTTGTTTTTCTAGGAGGGAGTTATGAGTTCTCATCATAGTGGGCTATATTTAACGTATACATTTACAATAAGGGTAGAAAATTGAGTTGTAGCGCCCCAACGTTGCTTTTATTTTAAATGAAGAATGATATATATTTCTTAAAAAGAAAAAAAAATATGTGAATCAAGGGGGTTTGTTATAAATTTTAATTTAAAATATTGATTATTTAAAATTATTAATTGTTTTAAGTGTTAACTTATTATTTTTAGTATGTAAAGATTTCCCTCCTCCAGTTACTCTCAACATTAACACGCTTCAATGCAACATTTACAACAGCGTTACAAGCACTTTCAAAGTTGTGTTCTTATGTTAATGACATTAAATAAGTAATTCTTAATCGGATGTTTTTGATATTAAAAGCATTGTAAATAATTATTTAGCAGTTTCTAAATATTCAAGCAATTTCTATTCATATGTTTATAACTTCTACAGGCAAATAGCAATTGTTAATATATTTCATTAGTTAATATAATTCATTAGTTAATATAATTAATATTCATTATCATTATGTCCATAAAATAAGTATAGCCTAACCTTTAATCAAATATATAAGCGTTAACAAGATTCATTTATAGCAAAGAAATGATACATTTTTACTATTCAAAAGCTTGCAGACGCAGAGTGTATACAAAATTACCAATATCGTCATAATTAAATAAAAAAATGAAACTTTGTAATATAATAAGTTGGATTACAAGCACAACGCTATAGAATTAGGCCCACCGTAGCCTTCGTATCCTTCACGTTACACATGTTGCGGTGACTGTGTGAGCCATCCACTCATTCCACCGAATTTCAGAATTAGTTTTCAATTCAGAACCACCGCTTTTTCGTTCATGTAGTAAGAACCAAAGTATTTCCATCCATCGTTGCATGAGACAGGGACAATGACACAAATAATGTTCAGTTCATCTTTGCAACCTCCACAAATGTTTATCTTGGTTCGACGTATTTTAAAAGCAGAATTAATTAAAAATGGCGCCGAAATTTCTGAATTAATTTGTTTATTTATCATTTTTTTTTCCGTGTCTCATAATATAAAATTACTTCGCAGGCCACTGGTCCAAATCTTCATTAAAAAACTGTATACTTCACTGTATACATACTTAATTTAATTTTTTGTTTTTAAATAAATCAGACAGACAAAATCAATCAATCTGAAATTAATGTAAATATTATTTCTGAAATTTACAAAATATGCTAAAAAAAGTTTTTGACAAACAATAAAAAATATTAAAAAGAAAATTCTTCATAGACAACTCTAAAATACGATCAGTATCAAAACTATAAATATAAATAGGCCTTAAGAATTAAAGGAGCAGCAAATATCAATGGATTGTCAATATTTTTAGTATGGGGTTATTAGATATATAGAAACAAACATTTTATTAAATGATACCAAATATTATTTATATATGTAATATAAAAATAAAATAAAAATACAAACAGAAAGTTAAAGATATTTTGTTTGTTTGTATTTATAACTTGAAGGTATTATAAATTTTGTTATTTTCAAAAAAAAGGAAAAAAAAGGATATAATATAATAAGAAAAATGTCCTTTCAGATAAGAATTCTGTCGTCTTTTTTGTTAGAGTTATGCGTGAATAAATTATATATAGAAAATAATGTGCGTATTTTTTATATATATTTTGTTATTTATGTTAATCGTGATATTTTTTTCATGATAATTTACAAAACAAAAACAAAAAAAAAAAAAAAATATATAAAAAAATATTGAAAATATTTAAGAAACTAATTTTATTAATTGATTGAGAACGCTGAAACTATAAATGTAATTAAAATTCAGGGAGTAATATTTAGTCATTAATAATGGTTATCTTATAAATTAGTAATGATAAGTTGATGGTTTGATTATTAACGGAAATATCCAAA
The DNA here is from genome assembly GCA_963920725.1 of Rhamphomyia laevipes. Classification (NCBI taxonomy): domain Eukaryota; kingdom Metazoa; phylum Arthropoda; class Insecta; order Diptera; family Empididae; genus Rhamphomyia; species Rhamphomyia laevipes. Next base: position 30,359,971 of record OY987259.1, on the reverse strand, counting down.
TCGGCCTAATTTCAACAAGCTTTAGTACCGTAGTATTATATCGATTACTAATTAAAATTCATTTATCTATCAAATTGGATCTATATATGTATTTCATATAAAAAGCCAAAATTATGTTCTGTCAAATTTTCTAGGTAAATTCAATTCCTTTGAAAATCAGTCATCAAATATTTAGTTCATATATAAATATCATATTTTACGAGGGTGGACTGATAAGTACGTGGACTACGTATGATGCAGAATTAACTAAATTATAAGCACAATTGATGAATCATGTGTTCACATAGCGAAATTGCGCGTTGACATTTTGAAGATCTCATAAGAACGTGTCACCCAACATCTTGCATCATTATTTGGATATTATGAAATTCGTGTGACAACAACAAAACAAGTTTTGGAGTTATTTAAACGTAATCCAATTGAATTTTTGTATCGATTCATAACCGTTGATGAAACATTCATTACTACACCCCGAAACAAAAGAACAATCAAAACAGTCGATTTCTCTAAAACATTTCTTTCCTGTAGTATAATATTGACCGTTTCATGTTTTTCCTTTTTCTAAATAATCAATAATGATTATGCTACTAGCATCACAAAAACACAGTGACTATAATCTTGCCAACGTCATTATTGGATCGTTTTAATTACGATATTATGGGAAAACATACCATATCACAAATCAGCAATTCCAACAGGATTTTTTTTAGAATTAGGCTACCATTTAGTTTCTTATCCTTCGTAATCTCCAGATTTGCCCTCTTTTTCTTTTTCTTTTTTCCCAACTTGAATAAATGGCTTGGAGTAGAGAGATATGGAATAAATGTAGTGTTTATCACAGAAACAAATGGCTATTTTGAAGTGTTATGTTAGAAAAAACGTATTTTACGAGGGATTCAAAAAACTTGAAAATATTTTAACTAAGTTTATCGAGTTAAATGGGAGGTTATGTTGAAAAATAAATTAAATGTTTATTAAAAAATGTTGTTTTTTGTGTCAGCGCCTTTCCTCAAACTAACTTACGATTTTGAAAATTAGCAAGCACACTTCATATTTATTCAATTTTGGTCCATTTTCGGTTAATAAAATATCCTTATTTAAAATTATATGCCTAGAAGATCGACCTTCCGTTTCTGGACCTATGAACTAAATCCACGGTTTTGTATATGTAAATAATTTTATAAAAATTAACAAATAATGTTATAAATATAATAAACTGTATTGTTGTTTGTTTAATGTACAACAATATATTTAGCGAATAAAAATTCAAAATTTTCAACTAAATAAATTTAATAACTCAAAAAAAAAAAAACCAATTAATCTTTCGGTTTCCTTTCCATATAATTTCAATGTTATTTTTATATTTATATTTCATAGAAAATAATGTATTTAGTCTTGTAATGGTCACCTGAATTCCACTACAAAATGAATATCCCTTCTAAACAGGTTTGACTTTTTTTTTATATACATATGTACATTCATATATTCTGTATGGCTTTATACCTAAGATTTCTGTTTTTTTTTTTTTTTTCGGTTATGCTTATGCCCTTTATGTCTGTGTTTCCTACCGATGATGGAACAGCAGTTTCTGATTTGTTCTTTTTTATATGATTATCATTTTTCAAGGTTATGCAGCTGAACCAGCCACGATAATGCTCTTTGTTATTGTTGAAAATTGAAATGTTAAAATATTTTAGATTTAATATTAACCACTAATGAGAATATAGCGTTTAAAAATTCAAATTCAATATGTTTATTCGTAACATCCAAACAATATCCAACATACCGAATTGAACTATATTCACTTCTCTGTTTTTAACCGAAAAATAGCAATTATCACTAAGTTATATAAATTTGGTGATAAAATAAAAACCTCACGATAGAAAGGTAATGACGATTAAACTAAAATATTCACTAGGTACTAGGAAGAAGAGTGCTAAATGGCTGAATCATTAAAAATTAAATTAATATGAATTTCAAAATGTATAATTTTATGGTAACGAGGAAAACGAAAATATTGTTAGACCCATTTTAGAAGTATGTAGGTTTAATTTTAAGTCTTTTCGAGGTCACTACAATGCAATTTTATTAAATTGAATAATTGTTTTAGAAATAGTTTAGAATAGTAGTGTCGAAAGATACGTTCTTAATCGCGACACATGGCAAACGCGATTTAGGCCTGTCTAGATTTTAACGTGTCGTGATTTTGAACCAGATCGAAATAATTGATTTTACAATTTTTTCTGAATTTTTTGTTTAATTTATTTTATTTTACCTTAGCATTTCTTTCAATATATATGTAACTTAAATCTGAAAGTAAATTAATGGATTTAGATTATTTTTAAAGCAATTTAATCAGTGGACCGTAGGACCGAAAATACTCTAATCCTCAAAAACTGTTTCCTTTCTTCAAACCTTTACCAAATTCCGGAAATGCATATATAATAATTGTAATTATATTTAGTTTTTTGCGTAATCTTTTTTGTGTAATTTGTTTTGTAATGACCGTACAGTTGTGCTTACCTTGACCGATGAACAGTAGCTACATAATTATTATTTTTATATACCTATATTAATAAAAATATTAAAAACTTATTTTTTGATACAAAACTATATAAATCAAGAAAATGGATCGAAAAAGAAATATTTTTCAACATTTTTATTTTATCTCTTCACTAGTTTTTCCAGCTTCCTTCCTTCCGTTAATCGATCTCCTCTCTGTCCTTTTAATTTTTTTGCTAGACTTAAATTTTTATATATATATATATAAATATATATTTATATGTATAGAAATTATAGATTCTTAGTTAGATCAAATTTAATACTTTATTCGTTATTCACCCTGGCAGAATTCATTTCATGCTTTTTTTTTATATATATATATACATTTATTTTTATTTCTACTAGTGTTACACACATATTTCATTTCCCTGTCTTCCAATAACAAAATACCCCATTATAAAAATTCTCCCTTATTTTTTTTTCCTATAGGGAAGATTTTGTATAATTCCCAGTTTTTATTTTGTACTTTGCGTTTTTAATCCATTGTGTTTGTGTATTGAGGGCTGCTTAAAGATTTCTTTTAAATACAATTTTTTTTTTTCATTTTGGGTGGCATTAAAACGGACTAAAACTTTTGGTTTATCATTTGGTGATATTCTATTATATAGTAGGGTGTGGATGACGATGGTGGTGTAATGAAAACACAGTGAAATGTGAAAAAAAAAATGAAAGAAAAAAAATTGTAGCTAAATTTTTTCTATTATAATGTAGAAAGAAAAAAAAGAAAAAAAATATTAAATATACCACTTTTTTTTTGCTTTGTATTGGTTAAATTGACTTGAACTCTATGGTGGTGAAGTGATGAGGGTGAAAGGTTCTTATAACTACTCCATCCACTTTTTATTTATTGTATAATTACATAAGTTCTTTTTCTGCAGAAAAAAAATAAAAAATAAAATAATAAATACATACACAAAGAATATTTTTTTTTATGAATATGTTTAATTGTATGAGTTTATCAGAGTCCAGGATATATTATATTTTTTTTAATGTTATATAGGAGAATGTTTTTTATTTTTATTTGTATGGTGAACTTGTAACTCTTTCCATAAAAGGATGTTTGTATTTCGATCACAGTATAGAACAGACTATAGTACCAAAAAAATTATATAAATTTCGAGAGTGGGAAAAGAGTAAATGGGGAATACAAAAATATATGATAAACTTAAAAGGACAATACTTTATAGAGACTTATATAAAGGAGTATAGGTAGAAAATGTTGGTTATTTTGTATTTAAATGATAAATGAAATTATATAAAATTTTAAATAATTTTAATTAGTTTCCAATTTTTAAAAGAAATGATCGAAAATGGTTGAGTTTTGTTCATAACGATTGGAAAATGATATAAAATTTTCATTCAATCCTTAATGATTTATATAATATGTTATGATTTTAATTAACTTTTGAATGAAGCATAATATTTGATCTTAATGGACAAATTACATATTTTTGAGCATAATTTAAAACAAAATTAAATTGTACATACGAGTAACTTATAATTTATAAATAATAAACTTGACCTAAATTCCTTTAAAGTTTAGATTAAGATGAACAAAATTTTTATATACCTACTCTGAGGAACATAATTCAACTATACATTTATATTGCCGTGGTCTTTATTTACAGTACTTGACGTAAAAGTAAAATATTATGTTTGTCATATTAGTAGTGGTCAATGTAGATCATTTTACGGTAATTCTAAACTACACAACTTTAAATGAACTTTTGGACAACAATAAACAGATGACTATAGTGGCAACAGAGTCTTACATAAACCGGACTGAGTCCATAGTGGTATACCTTTTATCAAGGATAAGCCAACATATAATACCGAATAGCATGTTGGTCGCACTATTGCATTTATTCCGGCTTCAATTATTAAAACTCGAAATAACTCGATGTATCTGTATTTAACCTCACATTTTACCACAAATTCTTTTACACGCGTAGAATTAATTAGCTTTGAAAATACGTTTCTCTACATTTGTCTGGCCAGGTCAGCTTCTGATCTAAGATAAGACATAAGTATTTTGCCTGCGGCACTAGAATGAGTAATGTTTCTCCCAAAATCAGGAATTGTGTACCTGAGACTTTCCTAACTTCCTTTCTTTTGTTAATTTTTCCCAAGAGGCTTATAGATAAGTTCGCTGATCGTGTTTAAGTAATTTTCCACCATACATCATCAACATATTCGACAACTTTGACATCACAGTTTTGCAGCTCTTTTAGAATTGTGGTTAAAACCCAGAGTTCACAGAACATCATTTGACTAGTACTATACCATTTTGTTGATATAAATAGAGGTGAATAATTTGATTTTCATGATCTTTGAAATACTTAAAACAATTATTTTTCTACAATCGCTAATTATTGGTAAACAAAGCTGTGAAAAGATTGATATATAGAATCAGATGGTGGAAAATATTTAACATTTTTTTAAATATTTATTGTAAAATATCTTATATAGGGTGGACCAAGAGATAAAAAGCTAATATTTTAAGGGGTATATACATTTTCGGGAGCTGGGGTTATCTTCAAGACCTACGGAGCTACAGACTTCTTCAAGATTGTAAATTTAAACAAACATTACATAATTTGTTAAACACTTAACACTTTTTATTAAATACTTTTACAGATCAATTTATGATTTTGAAAATCGGATTAAAAATTTCGTTACATTCTAATTCATTTTGCAATAGAATATAAAAATAAGAGAATTGTAAATAATTTAAAAAATTTGTGGTGGTCAAAATGATTTACTTTAAAATGCATTGATGGAGAAAATTTATATTGATAATTTCGAAACTGGTAAACTGCAGTTTACATAATTAGTTTAAGTTTTTTTAATTATCACTACCTTCTCCATTTTGATTACATTTTTAATGTAAATCGTATTTTTTTCTTTAACTATATTATATATATGTGTATATGTAATATATATATATATATGTATATGTATATACAAAAATTATTTTAAAATTTATGCTGGGCACAACAATTCTTTCGTGTTAAAAGTTCGCCCTATTATGCTCATTCTTCAACTGGGGCGAATTAAAAAAAAACTGTGGGAATGGGACATTAAGTATGTAGTTTTTATTCGGACTACTATTACAAACCACCATTTTTTTTCTTAACTAAATATATGTATATATATAAAAATACATTTGTACATTTCGTAATCATAGTAGCAAAAAAAAAATTTTTAAATTAAAGAGGGATGTGGAGAATTATCACGATTTTCAGAATATTTTCAAGAAAAGCATTTTCTGTCCGTATCCCAATCAGACCTTTTTTTTTTGTATTGTTGTTATTAAATATATTCTCTGACCTCCTGCCAACTCTGTTCCCTGTTCCACTTGTTTTGGATTACAAGTAAAAACAAAAAGGAGTATATATATATATATATAGATAAGATTTGGAAATGATGATGTAGGTAACCAAGCCACCAAAAATTTAACATTTTTTTTTTTTTTTTTTTTCAAAGTGGAATTAATTTCTTTATATTCGAAAAAAAAAAAAATTAAATTAATTTTTTTTTTTCAAGAAAAATTAAAATTGCAAATGTATTTGTTTGCAGGGTTAGAGAGTATAAAATGAATATTTTTTTTAAGTATCTCTGTCTATAGCGAGGAAATAAATTTATATTAAAAAAAAAAAATGTAAAACTTTGATTTTTGTAGTAGTGTTAACTCGGCGGGACTGATTACGAAGAATATTTTTATTTCTCCTGGCTTGTGTTGTTTTTACATGGTTTTTAGTTATGGTTACAAAATATCGACACAAATATATAAAAAAATTTATATTATTTATCATCAATATTTTTCCATTTGCATTTCCCATTTTTTTTTTTTCATTATAATTTTATTTTCTTTATTTCGATTTCGATATTTTCTTACAACAAAATTTAAATAAGATCTGAATTATGGGTTTGTGTAATTCAAGGATTTTATAATTAAAGTATATAGTGATTAGTGGTAGTAGTGATTTGTATATAAATTAATTAGTTAAATGTAAGTGTGCAAAAAATATTAAAATAAGAAAATTCTAGATTAAGATTAATAAAAAATATGATTTTAATATAAAAATGTTTTGTTATAGGTAATGTAATTGAATATTACATTGAAACCGAAAAAAATAAATAAAAGTATTAGTTTTATTGCTGGCCATCAATCTTATTTATTCGTTTGGGTTCAATGGGCAAGCGCATTAACACTGGGTATAATTGTTTTTTTTTTTTTTTTTGTAATTTACACACTTGGGTTTTTACGACGAGTTATGAAATACTTATATGTAATGGAAAAACCAATTGTTAATGGAAATTGTTCAAAAGAATTTCTATTTCAAGTGTGGAGAAGCCAAAAATGTTTAATAAAAAATTTAATGTTTAAAAATATTAAAAATGTTTAATTTGTATTTCGGGTAGTTAATTGAGGTATAATTTGAAAGGAATGCAATGACAGAAAATGTAACATTTTGAAAGCTCAACTTTGTCTTATTGGGGAACATAATGTACGCCATTGGATGGAATAGTGATTCCTGGTACAATTTTTCTATAATTGTAAATTTTATTATGACTTTTTTTATAGCATTTCCGAAATAAATAAAGTAATAATGTTTAGACGTTTAGTAGAGTAGACCTTAACTCTATCCCTAAACCAATTTCAACCAAATTCTAATTCAACACTTAATTTCAATATGGAAATATAATTTAGAAATTTGTTTCAATATTCTTATTAGTTTTTGTAATCGATCCAATTTTAGATTTGAAAATGGACCTTATAACAAAATTGTAATATTTTTTATATGTTGGACCATACCAATTATAATTAGCTTTACGTATTGCAGCTGTATTGTTTCATCGATAGTACGTGTTTTGATTAGTGACGAATATTTAGAAGGGATATAACAATAAGACAAAATGGATGCAGTTATTGGGACTGCCTGTCGCTCACTATATATCTAAACCTAACCTAGCCTTACATAATGTTAAAACAGTGTTTAGAATATTTTTATTTTAGCAATGACTTAAACCTTTTTATAGGGAATGATTTTTACAAATTGCACTTTTCTGTATACGAATTAATAATCAATATAATAAATTCCAATTTAATATTAATTTAAATTATTTTAACTGAAGAATTAATTGATAAGCTAACATCATTTATTTATTTAGTGTAGTTAGCAAGCATCAATGTTGGTAATCTGAATTTTACGTAACGTTATTCATATTGTTTACAAATTTATTTTATTTTATTTGTTGCTTAAAATGAATTCGTTGTTTAAATAAATTAATTGAAATAAAAAACAATAACAAATTTCATCAATGTTCATGTTCAAGAAATAATATTAAAGAAATAATATCCATGGACATTAATTCCACTTAATTCGGAATTAAAATTCATAGACTTTAATTCGTTAGACCTTAATTCACCCTCCCATATTATTTTAGCCATCATTATTATTACCACTTATTTGCTAAATAATATTCCAAATTAACTTCACCATTGTCAACTAATTAACAAAAATATTTTATAGAAATTAACAATATTAATTACTTACAATAATTATATATATATAAAAATATATAAATATTTATTTTTCTTAAAAATAAAATCGTTATCAAAAAAGAAATTATATTTATTTTTGTCATTATGGCGTCGTTATTCATCCTAACCTTCGCGAATTCAACGTTCTCCATTAACCAGTGCAACATTGTAAATTATACAAAATGTGTAATCAATCCAATCGATTAATGTGTGCTAAAAATAAATGTAGAAACTAATAAAAATAAAACCTTTCAAGTGCGCGTTTTTAAGTAAAAAAAAAAACCACATCGACTGAAAAATGGTTGAATATCAATTTATTTATATATGAAATATTTTTAAATACGTGATATTTTTATTTTAGTGTAGTGATATTGTGAGACGACAATAATTTATCATAATATTGGTTAAAAAAGGTCAATGAAACTTCTATATGAGAGTATGACGATGGCGGATATAATATTTATTATTGTTTTTATTTAACAAAAAATATTATTAATCACAATTTAATTCACTATCTTATAAATTCGCAATAAATATTAAAATTTACAAAGAATTTTTGTTTTAAGTAAATCATTTTCGGATCTCGTAACTTTATACAAATTTTCAACCAACTACGAATTCCATTTCCGACTCAAAAACGAACTGTCGACGAATTGAATCAATATCAAATAATATATAAAATGATAATGACTTTTATGGATACATGAATTTCCAAAATAAGAATTGGTTGTAGGATTTTAGTTTCGGAGTTTAATTACCAGATCAAAGCCTTAAGATTTTTGGTATATTGGTTGGTTTTAAAGGACTGGGATTCACGAAAAACCCAACGCACATAGGCGTTATACGCTCCAGTCGAACATTGCATCATTATTACAACATGTCGATCCATTCAACTTCTTTAATGTATCATCTTGACCGGCATCAGTTTACCTGGTTTTCTAAATAAGCTACAAAATTTTCTATTAACCGTTTATGTAGCATTGAGGGGGCAGTGGCACAACAAATGTTGCATTGTCTCCTCCTCTTTCATACTCGGCATATTAATATTTTGTTCATTTAATATATTTATCAAAAATAAATACAATTTTTTCATATATTTAATACCGATGAATGCAGTGTAATAAATAGAATTACAAAAAAAAAAACTGGTCAGTACCAAAATACTGGGTTTAGATTACCCCAGTTTTAAGTAATCGATGTTTTCTTATATAGCTAAGTTTTACAATATTTATTTTCGTAATTAACTGCAATTTTGTGGGTTATGTCACGTTTAACATGAACAATTTTAGCTTCCAAAGACTTAATAGTTGCTAGCTTATCAGCATAAACCAGTGATATTTGTAATGAATGAACAGATCAATTTAACTTCTGGACTTACCAAATTGAATTAAATTGAATTTTTAATTGCTTTAAAATCTAATAGGGAAATTCATTTTCATATTTGTTTTTATATGATAAATATATTTAAATTTTATAATTAAAATTACGTTGAGTTCTGACAAATATTTTTCATTTTGATTGTTGGCTTCTGTATCCAAAAACACCTCGTAGCAACGTTTAATAAATTTATATCAAAATTAATATTTAATTATATTTAAAAAAAAAAATTACATTTATTAATATTTAAATGGAAAAAATGCAATTTTTTTATTTCCGTTTTTCTTTCTTTAATGGAAATTATTTTATATTAATAATTTACAATTGGAATTGGAATTTTGAAAATGATTTTTTTCTTTGCCAATCCTGTAAACAGATGTTCTGTCTAAAATATGGAAATTTATTGTACACATTTATATAAAAAACTTAACACTAAAATTTAAATCAAAACAAATTTTTAAATTAACTTTTAAAAATGATTGTAAAAAGTTCAAAAGTTAATTTTCCATTTGGAATTATAACACATCTGCTTTGATTTTTAAATATAGGGGGATTTTGCATAGGACACCTGTACATAAAATATAGATATTCGTATTAAGACTTGTATTAAGTGTAGAATGTTAGTCAAATATCGTAAGAAATCTTCCTCGTTATCTACATTTTCTAAAGAATATTTTCATTTTTGTATAAGAAATTTATGAATTTAATCATAAATATTTTAATATCACCTTGTATTATAATTTATATTTGATCATGTACGAATTTCAATCAATTTTGTTGATGATTTCATGATCAAACTTTTTATATATTTTTTTACATATACATATATAATGTATATATACATACATACATATATCAATTGAAGTTGAATGATCAGCAATTAACTTGCTCAGATCGATGGACTGATACCAAATCAAGAAATAAAAAGATTACAAGAAAAAAATATTTTATTATCCCTAAGTCGAAATTTTTTATTTTATTATTGATTTAGGTTGCCTTGAATTTATGTTTATTATTAATATGTTTTATGTTTACATTTATGTTACTTTGTACTTAATCAATGTTTAATATTTTTACTTGGAAATATAAACCAATTTTTTGTCTTTTATAACCTTTTCATACAAACTGTTTAACACACTATATAATTCTATACAATTTTCTTAAGCATAATACAAGTTAGAAATTCGAAATTTGGTCTTCCATGACATAACCAATGGCTATATTTAGATTATGGGCTGTTAACTTTTATTTTATATAGTTTTAATATTTTCAACTCTTAGTCTTATTTAAAAAAAAAACTTTAAATAATTTTTAGTATTTGTTAAACTGGAATCGTTGCACAGTACCACCATTGACATGTCGTTGACGAGCTATGTAAAATACACAGCTTATTAACTAATATAATTACAATGGTCAATGTTAGAAATATATTTCTACTATAACTGAAATCGTTTCCATAAAAATGTAGTATAATACTTCTATTAAATTAATAGGTAGAATACTTATTAAATTAATAACTTTTAAAATTTTCTTTCAAACGCGCACAATGTTATTTAAAATTTAAGGATACTGTTTGCTGTTTCTTGTGCCACTATTTATTTCCAATTTTAAACGTATCAAAATCTTTGATCTTAGATTAGATCACAAAAATATATTTATAATCTTATGTTTGAGAACAACCCTGAAAATTTAACTCCTTCTTATGTATTTATAAAATTCAAAATTCATACCGAAATATGGTTTTGTGACGCAGCAGACTTGCAAAATATAATTTCGAATACAGTTCTTATTACAAAGAAGATCATAACATAAATACATATCACATATCAGTAAAGTTCATAATTAATTTAATTATTTATTTCTGATATAAACCAGAATTAAATTATATTTATATCCCATATTACAGAATGACTATATACTTCCCAATAATTCAGAGTTTTTCAAGTTCCCACAGTACAAAAAAAAATCCTGATTTATCCAATCTTTCCCCTCTTTATCCATTCACCTACTTGCACGTCCAATCAATTCTACGATAAAAAACCCAAAAATCGTGTAGAATTTTGATAGAAAAAAAGTATATAACAAAAACATCCAAGAGACAAGAAATTTATATACAAATTTATCTGAAGCGTGACTTTTGATTGCAATTTTTGCTTTAGTAGCTTATAAAACAAATGCACAAGCAGCAAATTCTCATATATAATTACGCCTTTGTAAAAAATAAATAAATAAATATATTTGTTAATGTGCATATATGCATATAATTATGAAGATTATACTATAACTAATATTCCATGTATTTGTTAATTTCTATAGTATTGGTATATAAAAAAAAATCTATATTTTAAATGCACTTGTAAGACTTCTTTGGCAAATACCCGAGACATAAAAGAAAACGTCAATGTACTTGGGAATTGTCAACATCATCATCACTAAACGATGGAATTCATATAAATGTATTCATATTTATATGCTATACAGCATAAACTACCCACTTTTTGTCCCCCTTTTTTTGTATACGTTGAATTCTTTAAAAGCTTTAAAGGATCCGAAATTGTTGGAAAAAGATATTGGAAAACAAGAAGAAATGTTACGAGTATTATTGTTTAAAATTGTTGTCCTGTAGTCTTCCTTGAGGATTAAACACGCTGATTTTTAATATAATTTACCATATTATAATATGTTACCAAAAGTGATGACATTTTGTCCATTATTAACCCAGCCCGCTGCAGGTTAAAAAGTATTTAAAATGTGCTTTTATCAATATTTATTTTACATTTGTTAGACTGTAAGATAAAGTGTCTAAGCGATCATGATATTATAAAGAATTGGCTAGTACCACTCAATAAAATCCATTATTAATTTTAATTATAGTCTGATATTCGCAAATTACAGGCGATTAAACTAGCATTAAAACCAAACACCACCGAAAATTGTCACGTTTTTTATTTCCTACATTTCAATCATTTGAAATTGCGTTCAATTAAAATCAGAAAGAAGCCTATAAATTGTTTGGTTTAAACCTAAATCTATCAAATTAATTATATTACACCTACACACACAATTTCCGTGTTGTTTATACGCTGGTGTTGGTGATACATAAAAATGCACTTGAAGTCTTGTATTGTTCAAGATTTCAACGAAACCATAGTCAAAGTAAAAAACGAATGAATAAAAATATATTTTAGTGCAACCACTATTCAAAGTTATTCGAAGAGAATTCACCACCGCAGACGTTGACATTTAATACTTTAGCAAAATATATAGAATCAATGCCGGTAAATATTCATCGTGTTTAGTTTATGTTTTTGACTGAATAAATTAGTGTGCAGTTTTTAATAAAACTATCAAAAATAAGATTAATACACAAATGCACCACATATTTATATATGTATGTAAGGTTCAAGGTCTTTTAATCTTTTGCTGTTTGCAAAATAAAATTATCAATTATTATGGGTCTGTGATGATGAGGTAATCATGTGGTTGATGATTTTACCAAGTTTTGACAAAAATTCTATTAAAAAACTTTTCCATATGGAAAATATACGTATTGCTCAAATGAATAATTTGGTTAGAAATGGAAATTTTTTTTTTGCATCTTATTGGGGGGTAAAAAAAATATGACTGTAATGTAGGTTGGAAATTCGAAAATATTTATATATAAAAATAACCTGAAAGTTAATTTATTTTTAGATTACAAATAACTTTTTAATTAATTATTATATAGAAAATTATTTCTATGTATAACTCTTCTAATCAAATTTTACTTTATTTTTTTCAGGTAAGCAAAAATTATTTTTTGTTGGACAAAACGTTAAAAAACAAATGAAACAATTAGGAAATAGGTATTAATATTTTTTTTTTATTATATTTAATATATATTTTAATAAAAATTACATACATTAAATTTAAATTAACTTCAAAATAAATAATGTCAATAGTAAATATAATAAAATTGCAACATTTATGCTGATTTCTCAATACAATTGGAATACAACTGGAATTTTCGTTACAATTTAAATATATAATTGAACCCTTTTTTGGGTAATAATCACGAGAATATCATTAACATTTATATTGGTAAAAAAAAATCATTTCACGCCTTCTGAAACAAAATATATTTAATATGGAATTACCTGTTAACAACGTCTGATTTTGATTTTAAATTTGCAAACTTTCCAGTTTCAATATATCAATAGGTAGACATTTACAATGTTAAATAGCAATTTAAACAAAAAAGTTTACAAACGACTGGTCCCAAACGTAAATCTGAAAAAAAAAACGTCAAAACTTGTATAACTTTGAACCCACGGCCAAATTACTCCTTATATTGAGTAGTTTATTATAATGAAATAGTTTATAATATTGCAATGCTTTAAATTTACGATCTCCTGAAATCCTGAATTTATCTATTTAAAATTACCAATATGTTACTTCCGGGTTATATTCGTAAAACAAATCTTTATATTATGTACGAAAATTTGTCCGGTATTCATAACTTTAGTAAATGATTTTAAAAGCTCGTGCCCGTTTATTAGAAATTATCACCATGGCAATTTCGTCAACTAAAAATATTTATCACATTTCCCGGATATATTTTCATCCAAATTAAACTGTGTAATTTTATTGATATCCGGCTGAAAAATTCATAAAATGATAATATTATCAAAATGATAATTCAGGGAATACACAGTTTACCAAATATAAATTCACCGAATACACAATTCTTGATAACAAATTTATGAAATGCGCAATTTACCGCATAAACAATTCGCCAAGTACTATTTTGACAGTACCATTTTCATGAAACTTGTTCAAAAATCGTTTGGTACAAAACATGTCCAAGATTATTGAAAATTATATATAATAATTAATTAAACAAATATTAATGCAGAAGAACATATTTTCAAAAATTCGGGAAGTAATGTGAATACGCCTATGCAAAGTAATATATCATAAGTTAATTTCTAGTTGAAGTGGATTGGAGGTCGATAATTACTGTTTACATTATGTAATGTTAAATATGCATGAAAATCGTACTTCCATTAGGTGAATTGTGAGTTATCGTTTAATTGTACATTTGGTAATTCGACCGCAAATAATAATTTTACGAATATATTAGATATAATTAATTTTACATATTAAAATGTCAACTCATTAAAAATTACTATAAATTAAGTTTTGAAACTACCAATGCCAATTTTATTTTTAACCGGTTTTATTTCAGCTTTTTTTTTTAACTTAGGTCACCAATGACTTAGAGACCCTAAAGAATATTTTTTAATGTATTTTTTTGTTTCAATTTTCGGTCAAATTAAATTAGGATTAATACATATTTTCATAACATGCTTGTATGTGTATTTCCCTTCTAAAAACGTGAGAATTAATTTTCTTTCATAATTTTAATATTAAAAATTAGCGAGGCATGTCACCATAAAAATCTTACTATACAAAGTACATTTGTAAAATAAAAAAGTAGTTTTAAAAGTTTAGGAGGTGAAGAACGAAATTGTTGCTTTACTTGTATTATTTCAGAAAATATGAACTTTTAGAATATTAAATGAAACTTTAACCAAAACAAGAAGCAGAATTGTATTATGAATACATGCAACAAGTAATTTTATCTGTGGAAATTCTAGTTTCTTTATATTGTACTAATAAAAAGTCACTGTACTCATTTTGATAGTTGGTCGTGCTGTTGGTACGTAGTCAACTTTTTATAAAAACAATTATAAAAAGATTTGAAATATGACTTTTAATTTTAATAAATTATTTCTTTGCCTTCATATTATTACACTGACTAGAGTTAGTTTTATGTGGCTGGTACCTTAAACATGTTGCACTTTATTTAAAATATTATTGCAACATTTTACTTAGAAATTGAAATGCAACCTGTAAAACAAAACATTTCTCTGTAACTTGTAACTGACTTAACAATTTTTTATAATCTGAAGCAAAGAATAAACAACTTAAATATTCTTCATTTATTTAAATTGTAGTAAATCAATCAAATAAAATATTATACTATTTAATATATATACTTACTATTTTCTAAGTCAGTGTATTCACGGACTGCTTGTTTCTGGACATAACTGAACTAAAAAAATATGACAGGGTTTTCAATGAAGAAGATTTAGATTTAGATCTGTTTAAGTATAACAGAAAATATATTAATATATTTTCTGTTATACTTAAACAGATTGTGTAAATGTAAAGTATAGTATATCTATCAACTAAACTCGTGAAATAATTTGTATTTCAATCACGGACCAGATCAAATATTGAACATTCAATAACATTTGAAAGACGTATATAATATAATGTCATTATTCCATTAGGTATTCATATTCAATTTATTAGAAAATTACTGGAAAAATAACGATATTGTAAAAAATAAAAATATTCTTTAAATTAATCAAATCGTATGTCGGACCGCTAAAGTTTTTTACGATGCTAGATGCGGTCCGTGAATTTTTGAATTTAAGATAACATTGTTTTATACATTTTATGGGAACGATAGCACATAACTAAAATTAGTTAAAGGATTATAGAATAAATCTTCGATCAATCAATTCTGGGTGTAATTTGTAATAGAGATTTTCCTATTAATATAATTTATTGTAATAGACGATTGTTATATTCATTTAGTTATCAAATATCAAATTATAATGACAATTAATTTTATAAAATAAAAATAACAAAAATATAGTTAAAGTTATTATTATTACAAGTTAAAGATAATATATGTTTTAAGTGATTAACAATTAATGATGAAGAATGATAAGATTATATATTGACTCCATGAAAGCTTGATGTTATAGAGACCGAACATTTATGATATCGAAATTGATATTTAAATGAAATATCAGTCTTTTACATATTTGACAATTAGGCAGTGTTGCCAACAACCATCTACAAATAATTAAAATAATACTTTATAAATTTTTTTTTTTTATTTTCATAATTAACTTTCATTAAAAATAGTAAATATCTCACTCAATCCCTACCCTTTTTATTCTTTATATACATTTATACATATAGCATTAGCATAACAAACCAATGTTCATCATTATCATCATCAAAATTTAAATATACATAATCAAGAAAGTTAATATTAAAAAATCATTCTATCTCTTTTAGATTTAATAAAACAATAAAAAAAAATTAATTTCCCAGACAAAAGTCCAGGGAATTTTTATATTTTTATTATTTTAAGTCTCATACCTTACCCGTGCTCATTCTACCATAATATAAACTCCTTTTCAATTCCACCTATATATTAATAAGGTAATTCCTCTTTATATTCGCTCTCATATTATTTACATTTATGTTTTTATGTTTTTTTTTCAATGTATATGGTAAGCATTTGGTTAAGTGTTTTCTTAGAAGAATCTTTACAACACTTTTTTTTTACCTTTTGATGGTTGCCTGTTGTTTTTGTTGTAGATTCTTTTCGAGTTTTAATATATTTTACCTGTATTTGTGATATTGGTTAAAATTAAATACAAAAAATGCATATTCTCAGTTTTGAAAAATTCAAACCTTACTTATATATTTAGGGTTTTTTGTACATATACATTGAGCTCTGAATGAAATAAAGACAAAGTAGTCCATCAAGAATATCTTCTTTACAAAACCATCAATTTAACCATAACCAAACCAATACAAACAAAATATTTTATTTTACCTGAATAAATGATTGTTCTTCGTGCTCTTTATATAGTCTCAGTTGTCGTCGTGTCTCTCTCTTTGGAGCTTAAAACAGAAATAAAAAGAAGAATTATTTCATACCTCGCGATTTTTCTTATGAACAGGTAACCAACATAAAAAACAAAAAAAAAAAAAACAAACGATTCAAAATAGTTTTTATAGTTTTATACGCGACGTTAACGTGGCGGTGTGTATTATTATTGTTTGGTAACGACTGTTTCCAGCAAATGGATTCATATAGTTTTATCCGTTTCTTTACCTAATCCGGTTAATAATTTTTTAAAAATTTTATAACCAAAAAAAAAAAAAATTATATTATATATAAAAAAAGTGAATTTAAAATTCTTTTAAATCTATCTTCTGACATTGAAAAAATAACACACAAAAACGCATAAAGTTAATGAAAAAAATAAAAAAAAGGAAGATTTTCTGAATTAAAATTATTCCACTTTTTCTGTTTCCACATTAAAATTTATAGGTTAGTTCATTTCCTTTTTATATAGTTTTTACATATATTTTAGTGTGTTTTGTATTTTGAATAATAATTCTATATAATATTTGAAATTTTTTTTTTTTTTCAATTTTTGTTTTTGTAAGTAAGTATATAATAAAATTTGTGATATATATTTTTTGCATATACATAAATATATATACATATAAAAAGAAGGAGTAAATTTTACTTTCACTTATTCAACGATCACAAGAATTTATTAAATCAAATTTGAAGGAAATAAAATAGACGAAGGAATATTTGTTAACGAAATTTTTATTAACTTCTTCCAGGTACGATATTTATGATTTTCTGTATATATTTATGTAAATATATATATTTATTTTAATATTTATAATATTTTTTTTTTTATTTGAAAATATATCGTAATTTAATTGATTTTTTTCTTCTTCTATATTGCTTGAATTGAATTTTATACATTCAATTATTGAATAATTATCTTATATTTAATAATTTGTAAGTCAGGAATTTAAAGTCAAATGAAAAAAAAATATCAAATGTGAAATCAATTTAAAATTTAAGAAATATATAGAAGAAGAAAAAAACTATTTTTATATACCTGAAGTAAAACTTATTTAGTTTAACAGAAACTAAATGCTTGTCAAACTCAGAAAGAATGATTATTATTTTAGTATAAATTTATAATTAATAAATCCCAAGAAATCATTGAAAAATGTCGGTCCAGAAAATTCATATTCTAAATTATATGAATTCATATTATTGTTTTTACGAAAGAGGCCAACCAACAAAATGAACGTTTCCATTAAATTCAATATTAATGTTTCAAATTTACCTTTCGTAATTGTCAATAATTTACCAAACATGCTAAATAATTTCAATTTAGTATAACAAAAATTTTTATTTCTAGATTTATTCAATATTATTTCATTCAAATTTAAACCCCATTTAACAGTAAATCTATTAATTTATTAACATTTTGAAATAAGCAATCGGTGTGGAACCGTTACGGAATGTTTATTTTCTCCTGTTCGATACGGTTCGATTTTCTATTAAAATTAGCAAATTAAAAATCAAAATTTTTTTTAATTTAAATAAAAATTTCTTTATTTATTGTTGTTGTTATTTTGTACATTTATGATTTTCTCTCGAAAGATTGGCAAAAAAAAGTAGAATAAAAGAATTAGTCATTGACCTCTAAAACACTTTCGAGCACCATTCATACATTAAACATTTATCCTAACATTAATTATAATATAAATTAGTAATTTTAAATAAACTATAAAAAAAAAAGAAATATTTAAATTTATTTTAAATATTCCATAAAAATGTTAAAGAACGCCCTCTTTAAAATGGAATTTATAATTAGAAGATTTGAATCAAAAAATTTTTAGCGACATGAATTTTAATTTAATAAAACATTTTTTTTAAAATATATGCAATATATGTATAAACAAACAAATGAGTTTGTATTGGTACATTTTAATTTCATATCAATAATACTATTATGACATTGGCTTGAAAAAGTTTACGTTAAAACTATTTTTGCCCATATTATTGCGAATAAAAATTTAAATGAATTGATTTAAATCTACAGAGTTGGTTTCAAGTTATACCAAATTAAAATTTTGACTGAAAATCAGAAATATTTGTTACTTCTCAAGTAATATAGTAAAAATTTGTAATTTCGAAGCTTTGTATACATTATTTTTAGAATTTTTTGTTGAATTTATACAAATAAGTAAATATTTCACTCTATACAACGAAAAAAATTAAATTTTAATCATGTTCGGAATAATTTAAATTTCAGGTGGTGATCGAAAAAAAATCGTTAGTCTGCTCTGTGAACATACTCGATTGTAATTGGTAAACTTCTAAAAAAATTATCAATAATAAATTAATGAAACTAATCGAATTAAAAAAGGCTTCTTCTACCGAATCCTTTTCTATCAAAATTTTTGTTAATATAACATCTTGTAGAGTTTAATTGTAAATCTATTTGATTCTATATTTAATTCCAATACAAAATTGTATTTTATTAACAAAAACATATAAGGAAAATCTTTACTTTTAATATTAATGAAATAAACACATAAAAAATATTCTACAGGTATCCGTTCGTCGACTGTCTAGAATTAAAAATAACAGAAAAAAAAAATCAAACAATCGATTATGTTTGTGTATACTCCTTGCTCCACCTGAATTAAAGAACCAGCAAACAATCTTTTAGGATTGAAACGTGTTTTCCTCAATAAGATACAAAACATTTTTATCTTTATGTATATTACTGTCTTTATGTGCTATAAATACTTTACAATCTTAAAAATATTTTTGAAAAATATATATAAAAAAAAAACCCAAGCTATGAAATTATATCAAATACATGCATCACCATCGATTTAATATACATTCGTTCGTGATACTAGTTTTTTTTTTCTGTTCTGCTTACAATTATTTGGAACACAGCAATAAAAAGAAATAAAGTTTCTAACACAGGGTAGCAGATAACTCGTAGTTATGTAGAAAAATGATTTATATATTGATTTGTAACAATTAACAAACAGTGCTTTGTAAAAAATGTTGTTTTGTTATACAAAATTTAACATCTCTTAAACTTTTACTACACCAGTTTTTTAGCAACATGTTGCAGTAACATTTTAGAATGAAAATTTTGATAAAATGATTTTCGTTTTACAGATCTTTCGATAATATTTTGATCGACAATATAATTAATTTACAAGTGACTGAAATATTTTCTTAATTTGATATACAAATTAACTGAATAATATTAATTTGCTATTAAAAATCATTATTTTTAAAAAAATTAATATTTTTTTAAATGATTTATTAATAGCAAATTTCTTTTATTAACACAAAATAGAATCCCCTCTATTTTAAATTTTAAATATATTTTTTTTTTTTGCGATATTAACCGGCATTTTTATTAATTATCTTCATTATATTATCCCGTACCATTCACCAATATAATAACGAAAATTTGACTTTGAGTATAGTTTTGTGAATATTGTGTAGTATAAACCATACTTATAAAGAACAAACAACAACAACGACAAAACCAGCTCAACAGACTATGCAGTAGACGACTATAATAAAAAAAAAAATTATGTTCATACTTCTTCCCTGCGGCCTGCGGTATATAACAACCAAAAAAACAACAACAATAATAATGACGACAAACTTCGACAAAAACGAGTTATTAGTTAGTTTTGGTGGCCATCACCATGACTTTATCTGAGAGGTCAACAGCTGGAAAATATATCTTGGTTTTTTATTTACAACACAACACATTCAAGTATTCTGTATCATATCGCGAACTTACCACACTAAAAAATTATTTGATATTGTATATGGATATATAAATTTTGCATAAGTATAACATAAATATATATATATATATATTTTTATATTTTTATATATACACATATGTATAGTATATATATAAATGAAACTTGAATGTTTATAAATCACTACATCAACCACAAATACATTTTTCAGATATTTGCTTTTCCATTTTTATATTGTTTTCATATCTAAATTTATGTTGTTTTGACTGAGTTAATTCTAGATTGGATAATTTTCGAAATATTACTTAAATAGCTACACATCATTTTCGAAATTTATCTATATTAATTTTAACTTTTCAGTTTTCATAACTTTTTTTTTTACATTAATCGATTCGAAAAATATTATAAAATTAATTAATAATTATGTGTAGACAAAAATATTTCAAAATATAATAATCAATTTTTCACGATGAAATGCTATGGTACAAATTGTACCTGTGATATTTTCGGTAACAATTTTTTTTTTTTTAATTTTTAATTTTTATGCTCTAATGGTTTAGTTCAGGTATCTGACTATATAACAAGAATTACGAGTACTTAGAACTATTAGTATAACGACGGGATCGAAACAAAAAGAAAAAAAAATATATCATTCAAATGTTTTTTTTTTCATGAGGTCGGAGTCTCTGAATCTGCAAAAAGAGTACGTTGGGGTCTGTACGCACAAACATTCCTGAAATCACTTGTACGACTTAACTTTTCAATTAGCTTCGCTTGGTTTGCTCGTTCATGCATTTCAGTATGTCCATAGTCCATGCTGAAAATTTCCGAATTATATTTTATATATTTAATGAGGTAATTTTCTTCAGTACGTCTATGCTTAATTATTCATTAGTTCTAATTCAGTATATATAGTATAGTATAATTGGTACCGCATTTTAATATGATATTTAGTACTCTCTAGTTATTTTTATTTGGCACCTTTTTTAACAAAGCACTGTTTGCTACCAATGTACTATTAATTATAAATCACTATTAAGTGTGGGCTACATAGTTTGGATCGGTTCAGTTTCGATTAGTTCAGTAAAGTTTTAATTTGACGTCTTCATATATTTTGTATGGAAAATCGATTGAGTGGACGGACACATAGGTCGAATCGGAACAATTGGAATTTTGCGAATCCAAACAGAAGGTTATCACAAGAAAATGAAATTTGACAGTTTAAAAAAAAAATATAATAATATGTGATTTAATCGATATCTTTGTATTCAGTCTACTTAACCAGTCGAATCAAATCGAATTGGAACTGAACTGATAGAAACTATGTAGCCCACCCTATAGACTTTAAGTACGAGTTATCTGTTTTCCTCAGTTATTTTTTGTTGTGGAACGTAATTTTTTTAAATTCTAGTATATTTAATTGGTTTTTTTTTTAAAGGGTTTTGAAAATATCTTAAGAAAGTTAATGATAATTATGGATGTATAAGACCACAAAATTTATTTTATTTTATTATATATATATATATGTATATATATACTATAACTAATACTATATATTGAATTTATGATTTTATTTTGGTTCTGATTGACTGACTTGTATTGAAAAAAAAACTTTTTCTTTTCTTTCAAACAAAATTATCCCTGAACTGAAAGCAGACATTGTGGTTGATTTGAAAATAAATATATAAAAAAGATATCAACATGAATAAGAGACGACTTCAATTTTTTTATAAGGTTTCTGAGACACGACATTAAACTTTATATTTGCATGAATTCAGCTCTGATGTTAAATAATTTGGAAAAATATAAAAGTCTCTAAACAAAAAGTTATAATTTTATAATTTTACGTTCATTTTATATAAAATAAATAGTGATATAAGTGAACTGTTATAATATCATAGTTAAAAGAAGAAAAAGAATGCTATGTGATCAAAAAGCCTGTGAGAATATTTTTGATTCGTGAACCAGAATAATTATCTGACTTTAAATGGCTGCAAAATGTTTAGTAAGACCATAAGACTATACCAATAATAAAATTGTAAATTTTAACTGAATATTTTGAAAATTGTCGTTGGATATGAGAAAATCGTTAGTTCACATAGAAAATAAATTGTTTCTGATGTCATGAAATTTTGATTTTTTATTCTTTAAAAATAACTTGAATTCATAATAATTTTTTATGAATTTAGGTATATATAAAATGTAGAATATAAATTTGTTTGTTGGGTATGAATTAAATTGAAAACTTAGTAGTATGTACATATAATTCCTGAGAAATATTTATATTACCCCCGAGTTACACTCAACATTCACAACGGCATCGCACTTCTTCGCAACAATTACAACGACGTTATAGAGGCACTCTCAAATTTGTGTTCTTGCGTTAATGACATTAAATATGTGATTCTTAATCAGCTATAACATTAAAAACATTGTAAATAATTATTTAGTAATTTCGAAATATTCAAGAAACTTCCATATTTGTATATAATTTATACAAGGGATAAAAAATAATATTTTCTTCTAGTTATCTAGACATTCAGCAAATTGTTATTACATTCCATGTAATTTTTGAATTTTAAATGTCAAATTTTGTCATTGTGAATGTTTGGGTACCATTTTTTTAATGTATTCGAAGTGTTTCTGCGATGTCAATGTTTGTGTTCACATTCTAATCCAATCGATTTTATATGGGTTAAACATTTCTTTGGCCATGATATAATATCTTCAGAACCATTAAATATTAAAATTCTAGCACTATTGTATAATAATTTTAAGATTATTTTAATAATCACTTGGCATCCATTAATCATCTTTTCCTACTAAACATCCATGGAAATTTATTGTATAATCAAATCTTAAGTTATTATTTTAATTATTTTCGAAATAAAAAAATGAACGATCCTTGAATATACAAAACTTTTGTTTTACCCAGCTAATAAACTGGAATATCTGGTATTTCAAGATTATTATTACATGAAAATATATCCTTTGTAACTATATAAACTTTATTGTCTAACAATATATAATAAAGCAAAAATGTTTATTATAATAGAACTATAAAACATAAATAAAAATACATAAAAATTCATAGAAATCTCACATATATGAATTTTGTTATAATGTAATAATTTGGTGTTATAATTTTTATCGTCATATTTTTTTGTTTATGTAGCCACAAAAAAAAAATATATTAAATGACCATTTCCAAGGTAATCTTTTAGCGATTATAATAAAAATTCACATAAAATTATTTGTACAGCTTCATTTGGGATTCGTCATAATTTTTATGGTTTTTAGAAATCTTACCACAACAAATCATTATATAAATGATGTGGAAATTAACAAGTTTGAATTAGTTATAAGGGTTTTTAAATCCCATGCTAAAACTTGATTAAGGATTATATACCGATCAATGAAACAAAAAACTTATCATCAATTTTTATATTAAAAGATTTTATATTTAGTTTTATTATTCTTATTATATTTTTGGTCGAGATTTTATGTTTCAAATTTAAATTTTTAAAGACATAAATATTTAACTTATTTTGTAACTAATTTTTTAAAAATGAAATTACGAGAAGATTTTTCTGCTTATTTAGCTTTTAAAACCTAAATCAGCTTTCAACCATACGAATTCGCCCCACAACCCAGTCTAATGCTTCCAATTCTGAATCAGAATCATGATTCCACCTTGATCTTGTCTTTTCTGTTGATTTTCTTCCTTCTGCTTTATTTTTTTATTCCTCGATCTCGAGTATCTGGCATTCTCTGAACTGAATGTGTCAATTAGAGCCAATTAATGTGGGCTGCAAAATTTCTGTACATGAAAAGTGTTAAAAATTATTTAATTTTTTGTACATGAAACAAATATATATTTTTAGTTATATACTTCTTCAATTTGTGGTTATTATTAATTTTTTTAAAATTCATTTTTCTTTTATAGTATTTATTTCATTGACAGATAAATAAAATTATATAATTGTAAAGCAATGCTTTAAAACTTCAAGGAGTAAGTACTTTGATTTGAAATTATAATTCTTGAAAGCATTATTATTATCAAAAGGAAAATACCCGTTAAAAATAAATTAGGGATCCAGCTTTATTTCGATGCATTTGCCAACTTCAAATGAAAAAGTGTCGAATTTTTTTTCAGATTAATTTAATTTAATTCGTAAAACATAATTTGTTATTCAGTAAATTATTATTAAACATTATTTCTAAACTTGTCAAAACTAACGCAACAATTTTACCAAAACGAAAACAATCAAACTTATTAAAGGTCTATTTTCGGACGTAAGTTATTTAACATGTCATATCATTCAAGCGGTAACCGGTAACATGATGAATTGAATAGTGTTGTACCATCAATCACCACCTAAAGGTATTTTGGTTGATCTTTATTTTCTCTATAATCAGACCAGTTTTTGTTCGATTGTACAGAACTAATGCCAATTGTGATGTCCAATTGTCATATTCTAATTTGTACAAGAAGTCAAATTTATGTTTTTTAAATTACAATTAACTAATCTGAATTACAATTAATATTTTCTGAATTTAATTACACAATTGACTATTTCTGAATTACAATTGGAAAAACTGTATAGTTTTCGAATTTGGTAGGCAGATAGATCTTTAACTGATTTGGACTTGAATAAAAAACTCTACTGTTACATCATTTCTTCGTACAATTACTAACTAACACACTCCTTAAATTGTTCATACAAAAACTTATTCGAAATTAGTATTTCTTCTTTATTATTAGGCCTTAAATCACAATCACTATTATAAAAAAATCGTTCTTGTTTCTTCTTAAAAATCTAGAAATCTAAATATAATTCAATATTTAATCACAGAGTATGAAACTGAACGGAAAATCCTTATATTCTTTTTCTTCTATATTATGTAGAAGGTAATAAATATTTCGAAAAACAAAATTTACAATTCACTCATATGAAATTTTATTTCAAAATTACATAAAGTGAAGGAGAAAATATAAAAGAAAAACTGGGTAACTGGGTTGGTTGTTGAGCACATTACTTTTTTTTTTATCAATGGTAAAGGACAACGAAAGGGAAATTGTTTAGTATTTTCTTTTTTATCATCTTCGTATAAAATAAAATGAAAATGAAATTTGTACAAGTAATAAAAAATTTTTATTTATATTTTTTTTAAAATATTACTTAAAAATAACAAAACTGGGCGAGAATACTTCAAAAAAATCTAAAGAAATACAACTAGCTCAAGTCATTCGTTTTTTTTTTTTTTTTTTTACATTCAACCTAATATGTTCTTAAAGAAATAACCAGATATATATGTCTTTTTTTTCCATCATTCCGCATTCTACAACCATACCATCATATCATCATCAACATCGTCGCCGTCAACATATTCATCGAAACAAATATGAAGGCGATTTTCTTTATTTTTGTTTTGGGTTTGATGGTTTTTCATTCATTCAGTAAAAGTGTATTTTATTTTTGTATATTCTTCGTATCTCCTTCTTTTTAATCTTACCTACACCATTATCATCATCATCATAGTATAGATTCCTTCATAAAGTTAAAATTATATATAAGGAAAAATCTCCGAAATAAAAATTAACTTGTTTTCTTCTGATGATGTTTTTAAGTCTTTAGTATTTCTATATTGTATAATATTAAATGTTGCCAGGAAAATTTAAAATAAAAATCTATGAGAATCACTTCAAAATAAGAAAGAAGAATAAAATTCTAGGTTATTTTTACTTACTCGTATTTCGTATATAATAATATGATATAACATTAGTACAAAGCATTACATTTACTCATTCGAAATTTTCTAGAGGTAATTACACTTTAATATTTTGAGGATACTTTTATAATTTATATGAAAACAAAATATTTTTTGGTTTTATCATAATATAAATAAATAAAATTGTGGATTTATTTTTATATTGGATAAATCATTGATTTATTCTTTCAATTAAGTTACGAGTATAGAGTTAAACAATACCGCAATTTCCTTAACCTCTTCGTGTTTATAATCCCTACAGGGAAACAATTTTCTTTAATTTCGCGCTATCTGATGGACTTGATGTTTGTAAATTTAGTTTCCTAAACCTGATATATTTGATAATTCTGTGGTTACATTTATTAATTTGCAATTATTAGTTTGATTAAAAATAGAATCTCGAGTAACAAACAATTTGAAAAAACGAGTTTCTCGAATCTTGAAAAAAATATTGTCGAGAATTGTACAATTTTTAATTATGAATAGTTACTAAATAACTATAAAGTGTTGTGATCTATAGTTGTTGGTGGTGTTGTGATCTATAGTTGTTGATTTTAAATCTTAGCTTCTGTGTGGATCATTTAAAATTTCGGAATTATAAAACTTAATTTTTTTTTATGTCAAGATATTAAATTTTGTAATATAACGTTTCTTTTTCTAGCATGCATTCTAAAAATAAAAGTTTAAAAATAATAATAAACCTATATGGATAACATAACCTAAAACTCTGAGTTTGATAAAATAACAATTACTATAATATCATTATAGCGATTTTTCATCGTTGTTCATGAATTATTTTAATTTTATTTAATATAAATAATTAATCAATTTTAAATTGAATCCTTCTAGTTAACACTTTTAAATATTTTTTTCTTGTGTTTTTTCAACATAATCAAGAGTGAGCGTGTATAGTTATAATGCGTTAATTCAAGGAAATTGATGAAACACAGTTTAATCGCGTTCCTTTTGTTCGATACAAAAGTTGACTGTGTATAAATCTTAAAAATAAATAAATTCCATACATCACTATATAGTTTAAAAAATCGGACGAACATGACTGTATTGCTAAACTACAGCAATCTAATTATATAATTGAATATTCATTAAATATTAATAAAATTAAAAACATTATTTAATTTAATTGTTCTTCAAATTTTTTTAACTCGTATTACTCTTCTAATCGATTCGATTGTAATCGTACTCACTATTTGTCTATAGACAATCTATTCTTTTCTTCATACAAAATATATGAAGATTTGACATCTGTAATTAAAGAATCGAAAGACCGATTGGCACAATGTGTTCATTTCATACCCTAGAACTGAACTTTCATACTCGGAACGCGGAACTTTATATATATAACTGTGAAGTGATGATGAATTAATACTTATGGGTGGTATAAATAAATAAAATTTGGGAATTTAATTATTGACCAACTTTTTTTTTTTATTAATTAATTAACACAAAATTCTCCGTATAAAATAATTGTTTATTGCTTGGGTGGGCTTGGTGGTATCCCAATATAATGATCAAGATGTCTTCTATATACTTTGCCGGCTGTATCAATTTAGGTAAATGCATTACAATTTCTTGTCAATTCATTAAAATGTATATATGTATGAAAATGCAATGAGGGTGCATCGTGTATGTAAAAGGAATCTGAGCTAGTAAAGTGCTAGTAAATTTATTGAAGTTTACTATACGTTTTGACTACGGATATATACAGGCGGTGCCAACTTCGACGGACTGTTTTTATAAATTTTTGTAACTTTTGCGTCTTTAATTTTTTTATTTGCCATCAAGAAAATGGAAGCCATTTTTAAAAGATGTCATTTTCAAATGGAAAGAAAATATTAAAAATACTAATAGTTATTAATTTTAGATCAATCAGTTCAATATAGTCCACGTTTTATATCAGTCAGTTCAAGTGGGGCCGACACTGTATACACATCAGAAAATGTATTCTTCATTTTCCTAAATATAACAAATTTTCACTGATAATTCCTTTATATATAAATACAGTTTATTTATTCAAAATTCAGACCTGCCTATCAAGGTCATAAAACTTCAAGTCTATAGGTCATCATTTCATTTTATATATACACAAAAAAAACATCACGAAATCAAATTTATTACATAAATAGAAAATTCTCAAACCATCATGGAAATTACTACACACAATTTTCCCTTTCATATTATTTTATATTGTTTGGTATGACATTGGCTTTGGCTATGCAACTTTATTTTAAATAATAATAAAAATAAAAATAAAAACTTGCCGAAAGGAGTAAAAATGTGTGCTAAAAAATATTTTACGGACACACATGTTGAGTGGTGTGTGTGTGTGTATGTAATATTTACCCTCGATTTTTTTTTTTTTTTTTATCTAAAAATGAATCAGGAACAACGTAAACATTTGTAAACACATAGGATTACATTACTTATATAGAAAACAGAGAACATATTTTTTTTTGTATATGTATGCTGCTGATGACGTAAAAAGGAAAAATCAACAAGTTGTATAAATTTGTTTTTGTGTGTGTGTTGCGTGTGTGTGTCAAGAGTTATTTTTTCTGCGGGTGTTCCTGAACTTTTATCACTCGATTTTTAGTTTTGTCCAATGTACCACGCGAGTACAAAAAAAAAAAATTTTTTGTCTATAATTTTGTGTTTTGTTATAAATATTTTTTTTTTTTTTTTTTTTTTTTATATTTTTCCACTTTTCTTTTACCTATTTTGTTCGCAATAAAAATGATATAAAAAACAAAAATTTAACAACACATATACAGTGAAAATTTAAAGGTCACATACAGTGAAAATTTAATATAACATAATTTTTTTTTTATTATGTGTTTGGTGTTTCCTCTTCATTCTTTTTTTGCTTTTACTATTTTTTTGGTTAACAACTTTTATGATCCGGATTTTCAATGAATTTTTCTAGTTTCAGCATTTCCAGCTGATATGTTTAAAAAAAAAAATAAGAAAAATTCTTGTTTATAGATTATAAAAATATTAAGGTTTTTATTTATAGATTTTATATATAGAAAATTTGTGTGAAATAAAAAAGATTATGAAAAGAGTTGAAAATGAAAGTTTTTGAATCTGTTCTTATATGTATCATGTATAGGATCTAACATTAAGCGGGATATAATGTTAAATTGAAATAAAACCATAAATAGTAAAAAACTTTTTTTTATTTATTTTGAAGAATGTTCATATGCATTACTTTTTGTACAATATTTCATTCATATGACTATGACGGCTACAGGCTACACCTGTGAAAGCCAATTCGATTAACCCAATTTTTGCATATTTTTAAATATAAAGCTAGACGAATATCCTTAATAACTCGTTCAATGTTTACTTCGATTCTAAAGGTGTTGACTTCAAGTCTAAAGGTGTTAAATCACACAATCTTTCTGGCCAATTGATATGTCCAAGAAGTAAAATAAACGAATCATTAAATTTACCACGAAATAAATCCATTAATTAACGAGCTGTATGACACGTCATAACACTGTCTTGTTCAAACCATATATCACTCAAACCATTTTCAGGAATTTTTGGGGAAAAAAATCATTCAACATTGCTCTATATCGAACTCCATTGACAGAAACGTTGGGACCAAAATATTTTTAAAAAAATATGCGTGATACCACCAGCATGAAATGCACACCAAACAGTTAATTTTTATGATTTCTGAATGTAATCGAACTTTCTCAAATGCATATCGATTATTTTGTATCCCAAATGCGGCCATTTTGTTTATTAACGTATCCATTCAATCGATTAAATGAACCATAAATAATTCACGAAGCCGGTCTTTGAATTTCAACAATGGAACGCGAATTTTAATAAAATAATTGAATGATTTGTAAACGTTGTTCATTTTATGCTGTTTTGCGATACATGACGATATGTATATCTGTAATGAATAAAAAAAATACATAGTTACATATATGCCAGACATCCCTATCGCTCACAATCCATATTGACAATTGTATCATACCAATTGAAAGACCCTTTTATATAAATAATAATTTATGATATGATTATCTCTTTTTTCGTCTGGAAGATGCACGTCATTAATGTATATAAGTGAACGTTTGCGATACTTATAGTATAAAGTTTCGGATAGAATCTAATGACGTCCCGGACTTGATATTTTGTCCTCGAGATAATTGAAAAACTCATGTGTTAACTTCTGCATACAAAGACAATCAGGGAGGGATACATCTTACTTTAGACCTAGGCATTTCATATTTGGAATTGTGGTTACTTTTTATTTGCATGCACCATTTTCCTAATTTTACTAAATTGAGAAAATAAGTAGTGGAATTTTTTTATGTGATGACATTTTAAATAGATATGCCCCTCTATATGAAATGAAAAAATCAATTTTGTATATATTTAAATTTTTTAACTTTTATAATCCAATTTTGCAGATTTTAACATTTATAATATACAAACTACAGCAATATTTTATTAGAATGTCAGTTTTATATTAAAATATCCGAATTATTAAAAAAACCATATACCAAAATCAAATATAGTATTTGTCATTGTATAAAAAAAAAACTAAAAAAAATCGATATCTGCTTAATTATGTATACATTTAATCGAAATGCGAAAATATATATTAATCGAAATAATAATCACCAAGAATATAATCAATAAAATACACCCACAAAAATTGATCCCACAAAATTTAAATACTTAATTACACATTGAATAATTGAATTATCAAATAATTAAAAGTTTAATCACCAAAATAAAATTTCATTATTAACATCGTTATAATATAAATTTATTTATTTATTTATTTTATTAATTTATAAAAACAAAAAAAAAAACCACGCCAAAACATTTTATCATTTTTCTCGCACATCATTGTCACGATTTATCTATCAATTGACATTTTATTTATTAGCAATAATAATTTTAAATTTTAAATCAAAATAATCGTAACTTTTTATTTTTGGCATTCAAATTTTATTTAACAAAAAAAAATAAGCAAAGTTGCCAACATATAAAATAAACACACACATTAAAAAATGACAGTTCATCGAACTTTGACGCCTTTCAGTCACGATGATGTGATGACAAATTGATCATATATTCCATAATCATTTCTTTGTGTTGTATTTTCAATGTATGTATTGATAAATTAATATAAAGCTGCCCATACACTATTCAATTTTGGTTATACGACTTGTTTTACAACTTGTTGTCAAACCACGCAGTATACAACTTTTTATATAGCCAGTTATGGCAACATTTTTCATGTCAACTGTCAAAAAAAAAGTTTTAATAAAAAATTAGTGGACAAATAATTTTAATTTAATATATTAAATTAAATTATTTCTAGATTACAAACTAAAAATTAGGTTGTTAATATAAAAGCATCAAGAAAAATCATTTCCCTTGTAAAAGTTTTCCATACAAATCATGAACAAACGCCCTTAGACTAGCAGTAGACCCACCAAAATATTTTTTTTTTTATATTTTTTACAACATATTGTCTACCATCAAATCAACATTTTTGTACAACTTTTGTTAACCATTTTGAAGGTTGAAAAACAAGTTGTATAAGCTAATTGGATAGTGTATGGGCAGAATAAAAGCAAACTATAATTATTGTAGAATTATTCAACATAAGTTTATATACACCTTCAGAGAAATTAAAAAAGCTATAAGATTTTTTTTTAATGTTTTTAATTATAAATTTTGAATAGTTGGGGGCCTGGGGGAGTTTTAGAATTATATTTAATTATTTAATACTTATATTATTTATAAAAATTATTAGAATTTGTAAAATTTTCTTTACCTATAAATATTTTCTTTAAATTTGATTGTTCAATGGAATTAACGCCCGACATAAAAATGAACCCATAACCAACACATAAAAATGAATTAGCACAACAAATATTTTTTGCACTTTAGTTCTTCATTTTGATTTTTTGATTAAATTCATAATGGTACTAAACATTTTTGGAATTCTGTCTCAAAAGTGGATCGTATTCTAATTCAATTTAATTCCTATTCAGGTTGTAAAAAAAACGTGTAAATCAAACTTTAAAATATTTAATTCAGGTTTTCGCCCAAGATATTTTTAAAACCTTATTTCTACAAGATGACGAAGAAAGTAAAATTAAGTGATAAATAATAAATTAAATATTTTTTTGCTTTCTTTTTAGTTCCAAGCAGAAAATTATAATTATTTTTTAATAGTCGATATAATCTTTTCCAAATATGAAAAAGATTGTATGCAACATATTCATTTAATAAGCGTTCAAGCAAAAGCTCGGTATATCTAGCGACCGCACTCCGCGTTAATGGATCACGCCTGTAAGATCACTGTCCCAGATGTTTTAGTTTTGGTTCCTATACGTAATCGAATTGCATGAACCATCGGATTTGTGATGCAAACCAATTCGCTGTTTCGGTCAAAAAAGTTGTTGATTCAGCCAACTATCACGGCATGTGGTAACATGAAGGTTTTGAGAGGTTCAATGGGCCTACTTCTGGCCTAAGTACATGAAACCTAGCGGTTCGCCACATAAAATCAATCAATCTATCAAAAATGGACATTCAAATTTGTAATAAATATAAAAAAAAATCGGAGTAATTTTATTTTATTTAGAATACACAATAAAAAAATGATATATCAGTAATTTTCCATTATCGAACCTTTTCACAAATGAAGCATTTATTAATAAAATCTTTGTTAAATTTAAAGAAAAAATCAATTTTCTTGTTCTAAATTGGCCTTTCCGATGGCTTCATCGATTGCATTTAATTATTTTAAATATAAAATGGACAATTTTACTATTATATAAATTCAATTTAAATGATTGAAATTACTAACATTTGAAAATTGATTCAAATTAAATATAATTAACTAATCAGAATGAAAATCTAAATCTAATGTCCATTAAAAATTGAACCAAATTGAAATTATTTTTAATATCGAAACCTTATTAATTAAATATTTAAAAGTTTCATTATTGATTTTTTATTATCATAAGAAATTCAACATTTCATTTTAGTCAACATTTGACATTTCAAAATTTGATATTTGACAGACCTTTTAATTTTTTTTTATGCATTATTCATAATGGAAAACTAGTAAACTAGTTTATCGTATAAATACATATAAATTATAATATCGTCACTATTGACATTCTGTTATAAGCTATTCTTTTTCGTACTGTCACAAAAACATAAAAAAATATACTTCTTTCAATATAGAAAGCTCTTCCGGCTTTATTCGTACATCTACATATAGTAAAAAAATATATAATTCATGTATTAATGGAACTCGTAATTACATTTCTATACGTAATTATCATTACATATTTATATAGAAATGTAATTAGACGTTCGAAAATGTTGGAGCTCTTAAAAAATCAGCGTCTTTTTATATAACTTATGATTTCAATAAATTATTTCAGTAATAATAATGCAAAATGCAAAAGGAAGTCAATTTATAATTTTTTTAACTTGGCCTTAAAAGCTGGTGATTGTAGAGTAGTTTGGTAAATGGGTGTGAGCAAAGCTTATTATATTCGGTTTGTTCAAAAATTATTATGCTATGTTGTTAGTATTTTTTTTTTTTTTTTTGTTGAGAATGAATGTAATGAACTTTACCAAAAGTTCATTAACCGAAAAGTATCTGGTCAAAAAAAAAAAAAAAAATATCATGTGAAATGTCGTAATATCGCGAGATATTTTTATTCTTTAATTTAGCATTAAAAACAGAAAAAAAAATTGTTTTTCATTAGTATTTTTTGTTAGCAACTGGATAATGTGAAATGACTGAATAAATAGAATTTATGTATTTTGCATAAATTTTATTTTTTATAGAGGTGTGAAGGTAACATTTTTTGTTGTATTTGAGTTTTATTAAATGAATTAGTAATAGTTTCATTAAATTATTAAAACTGGGTATAAGTGGTGAATTATATGCAAAATGTCGGCGACCCCAATTACAACTCACGTGATGACCACCTGTCTTGCCTAAGATTTAAATCCACCTCAGCATTTAGAAATCGTATCATATCTTTAGAACTTCTAGTCGTTCGCCAAGAAGAGAAACTAGAAATAAATATTCATTTACACGCTGTTTAATGCGGAATCTACCAGCTCTGCTAGTGACATATCGATACTACTGCACCCATTTCTAACCAGTTCATCAGCATGTTCATTCCCAGGGATTGGTTGCAACGAAACTTGTTTTTATAACTGGGCAATAACATAGTTTTGAACAGAGTTGACGCTCATATTAAGGTTTCCTATTTCTAATTATTATCTTTACAACTGAAGAAAGCAATAAACAAATTACTATTAAACATATTAATTTTCCAGAAATCTCTCGGTTTCGATTTAATTTACTTACTATTGCAAAAATAATGAAATGAGATTTATATAAATAATGAAATTTAACACTAAATATTAGCATTAGCTTTACTGTCAAATGAACTTGACAATATCAATTTTTATTTTCAGAATTTTATAATAAAATATTCCACCTAAAAAGTGCAGTAATATTTAAAATATCTTATATCAAATAAAAAACAAAAATCTTCAAAGTTGTCTCAATTCATTATCAGGAACAGCAACCACTAGAAAATAGCAAATAAATTGAATTTGGAAATTCATTTCCAATTTTTTGTTTAACAAATATAAATACTCTGAAAAAAATAGTATATAAATTATCTTAAATAAAAATGCGCAAAAATTAGGGGGAATATTGAAAACAGTTCACCCTAGAATTTTTGCGCTTCCTGCTAAATGACGGAGATAATGGTTATAAGAAAAATTGCTACTCACCATATTGCGAAAATATGTATATATATATATATATGTATATTGCATAAATGCTTTTCAGCAAGAATATAAAAAAGCCAATGACACAAAATCAATAATTACCACATAACAATTCACATTAGAAAAGGGGACCAGTAATTCAGTAGCGGTCCAACAATAAAAATAGTAAATATTCTAAGTTTCAAATGTTCCTCTAACTCCTCTGTAACAATTCTTGGTATTTTTTTTTTTTTAATTTTAGCCCCCATTTTTTTATCACTCTAAAACCATTTTTTTTTATACATACCATACGACACATTGGCATTTTAATTAGAAATGGAACGGAATGATGATTTTCATATAACTATGTTGCAAATGTCCTTCTTTTAAAATTAGTTGGTTGGTTGGTGTGCGGGGGAGTTGAGATGTTGTTGATCTTGATTGTGAATTTAGAAAATTTAAGCAAATGTAAGCAGACAAAACTAGAAGTTAAATAATTTTACAATTTAAAAGCGAACAATTCACCGTGTAAACATTTTATTCTTGGGAGAAAGGTAGTTAACAATCAAGAATTTGTCTTTTTTTTCTCTTATTTCCGAACTTGCAGTGAAATTTTTATTTCCATTTGAAAAAAAAAAATCTCTTTCCATTCGTATTCATCGAAAATGAATTATTTCCTTTTACCCGATTTGTTACCAGAAAAAAAAGGACCAATCACTTTGTATATGCTGGGCGAAAAAAAAATATCCTTCCCTATACACGTATTTCAGATTCACATTTCTACATATATATGTATATAAATAGATTCCTGAAAATATTTCATCTGTAGAATAAAAAAAAATTATATAGAAGAATTTTTCCAACAATTTTTTTTTCTACCATTTCTTTTTAAATGGTTTTGAATTGTGGGTGCTTGGCTCTGTTGCTTGTATATGTATGCAGGGTGGAAAAATAAATAATAGCTTGCCGGATCTACTTGCAGGAGAAAAAATATTATTGATTTGTTTTTCTTTCGAATGAGTTGTTATATTCTTTGAATGAAAAAAAAAAATTAATTCGTCTCCCCCATGTTCCCGTCGATTCGTAAAGATGAAAAGTGTCGGAATTCATTTCTTTTTAAATTTCAAATATACATTTTTTTTTTACGTACGTGTATTGAAAAAAAAATTCCTCTTTTCCGATCCTGGAAGAGATTATATATAGACGAGGATTATATATATATTTATATATATATGTATGTATTTATATAAATCCTTGGAGAAATTGTGTTGGGATAGTTGAGAGTTTTTTTTGTGGTTCGAATTTTTAGAGAAGGGGTGATCAGCTACTACTGCTTGTGTTGTTTGGAATGGTGTTTTTCTTTATTTATATATATTTATATATTCTTGAATATTTATGCAACATTGATCAAAAAGCAAAAACAAAACAAAAAATAATGTGTGTATTGTTGTAGAAGTTTTATACATACTATTATTTCTTCTCAATCTCTAGATACGATATAGTTTTTTTGTTGGGCTGTTTGGCGAAACATAAAATGCTTCTGCGAATCACAATTAAAAATTGTTCTTGAAAGTGTTAATTGTATAAAATACAAAATGTTTGTTCTAAATGTGATAGTAAAAGTGCTAATACTTTCGCAGCCTTATAAACTACATAATATTTGAAAATATAATATTTGGATAATTCACATGATCAACCTAATTTATAGTAAAAATAACACAGCACCAAAATTTTTGTAGTAAGAAACTTAACATGGGATTTCATTTCCATATCTATTATCGTCCAATTTCTATGATAATGAACCATTTTAATATATTATGACAGCTTTAAGTTCATTTTCTTTATTATAATTTTTATAAGAACTAATTTCGATTCCCTATCTTGAAAGTTCTTATTTTTCTTTTCAAATTTAATTAACAAAAAAATCTGCTAAACTATGAGAGCAGACAGATAACTCGTAGTTACATATATATCCAATTTTATGTCCAAAACAAACCAATTTCTTAACAACATGTTGGAGTTACATTTTAGCGAAGTCTGTACAAATAATTGTTGTAACAACATGTCATAAGGTACCACCAACATGTTCAGTGTACTAAATTTCATTAAAATCGGTTAACAATAAATTACTACATATATGCTCCCTCTAAGACTCGAAATTATTTTATTGTTATCGTTGATCAAATTAGTAAAAATTAAATTCCATGATTATTGTAAAATTTTATATATTAATCTTTCATAAATAATTTCCAAATTATCAATCAGTTATAGAGAACTACTTAGTTTATTTCTTATTCAGTTGAATATACAATAATTGGTGACTACAGAATTGCAAAATAATTAACATAATACTAAATTAATTGTAAATTTAATGTACCATCAATTGTAATTGATGTTTAAATTGATATTACTAATTTTTATTATAGGCTCAGTTATTTTACTAATTGTATAACGTTGGTAATAATCTTAATATTCATTATTACTACAAATTTAGAATATTATTTTACTGCTGAAAAATTATACCATAAACGAGGTTATAAATATGCAAACAATAAGTAATATATATAAAATGTATGTCCTTTTCATTGCTTCTATCTTACTGTTGTAGCTTTTAATACTTGTGTATAGTATTATTGTTATTTTATTGTTATTATAGTGCTCAGATCAACTCTTAAAAGTATCTTTTATGCTGTATATACAAATATCTTTTATTATATGTTTGTAGTACATTCGTAACAAAGTCAGCAATCGTACACATTCATTCCATAGTAGCATAATAAAAATATAAATAAAAAATTTATGTTTAAAAATGAAAAAGTAACCAAATAAAAAATAAATATAAAACGCGGTAAATTTTTCATTTCATTCATATTATCATTTTATACTATGAATTGGCATATTTTTATTTTATAAATTTCACTTTTTCTCGGAAAGTTTTTTTTTTTGTTTTTATTATTATTATTTCGTTTTTCTTTCCCTATTGACAGCTTCGAATATATATGGTACACAACACTAAAAGTTATTGCTCAGTTAGCGAGCGCGAACTATACATACTTTAATATTCTTATAGTAATAATATTTTTGAAAACCTTATATCCTCATGTTTCGCGCCTTCATTTATGCAATCAAATATAAATTTGTAAATATATATAAAAAAAGGATACATATATACAAATCGTCCTCTTAGGCATTTCTCAAATGTTATTTAATATTATATAGAAAATGTATATACATAAATTTTGTAGTTTATCTTTTATTTAAATGAATTTATTTTTATATTTTTCTTGTTGTTCTGGGAACTAACAAATTTTCCAAAAAAAAAAAAAAAATAAGGAAAAACTGTTTTGTTATGAATATACTGTTTTTTTTTTTTATTATTTGTTATTATTCGTACGGAGTACAATTACTTTCCACAATTTTTAACAGCAGCAACGTCGAATCATCATCATATTCATTTTCATTCTATATATTTCGATATGAATAATAAAATATTTATACAATTTTTGTGTGTGAATTAAGGGAACATAAAATATTTCGCGAAAAAATAATAATACAGAAAAAAAAATGTCTTTAAGGAAAATGAAAATAAATATTAAAGTAAAATTATATAACAAAAAAAAAACAATAAATGTACATAAAATAACTAAAAATACAAGATTCCTTCACATTGAATAATAATGGAAAAGTATATGGAAAAAAATATTTTCTTAGTAATAAAAGTTCAAATTTGACAGATTAGAATTGTGAAAAGAATTTTAAGTATTATATATTGATTCTTAGATTGTTAAAGTCGACTCGACTTTGGCCTCGTCTTGACTTTTTCTTGTTCGGTATGATTGAACTCATTCGCGACTCGATTTCTTTTTGATTTACTAGTCCAGAAATTATTGGACAAGAGGAAAATTAAAAGTTTGAATTTTTTATGTTTTTTATAAAACATTTGGTCTTAAATAAATTTTTAATCGCAAATTTCTTAACACATTTTTTTAAATTTTAATTTCAATTTTTCAACATAAAAATAAAACACAAATTTAAAAGAAATATATACGTCAAAATTAATGTCAAAAAGAGCTTGGTTGCCATTGAAACAAAATAATAAGCAACATGTTGCCATTTTTTTAACATTCCACTTCAATCATACCAAATTTTTCGTCCATCGAGTCGAGAAGCAAACTCGAGAGAGAACTCGAGAGGCGAATGACGAATCCACTTCAATCATAAGTGCCATTATATCAGTTTTCAATTACCGTAAAGTATAATTTATATTTTGATAATAATAATTATTAAATTATTATTTAATATTAGAAATTTTTTTAAGGCAGTTTATATGAAATATGAATTTTATTAAACTTAAAACATATTTTTTGTTTATTTTTCTTCAACACATCTAAATTTTTGTCACAATAATTTGAAAGGTTATATCCAAATTCAGTTAATTGTAAAATTTCAAAATTAATTAAATATTTTACAATTTTTTTTAAACAAATTATCACTTCTTTTATTGACATAATTACTAAATGACATACATTACAAACTGACATAATTACAAAAATTCAACAAATATTGTTGAGAAAAAATCAACCAATTTTGAAATTTTGCTAAATTTACAAAATAAATTTTTTTTTATATACATTTACATTCCCACCATTTTGTTGAATAATCAAGGATCATCTAATTTTAAAGTGTTTTTTTTTTATTATTATTATTTCTTTTCAGTTTTTAGAATTTGGCTTTTTTGTTGTCTCCACCACATCAACAAAAAAAAAAAAATAGGAAAAGAAATGATGAAATGACAAAAAGATTTTCACTTTTTGGAGGACGAAAAAATAAGGACATTCTTAAACATATAACCTATATATATATAAAATTCGTTGTTTTGACGTTATAATATTGTTTTTTTTTTTTTTTTTTTTTTGTAAATGTGTTGATAACAATTGTCCGTAAATTCCAATGCCAAAAAATTTTTATTTTCCTTTTTTAATCTTTTTTCGTAAAATTGCGTAACTGGGAATAATTGAATGGTAAAATAATAGGAAATAGGCTTATAATATAAACTCAATACATATGTGCATTATTTTTTTGAAACACTTGTTCTTTGCAATGGCGGTACAGTCCAAATTAAACCTGTCCCCCTCTATGATCCTCGTTCATGAGTCTATACATCTAGCTTCCGGCTCTCCTTGTATTTAGTGCTGTGTTTTTCGCTACTGACATCTTACGGATAGCTGATTCAAGAGATAGTGGATAACCATATTGCCTACTTTAACATCAAATGTATATAAATAAATAAATCTGTTTAGTAAATTAAATACATAAAGTTTAAGAAATATGGAATATAATTGATTATTAATTCTTTCCATTCTGTTTAATTCAAACTTTAATTAAATAAACACAAAAATTTGTAAATATCCGTTCGTTTTTAATTGTTATCTTCAATTTCGTTTGATTATTTATACTACTATTAGTTACATCTGATTCCAACTAACCCAGTTAAGCTTATCATTGTCAAACAATCTATTAATACTTTTATTTTCCTTTGCATAAATGTAATTCCAACAAACTCATAGTTTTTCTATATTACTTTTATTTCAGAATATAATGTTATTGTGTATTGGGCATAATAAGGATATTTTTTTTTTCATTATTATTGTTAGTAAAAACTGGCGACTTTTAGCAATATTGACTTAAACCAGAAGACGATAAGATGACAACATTTAAATATAATTTCTAAATTTCTTATTCTGACTTTTGAAAAAAATAATAACGAAACAACTAAAAATTATTTTTGTAAATTGATAAATTTTTGTGTTATTTCCAAAAACTTGAAATTATCTAAAAAAAATGTTGGTTGTCCGCCATTGAAATATAAAATTTTCGATTAACATTCAAGATTTGCATGAAAAAAATATACAATTTTCAAATTTTTCTTATATAACAAAACAAGCCGA
Source organism: Rhamphomyia laevipes (assembly GCA_963920725.1). NCBI lineage: Eukaryota > Metazoa > Arthropoda > Insecta > Diptera > Empididae > Rhamphomyia > Rhamphomyia laevipes. The sequence goes on along the minus strand of OY987259.1, from coordinate 30,318,472 downwards.
AAAAATATTTAATTTTAAATTATAATTCTAATAAAAAAGTTTTGAAGAGAAGAAAAAATGTTCAGTTTTTTAGTAAGTAAAATTGCCAGTAAAGTTTTATTTCTTTTCAGTTCCTAAGGGATTTACTAATTTCATTCTTTTCTGATGTTGTTATATAGAATTAATTTTATTTTTTTTTACAGAAAATCGCCCAGAGAAAAGTAGAAAATAATTTAAATATAATTTCCAAATGCAGAAAAAAATATATCTTCTTTCTCATTTTAAAGCAATAATACTTAATACATAATATAATAGGATTTTTTCCACGTTTTCTATACATATATATAATATTTTCCAGCTACCACCATTTCTCATTATTTTTAGAATGATAAATGTCCATTAAATGATTTTCAAACATTTTTTTTTCTGTACTGTTATCCTTTTTACTAACCATCTACATTTTTTTTTCATTTCGTCTTCCTGCCTTCCTTCAAATCCAAACTACCGGGAGATGATGGTCCCACTCACTTAACAAAAATAGTAGCAGGTATATCAGTAGTAGTAGTGTAGTCTTCAGTTTTGTTCTAGCCTTTAACGGGTGGTCGTCCAACTTCATTATATTCATTAAAAGCGTTGTTGTCTGGGTTTTGTGAACTTAATGTACAAAGGTTGTGTTTTTTTATTTTTCACATTTAATTTTAATTTTTTTCTTTTTTGCTATTTGTGATGCTTGTTTAGTGTTTATTTAGAAACATGAAGAGTTTTGTTTCAGATGATAGTGGTTAGTTGTATAATTTGTGTATACGAAAAAATGAAAATGAAAATTTTCGATTACTTTTTTCACAGCTTTATATAACTTTTCGAACCTCTTCGATCTTCGTAAATAAAAAAAGCTTGGGAAAGCTTATAGCTTTGTACAAAATTCCAGGAATATATCATTTAAGGAACATTTACAAGATTTCAGATTTAAGGCTTTGGATTTCAAGATTTTGTTTTATATAATTCGTAAATTTTGATGCGGAACACAAATTTCACTGGTATGAAAACTAAGATTAAAAAAATTAATGCTAAATTTCAAAATCGATTAACAATTACTGCTCTATATCGAGAATACTTCAAATATAAATTGGAAATTTTAACATAAATCCAGTGAAGCTACCGGTCTCAAATATTTCCATCATCAATAAGAGCACCTGCGTGTGTAAAATTTAATTTAAATGGCAGAAGGATATTGCTGCGCACAGACTTATGATATTTTGGTATTTGGTTTGGATTTTTAAAATCTCTACTCTTTTGTTTAATTGATTTAAACAAAATACATTTTTTCGAACATCAAGTCCGTCACAACATATCATATAGTTATGCCATATCTAATTGTAAAATTATGTATGGTTAATGATTTTCAAATACTGTTTTGATCTCTTGTTGGATGATATTCTTAACAAGAAAGTGTTGGAACTACTTTTTTAAATGTCTTCAGTATTTCATTCCCGATTTTCAGAATAATAAGCCCTCGTAAATTAATTAATATATATAAATATATATTTTTAACTATATACATATTTAGAAATATATATTTATATGTTCGATTTCATGTAACAAATACATAGAGAAATAGATTATCATTTATTTAATATAGGTATATAACTACTATAAAATCACCTCCAGCGAAACACTACAAATATGAGCATTAAAAATGCAAAATGTACATTTATATAATTATATATATGTACATATATATCATTTTACTTTAGTATTAAATTTTTTATATTATTAAAAAAAACTATATTAGTCGAAATTATATATTAAAAGTAAGGTTGCCAATTCCAACTAAATTTGATAATATTACAGGGAAAATTACTATTAAATTAGAAATGTTATGAAATCTTAATCGAAAGAGTTTAGAACGATTGAACTTTTACAAATCCAAACTGAAGCATATGTCAACTGTGGAATGAAATTTGACAGTTTCAGAAAATAATAATATTCATTTAATCGATTTAAGTCTATTTAAGCAGACATTTGGCTACTGTTCAAATTGATTCGAAACTGAACTGATCGATATATTGTAGCCTAAACCTTATTCTTTCGGTACTATTATATATAATTTTAAATTACTATTTTCAGAAAAATGTAAATGTATTTTTTTTTTCAATTTGAAAAATAAATATCACTCTTATATATTATTATTAAACTGAAAATAGTACATAAATATATACATTTTTTTTAAATCCACATTTACAATTCATTTGTGTTGTTGGCCATTAATATATAAGACTCTCCTACACCCACGACACGACCCAAACAAGCCACTCAGTTTTTTTCTTGGTTTCTTAATTACAGTAGTAAGAAAAAAAATTGTATTTCTCACCCTTAGCACATAGGATTTTATTTTACAACTACAAATGCAATAGGCTTTAATATATACCACCGCTAGTGACACTGTCGACGTCCAGGTTTTTTTTTAGAGAGAAGTGTTAGATTTGCTTCCGTTTTTTTTTTTTTTTTGTAATTTAAAATATAAAAATTAAAAGAAAAATGTATATATATAATTTACGACCACGTCCCAAAACCACCGCCTTTTGCTAGAGGATTTATGTGCTTAGAATTTATAATTTTTATATTTTTAAGATTCTTTTATATATATATTTATGTATGTATTTTATTTATAAAAAAAACTCTGGGAGAGTAAATATATATACATATATATATTTTTTATACTTAATCAAAAATTATGCAAATTTTTAATATGAAAATTCAAATAAAAGTTTACAAAGTAAAGTTTTTTTTTTCATTAAGAGTAACGCTTATTTTTATTCAGATTTAATTTATTAAAAAAAAAAATTATATTATATTGATTAAATTTCTGATTGTGGATGTCGTGGACAATTTACCTTAATGTTACATATTTTTTTAATCATAAATAAAGTACATTAAAATTGACTCTGAATTAACGTATCCACAATATTTTTAATTTAATTTTTTGATAATAGTTGATTAAATTGTAATTATTAAATAAACGGGGTGTGCCATAACTCACCATGGGATTAAGTGATTTTTTTTACACCAACTATGAAAAATAATGTCCAGCTTAATGACTCCTTTACAAACGGCTTCACAATGATGAGCACGCTTTAGAACATTTTCCATGACATTTTTTTAAAGTTTCTGGATGTAGCACTCGGTTACGGTTTGCTTTAACGTCGGTTACGGTTTTGAATTCGGGAATTGCCTTGAACTTTCTTTACATATATATATACGCGTTCTTTGAGATAACCCCATAAAAAAAGTCAGGTCTGAAAATATTTTCTCTTTATAAATTTGCCTGAACTATACCGGTCTCCAGTTACTGCACTTTCATTTTCGAATAAGTCCAATGATTCTCGGATATAATGCCACACCAGCTCTTACAGCTTTGGTGATGCAATTGTCGCTGTTTCATAATTCAGTATAATATTTTTCCATACATTTTGTACCATGAAAATTCCAAGGTGGCCACAAAATATCTTAATTTAATTTTTTTTTCTCAATTCTGTTGCCCCTTTCATTTTGTTTTATAAGAATAATAATAATAGGTAAATGCGTGAAATATTCATCTTTATGATTCTCCACAACAATTCCAATTTATCCGTCAACCCCTCCGCTCTCTTATAATGAAATTATAATTCTTTATTGCTTTTTTTTCCTTCAGTGTCTTAATAATTTTCCTTCTCTTTCTTTTTTTGAAAGTTTTTTTTTTTTATTTTAAATTAAAGAATTTTTTTCTGAATAGGATAAAAAAAAAGGAATTTTTACAGGATATATATTTTTTTTAACGTTTTGAACATGCTAACAAATATTTTGTTTATTATTTCGATTTGTCTGTTCAGTAATGTTAACTATTTGTAAATTAAGAATAGGTAAAATAACAAATCATGCTATGTTCCACCTTCCTCATATTGAATACGTCGTACTCAGAACCATGTGTACAGGCGGCGTTTCTATTAAAATGTATCCCAGTTTTGGTATTCAAGCGGCGTGTCAAAACCCTGTGTATTCCATCAGCGTTTCAAAAAAAATGAAGCCATTTTGGACACCTGATTGTGATGACAAGCTAAATTCACTATTTATTTATAAATTTAAATATTTATGTAATACATAATTTAATTGAAAAGCTCAGTAAAATATCACCTTTTAACAAACTCCGTTTTCAAATCTTTAAGGTGGGAACAGTGGGTGAAAGTATTTAGGGTGGAAATTTCTTTTTTTTTATTAAACAATTTTTTTTATTTATTTACTGTTTTTTTTTTTTTTTGTTATATCTAATGCAGGATGTGTAAGTGTGTGCACATGGAGGCAAAACTTTAATACTAAAGTCAAAGCAAATGGATAGAAGGGTAGATTTTAAGTTGGCGAAATATATTTAAAAAAAAATGGATTTTTTTTATTTCTTTTAATTTTTTCTTTAGGAAAAATAAAATAAAATTATTTTTCTGCCGAAGGGCATTTTTACCGAACTTTTAGCGTCCGGTGATATCTGAAGAAAAAAGGTTTTCATTTTTAAATTAAATGAATTCACGCCCCGTTCTATTAAAAGCTAAATATTAGCTCGAGAAAAGTTTTATAATTTAAAAAAAAAAAAAATTAGAAAAAATCTAATAAAAAATTAATTTAAAAAAGGAAAAAAATATTAATTTAAAAAATTCTTTTATATGAATTTTATTCTTAAATCGAATTCAACCAAATTTTTGTTTGTACTTTTTTAAAAAAAAAAAAAAACATTTATTTACCCTTTAAAATAAAATTTATTTCCTTTATATTTTTTCCAGGGTCTTTTAAGAACTGCCGAGCAATTAAAAATCAAAGGATTATGCGAAACAGCTGATACCGTAGATGAAACTTCAGCAGAAACTGGATCAACACCAACAACAGCTACAATAACAATACCTCAGGAGACAATTATTCAACAACAGCAAATTGTCACATCAATTGGCAACAATTCAATACAAAACGCTTTAAATCAACAACAAAATAATAATAATAGTATTAATAGTGGGATTAATAGTATTAGTGGTCAGGCGCAATCACAATCATTAATACCATCTTCGTCATTGGTGATACCACCAGCTGCAACATTAACTACCCAAACAACACAAAGGAAATCCAGAATACGGAAACGTTCAAAATCACCGAATGAATTAGCAACAACAACAGCAGCAATAAATAACCAGCAACAACATCAATCAATTATAACAAATCAATCAACATTTAACGGTGGAACATCTATTATTAATTTAAATTCAGGACTTGCTACAATTGGTGGTATTGTTACAGGTGGTAGTAGTAATAGTAGTAATCGTAGTATAATAGCATTGTCGTCAGGGGCTGGATCATCATCACATAGCAATTCTAATTTAAGTTGTAATAATAGTGGAAACATAAGTGATAAACATCAAAAATCTTTAATTGTAACAACAGGTGGATCCACAATAAGTGAATCATCATCACCATCTAGTATTTCAAGTGGTAATAACGTTAAGCCACCAAAAATTTGTAAAACAGAAAATTCGTCACCAAATAATGGAAGTGGTGTTGTGCAACAAGGTACAACAACAGCTATTGTAACACAAATCGTCGTAGCACGTGAAGGAAAAGATAATAAAAATATGGCCAGTTTAGGAATGGGAATGGTAAGTGAATTTTATTTTATTCACTTAATTTATTTAAATAAAATATATTAATTTGAATTTTTGTATTTTTTAGAACGGTGGGCTCTTGGGAGTACCAATGGGGTTTTTAGATTTTGCTCCAGAACCACCGGCACCATCAGCAACACCAGTTTCTGTTAGTGAACATGTGGATATGAATTGTGCACCAAGTAATGATACTAGAGATTTAACAAGTGAGTTGAATTCAATTAATCTTTATTAAATGCTTGAATGCCATTATAGAAATTAGTCGTATATTACAAAATTTCACATTTTTGACTTTCAGCTTGATTATTTTTGACATACATCTTCGTATTTTGTATATTGTGGTAGAATTATTATTTATTTTAATTATAAAATTTTAGCTCTTTACCACACATATTAATTTATTTATTTATTTAATTACTATATGCTCTAGCTAGAAAAGTTTTACAGGCATAATAATAATTATTTTACTTATTATTACATTATTAACATTGACAGTCCAAAATTGAATGTAGAAATGAAAGCTTTAAAACACAGTGGACTCTATATAATTTGCAAATATTTTTAAAATTGACTTAAGTTGCGTTCCTTAAATACCCCCTTCACCCGATCATCCCGTATATTTATAAATCACAATTTGGACAAACTTACTTGCTAACAATTTTTTATTTCAGTTAACTTTAGATTTTTTTTAAAAATAATATCATTAATATTACAGGATCAAAAGAGTTTTTTTTAAAAAAAAATGCAGTATAATTTTGTTTTAAATTAATATAATTTACATTTTATTTTTATTTAAAAAAAAAACGTTGCAGTTAACAAATATTACAACAAAAATTAATAATAAAAGCGTTTAAATTTGCAGACTCAACACCAACAAATGGTGGTGAAGTACGTATTAAATTCGAGACTCTTCGTTCTTTAGATCCCACCGAATCACTTGATATAGACAATCATTTAGCTCAGCATATAATACAACGTTTAGATCAATCACCAATGCATCAAATTCAGCATCCTCAACAACAACAGCAGCAACAGAACCATATTCAACATCACCATCAGCAGCAGCAGCATCATCATCATCAGCAGCAGCAGCAACAACAACAGCAACAACATCATCAAAACAGTACCACCAATAATTCCACCGATGATTCAAATTCAAATTTAATACAAAATATTAAAAGTGAAGTAATTGAAGTAAAACATCATCCACATTTGATACAACATCATCATCAGCAACAACAACAACATGGACAATCACATCAACAACAACAGCAACAAGGACAATCACATCAACAACAACAACAGCAGCAGCAGCAGCAACAACAACAGCAACAACAACAGCAACAACATCAAGTAATTACAAATGCGACTGTTATGGAAATTGATCCGGAAAATATAAAACATGAACCCGGTATGATAATAACACCAGAAATAGTCACTATGATGACTACCGGACATATGGGTAAGGTTTGGTCATTTAGTACCGCAATATATTCTTTAAAAATATCTTATTAAACAAATTAAATAAATTAATTAAAAATTACATGTGTGATCCAGACATTTACAATTCGGACACAAGTGAGGATTCCCTGATGATTGCGAATGGCAGCCCAAATGACAATAATGCTGAGCCGCATTATACGAATCTGGATCAACAGCACGACAATAGTAAGTTAAATGGCCCGAAAACTTGGACACAAGATGATATGAATTCAGCTTTAGATGCACTGAAGAATCACAATATGAGCCTAACGAAAGCATCAGTCACCTATGGTATACCATCAACAACATTGTGGCAGAGAGCACATCGGATGGGCATTGAGACACCAAAAAAAGAAGGCACAACCAAATCATGGAATGAAGAGGCTTTAAATAGTGCTTTAGAAGCATTACGTACTGGTCAAATATCAGCAAATAAAGCATCAAAAGCATATGGTATTCCATCCTCAACATTGTATAAGATAGCTAGACGAGAGGGTATACGATTAGCAGCACCATTTAATGCCGCACCAACAACATGGACACCAGAAGATTTAGAACGAGCCCTTGAAGCAATTCGAGCTGGTCATACGTCAGTACAAAAGGCAAGCATGGAATTTGGTATACCAACAGGTAATTTATTATATTTCGATAAAGTTTCAAGTTTATTTTTTTTTAAGAAACATGAAACTGAAAAAAATTGCATCAATTTGTGTTTTTTTTTTGTTTATACGTTATTTAAGGTACACTTTATGGACGATGTAAACGTGAAGGTATTGAATTGTCACGCTCAAATCCTACACCATGGTCTGAGGATGCAATGAATGAAGCTTTAGTTGCTGTTAGGTGAGTCGTGTGGTAAAGGATTGTTTCACCATCAAAAAGAAAACAACATATTTTAATTTTATCAACATTTTATCAAACAAAACCATTTTTCTTCGTACTGTTTTCACTATTCCGAAATAATATATGGAATTGTCATCTTTAACTGGATTCAAAAATTGTCTGTTAATTGTTAATATCAAGATTCTTTGGTCTTAGTTCATGGTATCCTAGGAAAATTCATATTTCATAATCTTGTGCTATATATAAAATATGTAAATTTACTGTCGCCATATTGCAATTTCCTTACTGTGGCGATTACATCATATTGGAATCATTTCTAAATTTGTTTAAAAATTTAAAATTTTATGATTTTAATGTATTTTGAATTTTACCTGTTGTAATTCCAACCCAATTGTTCATTTTTTCGATAGTTTCTTGTGTTTTTATAAAATCAACATTATCAGTTTCAGCATGAAACTAATGTCCATGTGTAATTCTAATTTTCTGATTAGCCCTGAATTTATCTTCAATTTCTGTACGATTTGATAATATTTATCAGAAATTTCTTTTACAGTTCTCCTGTAGCTGAATAAATCATATCAAGTACAATTTGTATTGAAAATGGTAAAAATTCTTATTTGGATTTTGTACCAAGTACCAAAACGCACATAAACAAATCAGTTGTTAATTTAAACCATTTAGTTTAAGAGATATTGTTAATTATTTAAATCTAAATTTTACTAACATTTTAAATTTATTTGCGATATTAATCTGAATATAAAATGTCGGTTTAAACTGAGATTTGTGTTATTCTTTAAATTTTTATTTTAGTTATTTATTATAATTTTCAATATATATTTATTGAAAGTTTCTGTGGCGTATATAATCGTTAATTAAGTAATTTCAAATTATAGTTTTGTGTTAATCGAATTTAAGTTTATAAATATATAAACTTAAACAAAAAAAAAAATGAAACCATTTAAAATTATTTTATCAAAAATATTAAATATCCTTTCGATTATTAATGTTTAATTTTCAATACAGAGTTGGTCATATGTCCATAAATCAGGCAGCAATACATTATAATCTTCCATATAGTTCATTATACGGTCGATTCAAACGTGCCAAATATGATACAACTGCAACCCCGGCTGTAACGGGTACAACATCAAGTAATACTAGCATAAATACATCTGGTAATATTGAAATAATCGATCAAAGTCCAGAAAATTCGGTAATTATTTTATTTTGTTATAAAAATTAAAACAAACAAAAAACTATTTGATAAATTTTTAATATTAATATATTTATTTAATTAATACTTTAAAGGTACATCTATTACAACAGTTCCAATATAGCCCTGGTCCAGCAACACCACAGCCACATACTCACCATCAGCAGCAGCAACAAAGTCAACAACAACAACATCATATTCAAATTCAACATCATTCACAACAATCTCAACAGCAGCATCATCACACTCAGCAACATTTACAACAACAAGATGTAGTCACATCTACCAGTCAAGTTCATCATCAACAACAACAACAACAAACTGGTCAAATTCAACAAATTTATCATCATCATAGCACACCAGAGAGAAGTTGAAAAATAAAGAAACCAAAAATTAATGGTAAAAAAATGAAGAAAAAATCCCAATAAAAATGTTTATTCATAAATTCTTCCTTTCATCCCCTTTGTATGGAATAAAAACTTTGAAAGTGTAATGAAATCTGAATGATAATAATACAATTAAAGATAATTAATTGATGGCTTAAAAGTAAATTTAAAAAACAAAATAAATACACATTATATAATACTATAGAATCACATTAAAATTACGTAAAAAAATTAATTTAAAAAACAAAAAAAAAAAACAAAAAAGATTAAAAATGTATCAAATAAAATATAAGAAATGTATTTGTAAAAGAAAGTCTTGAAAGTCTTTTGTAAATTATAAAAATTACATTTGGTAAACAAGAAAATGATCTAAAAATCTAAATTAATTCGTGTAGAGTTGCTATTTTAATTTGAAATGTCGCATTTCTAGTAGAAAATTGTTTTTTTATAAACTCTTTTCCTCTATTTTACATAAATACTGATATAAAAAACCGATAACTTTTTTTAATAGACTGTTTAAGAATTAAGAAAAAATTTAGTATGTAAAAAGAAATTAATTATATAAATATAACATATAGATTAAAAATAAAAATATAAATATTACGTACTTTTATTTATTTTACGAATTTTGTAGACTATATAAAATGTGTCTACAATTTTCACATAAGTAAGTTTTTACTTGTGATAAAGAAAATTCAAATTTACTTTTCATAGTTGATGTTTAAGTTATTAATATTCTGGTTTTTTAGTATCACAATTTTAGATAATTATAATATATTTACTTTTATTTGAAGTATTTAGTTATATATATTTTTTTTTTGTAAATGATAATCTCGTCCAGAAATCGAAAATGAATTTGATATTTTAAAATACGTCCAATATATTTACTATATTAAAAATCTTGGTAATATTAGATATCGAATGTATAATATTGAATTGTATACAATTTGTTATTGACAAAAAATTATAACTTTAAAAAGTTTATATTCCAAAAATAAAATTAAATGTCATTAATTTATTTTTATTAATAGTATTTATGTTTGAACATAAAATTATTCAATCAATTAACAGATAATGTTTAAAATTTGATTCAAATGATTGCACTGATTTTCAAATTATTATATTAATAAATCACAAATCCGAAATGTATACTTCTTCAATTTTGTAATATATTTGATATTTAATATTATAATTTGATTTTAAATCTAAATTATCTTAATACTTACTTCTACATGGGCTTAAATTATCCCAATTTTGAAAAACAAATATAATTGGCACTTACTTAACGTAAGAAATTAATTATAATAACAAAAATACGTAATATTAATAATATTGAAAAGAAATAAAATCTATGTATGTAAATTTTAACGAAAACGACATTTCACATTTAAATTATGACTAAAATAAAAATTAAATAAATATAAATAATTTGCAAAATTTATGTAAGACTTATAACAAAAGATTATTAAAAAAAAAAACTAAAATATAAAGTGTAACAGATTAAGTCTATAGAGAATCTTCCATTAGAAATTATATTTTTTATTTGTTATTTTTTATCATTATAATAAAAATAAAAAAAAAAACAATCAAATTTTGTTTCCTGTAAATTGCCATATCAAAAACTACTTTTAAATGTGCATGGTTAAAAATAATTCTAATTTTTTGAATATAGAAATCCAATTTACAGGAAAAATAAACTAAATAAAAAAATTATATAGAAAAAATAAATATGCGATATAATTAGAGAAATTATTTTTGGTTAATATGTTTTGTCTAAAGTTATAAATAATATATAATATTATCATTATTGTAGATCGCTGGTTTTATTAGTAATTTAAATTAAAAGAAATATAGTTTCACTTGACTGTATAATTGTTTTATTTTATTATTTTAATTATATATATATAAAATAGATATATACATACATTTATATATATTATTTTATTTAAGAAAACAAATTTTAATAAGATTTTATAATTTTGCAATTTTAAAAGAGTATAATAAAAAATTATTATACAAATTTTATATTAAAGTAGAAAACGCAATGTATTGATCAGTTTAAGTGTTGATTTGTTAAGTAAAATAAAAACTTGTATTGAAAATCGATTATCGAATAGTGCAAATCATATCTTTTACATGTAATTTGACTAAATTTACAGACAATCAAAAATGAATGAGGGTTTTCTTTCTACTTATTTATTGTGAATCAAAATTGAATGAAGACTAATCTAGAAAAAATGATAATGATAATGTAAATTCTGCATTTTTAACAGTCCAACATTTTTTCATATTTTATTTTTAAAAAATGTAACCCTAACAATGTTTTTTAAAATCCATACAACATAAAAAAATAAATTTTTAGTCCAATTCAAGAAAATTTTAATTACAAATGCGCGGTTGCAAACATGAAAAATAATGTTGCTGTTTTAAAGTTTAAATGAAAAATGAAAAGTGCACAGAATTTCGTAATGATAATAAAGAATTTGCAATTGAAATACATTATCTAATGAATCAAATATATATTTAACGAACCGAAACTTAAGTTGATCAATATAATGTGCTAATTACTTAAATTACAAATTACAACAGAAATTAAACTATAATCAAATAATTAAAAAAAGAAATAAGTAAATTTTTTTTTTTTAAAACATAATTATATAATTATATATTTTGTTTTTATTTTTTCAATAAAAATAAAAATTATATATTTCTTAAGTTTTTAAAAACTATACATATATTAAATTATCACACCAATTATTATTATTAATATTATTACTGTTGTCTCAAAAGAATATATATTTGGATATATATATATATATATATATATATAAAACTATATATTATAAATTCATAAACGCTGAGTGGTAAAATAAATCGTTTAAATAAAAATATATACAAAGCCCAAGAAAATTAAATATATTAATAAAAAAGAAAAACAGAGATTTTCGCATTGCGTAAAATTATTATATATATAAAAAAAGAAAATGTTTTGTTTTTGTTGTTATAATTTTATTTTTATATTTTGGTTGAAATTGATTCACTTAAAGTCGAATTTCATTCTTAAAAGGGATCACCACATTAGACCGAAATCTAAAATCTCGAAAAACATGAAATCTTAATAAAACTATACGTTGAAAATGAACATATAGTTTTATTCAGAAATTCATTAATTAAAAAAAAAACAATATTTTAATTTGTTACAAATTATAAATAATTTCCTTTAAAATTCATAAAATAGATGATTTCGAAAATACCTAATTATTTTTTCGGCTTTTCGATCAACACCGACCCATGAACATACAATAAACAAATCGTCTAAATGCCCAGCAATCACCTTGATTTAATCTGAGTTATTCATAGTAGAAGTTCAATTATCTTCTTTGCGTATGATAATCTATCAAAAAAAAACATCTAATAAATCCCATTTTTAATTAAAACATAATTTAATTTCTCGATCCATTAGATTTAGATTATGTTATAAGTACATATAAAAAATACTGCACCCGCATGTTTTAGAAGACAACAAAATGTTTCGGATAAAATAACAAATGTACTAAATTTCAAATTCAAAAATAATACGAGAATTTAAGCATGGACATAATGAAGCTACTGGCCACAAATATAACAAGCACCAAACTAGATTATGAAACCATCAGGATAACGATCACTATTACTATAGTCTGGTTCTGGATCACAAGAAAAACGTAAATTTGAAATTAATGATCCACAGAAACTAGATAACGAAATTAACCAGTGTACGGAATTTTTCTGTACTCCGATAATAATCACACGCTCTAGGCCAGTGTTTCTCAAACTTTGTTATATTGTGGTTCGTAAAAGCTGAAAAAAATATTATGATATATATAACGAAAAACTGCAGGTTATTGCAGCTGTTTAAAAAAAAAAATTGCGGTATTCAAAATAAAAGTTTCCGGTTGGCCTAATATTGCACCAGCCGAACATGTTTTCTGGAAACCGCTAAACCTGCAATTGTTTTATAAACAGCTGCAATTAGCTTGAATTTTGCTGCAATTTTTGAACTAAAATTTTAACAATAACAGAAAGTGATTTAAGAGATTTCTCTAGTTTTCTATTTAGCAAAATCCAAAATGATTTATAAGTACACGAGTTGGACAAATAATTACAGACCACATGTATGTAATAACTGGCAGTATTACTCACATTATCATTTATCTCGGCGGCTTCAGCAGCTTATCATTTACCTGATTACTAAACTCAAAATTGGTAAATCAACCGCCTTTTCTTTAATGAGTAACTTCAAAATTATTCCACCGTCTTTCTAAAATTTGTCCAGTTAATGGTAAAACTTGTCCGCGTACGTTTGATCCATCGTTCCGAAAAGTTCTTTTGATTTAATATTAAAATAATTTAAAGAGTTATTCTTGACTCAAGAATGAGAACTAGATATTGAATACTATATAAGTACAAAAAAAAACTTGTACGTGTATGTTTCAATAAGTATTAAATAATGAAATTCCTACTTTGTCATTTTAATACTATGTTTATCATAATAGAATTCGCTTCAGCTTCAGGTGCCCATAACGAATCAACCTGTATGTGAAATGTCATTGAAATTGACTAATAATTACTATATGAATTTATGAAATAATTAGGGATTTTAACATGGACATACTGAAACTACCGAGTTCAAATTTTACAGGCACCAACAACCAACAACATTTAATTCAAATCAGATAATAATTAATTTATGCTCGTCTATACAAACAATTAGCATTCTCAAAAACAGTTTCCTACAAGTACACTTACCACAAACTATTACGCCCTATAAATTTAATATATTTCAAATTTATAATTTGTTTATAATTAGTGATTTAATTCAGGTTTAATTAAATTCTCTAAATTATTTATAAAATTTGAAATAAATCAATATTTCTACCAGAAAATTTATTTGTTCTTAAGCTAAAAATTAACATATTTTAATTAGATAATTATGTCACATCATAAAACTTAAATTAATCATATTCAGTTAAACACTTATAGCGAAAATAGATTTTACCATCATATTGAATAATAATCAATGTTTAAATAAAATTAAATTTTTGTGTGAAAAATATATAGATATTTATTCCCGAAAATATTGAAATAAGGTAAGGATAAAAAATAATCTTTATAAATTAAATGAATTAATAAAGATTATTCTTTTTCCTCTTACGCTACTCTTGTAATCCACCGAGAATTACCGCGACACTTATGTTTAAACGAAATTAGAAATTTAAAAAAATAATTTGATATATGAAAATAGAGATAAAAGTTGTTGCTATACAGAAACATCTCAACCCCAACCAATTATCATGTTCAAAGGAAAAAGCCTAGCACTAGCTCAAATATTCTCGATTTTATAATAGCAAATAAAAGGTATGTTGAAGATACGCGGTTGATTTTATTGAGAAGATGTATGTAATAATATTCTGGAAGAAAGCAACAAAAGCATCTCCTCTTTCTCCTACAGAAAAAGAGTAATTTTCATTATTTGATTCCAAAACACCACAAACTATTCTATCTAATGTCCAAGTTACAAGATCCCTCTAATATTGTCGGTTTTATTTGTATTTGAAATGTGATGAATTAATTTAGAAAAAAGATTCCAAATAAATATTCCCAATTATATTTATATACCTAGTTCCTCCAAATTTCATCCAAATTGAAAAAACTTAATACTATTTCTAATCGTTTGAAAACTAGCATTTTAGGGCGCCTCATGTCAGTCACTTGGCCCATTAATTTTTATTTTAGCCATCCTTTATTATTAATAAATCATAAACCACGACAGGAAGATTTGAAAGCTAATTTTATCTCATAGATAGAATTGTTCTTCAGGAAGATTTTAATAAATTTATGCTTAAAGGTTAATTTAAATGTGCATATTATGTTTTTTCATATGAAGGTAGGTGGCCAATATAAATTGCTTGCTTATATAAGATAGATAGCTCTACCGTTCGTACCACATTACATGTGGTTTCTGTGGAACTACTCTTACAGTACGCATTTTGGGAATTGCAAAGTGGAGATCTCTTCAAGATATTTCTCAACCTTCTTCTAGGATGCATTCATGTGATTTGTGCATAAAATTAGACATTGTATAATGTTTAAAATTAGCCTAGAACCATTCCATTTCCAGTCTGTAAAAGTTGTAGTTTCAGTGGATACATCGATACACGATAAAACCCCAACTATAAAACAAAGGCACATACGCTTTGTGATTTAGTTTAATTTTGAGGTCGGCAGTTATAGTGAGTTCTTATCAAATTTTCCAGTTCAGTAAAATACATTATTGGTGATATGAAATTTTTAACAAAACAGTGTTTTTACAAAGGTTTGTTAGGTAGTCATTATTAATTATAAATCTATGTTGGAAATAAATCACTATATTTTTGAAAGACTGAGACCTATATTTTTACGCTAGATGACAATCTAAAAGTATTATTCTAATTTTCGAATGTTGTTAAAGTGTTAAATTTCCAATATAAGAATCGTATTAAGTTCAACAATTTTTCAAAGTCCATTTATATAAAATTACTGAACGAATATCTCTGCTGCGCAACATGTTTTTTTCATGTAACTAGGGTTTAGTGAAAAACATTTATCCTAATAAGTGGTACTAAAATTTCATTATATATGTTAATATAAAAACAATAATCATTTCGTAACGCAAAATGAATACTGATCATTCAATATTTCAAGCGATTTATTGAAGTGCCTATATATAAATATTCCCTTAAAAAGGATAATCTTGTTATATATTTGGGGAATCAATAAAAAATTTTATTCACGTAAAATTTTGTGGATTTCTTATGGTTCAGTAAAATCTAAATTAAATCGATTTTTTTTAAAAGAAAGATTTTATGTAAGAAGATATTGTAACAAATTAATTTCATTTTCAGATTAAATCTGTAATAAGTTACAATTTATATAGGATTAAATGGTATATACATAGATATGTTAATTAACATTAAGTATTAAGAAAAACAGATTTAAAAGAATAAATTTCTAAAATTACCTTAGATAATTAATTAAATTAGTTCTTCTTATATATAGATGAATTACAAATCCGATTGTAAACAATTTCAACATATTTTATGATTCTTTGTTATAGAAATTACGAATATAAAATATCATTTGTATGTAATATCCGAGTCCACAGGACTTTTTATGTGTAATTGTAAATCCATCCTTATACAATTTTAATTGTAAAAATGTAATTATTGTTTTTCTATACTTTTATTATTTAGTTATAACAGGATCACAATGATAGAGTTTTCATGTCATTTTTATTGCATTTTGAATCTATTAATATTATATATGGTTCTTAGAACCATAAGTTTCTTTGTAGTGAAGAAACATTTAATTACAACAAGTTACTGGTTTTAATAGTAAGACATTTGCTGTCAGCAAATGATTTAAACTGTTAGCATTTTTCTCAGTCTTTCAAATCGCAATTACATAATTGTAAATTTTTATTACTGGTACGCTGGTATTCATTTAAAGCTGAATCAACTTAGAGCGACGTCGATGCCTCGGTCGGGAGTTAAAATTGCTACCAAATCCCTACGCCCTCGACGCTATATTGATGAATAGAAAATGTTTATTAAAACATATTTTAAAGATTACTAATTTGTAGTCTCTCTAATTTTAATTATTTTAACACTTATTTTAATATAAAATAATTATTCATCAAGATTAAACACGTTGTACACCACCAGAAAATTATTAAGTAATAAATGATAAGAAACTTTTGAACTGGAAAATAAATTAAATCTGAAATTTCTAATTCAACAGGTTCAAATATATTTTAGCACATGTAGATAATATAGAAAATAAAAAAAGTTAATATAGAAGGCTCTATGGAGACTATGAATAATTAATCATGCAAATTAATCCGACTTTATTATTGTGGTTTTTGTAACGTATATATTTGAAGTAGCGCTTCTTAAAAGAAATTATGAAATTCATGAATAATTTAACAAAATGTTTAATAAAAAAAAAGAAAATCTTAATGAAAATTAATTCTGATTTGAATTTTTATTAAAATTAACTAACGTAGGAAAGGAAAATATATAGAAAATAAAAATATTAAATTATATTAAGGTTAATTTACATATTTTGGCAAGTTTTATTTTCGAAATAATCCAAATTTATTGAATATATCAAAACGTTTTTAAAATGATATTAATTCCTTAAAATTTGAAAATTTATGCTTCATCTCTAAATAATAGTGGGAGAAAAATACATTTTACCTAAAATTTTATTAATATTATTTATTTTCCCAAAAATAAAACTGTTTTTGTAATGACTCATATTTTATTAAGGTTGGAACTAAAGTTCTACCGTTACCTTCTTCGTGTTGACAGATTTGTAAAATACACAGCTTTATAATATATGTACTTACTTATATATATTCAATTACAATGTTCAACTATGACGGTGACGGCGTAGTAAGATAATTTCTACTATCACTGCTGAATACGCCTTTGAAACAAAAACGTTTTTGCCGTGTGGCTAAAAATGTAGTATAGAAAACTTATTTTAAATTAAGAAGTAGCATTATGTGGCTGTGGCATCAAAAGTAAGGAAACGGAAAATTAGAAAAGTTCCTTTCAACGTGTACATTGTTATGGTTCAAACAAGCTCTACTTACGTCAATTTATAAACAAAAAAGCAAATTGTAAATAACTTGAAGTAATATTTTTTAATTTTAAAATCATATTTAGGTAAATTTCAGTTAATTTTTTTATTTTTGAAGTATTTTTTTTTTTTATAAAAATAATTTCTATTTCATGTCATTTTTATTTTATTCCTAGTGATCCAAAAGCTTCCTTTTTTCCACATTCTTGACTAATAATAAGAAAAAAGTGAATTCGTATAGCGAAAAATGAAATTTGTCTTTGTTCACTTCTAGACATTTCTATTTTTTTTTTTTTTATATTTGTATCCGTCCCGTCATGCTTGTTTGAGGGGTTATTTAAAATTCACGCTCGGTGCTGGTGGCACTATGATCCCAGCTTTACTACCTTGCTAATTAAACATAAATAATGACCTAAAAACGAATTAAAAGCCTCACGCTTATGAACTGAATAATATGTATATTTTGTGAATCTGTTAGTGAAAGGCGGTTCAGAAGCGGTTCGTTAAAAGCGAATTCTTTCCATAAGGGTTCCATAAAAAAATTAAACAAAACAGATGATTTCGTTTTAACATTTTCCCATCATTTTTCATTAGTATTGTTAACTAATATTATTTTTTTTTTATCTATTATACATTTATGTTATTTGAAGTGGATTAACTATAACTATATCTATACTATAGTAAATGCCATTTCATTTTTATATTCCCAAAAGCCATTTTTATATATTTGATTTGAATTTATTGTTCAATGAAGTAATTTTATGACGGTAGAATTTAGTAAATTATGTTCCTTATTCGTCTTGAAATTTAATATGGCAAATTTCTAAAGATTTCTAAAGCTTTCATGTTTGTTGGCTATCTTTTCATGTTTTATCTAATTCTACAACAACAACAAAAGACAAAAATACAAAATAAGAAAAATACTATAATCCTGAATGGAAATTAAGGTCCTTTTTTCGTAAAGGTTTTGCTATTAAAATTATTTTCTTTTTTGTTGAATATTTTTGTACATTACAAAATAAATATTTTTTTATGATAAAAAATTTTTAGTTTTGGAGAATATTTTTCAAGGTTTATTTTACTTCTGTGAAATTAGATCGCAGCGTAATTATAACTGATTTCGAATCAAGGACATATGTAATGGCTTTATTAATCAATTCCCAATCGAGTGAATCATAAAATCATATATCCTTTTATAAAAATGTAAAACAAAATTTATCTAAAATTACTGGAAAAATCCGGCAAACCAAATTTTTGCAATATTTTACAAAGTCGATAAAATAATTTTATTCTGGAAAAATCCGATCCATTTTCATTATGTAATTTTTTGTAACAGGGCGATAAATCTTCAGTCTCGATTCAGATTCTATAGAGTTCTCTAGTTCGCAACGTCAGTGCCTGATCGGTGATCGCGATAAAAACTTGTTAAAGCAAAAATACTTTCTGAAATAGTTTTTCCAAAATTTGGGTTTTTCCGAAATTTTGACAAAATCATTTATAACAGATTCGTAAACCAGAATAATACCAAAACGATAGAAAAAATTCTTTTAACCTAGTAGAGCAGATAGCTCGTAGTATGTAGCTTATAGCTATGTCGAATAGTGATAAAAATAAAAGGTTTCCAACTCCTAATATGTTTATTTATATATTACTATACAGATCGTAATAAAATTATGCTATATTTACAATATATTTTTCTCGGAATCACAAAGGTGCCCTGCCCTCAAATCTTCTATACAAAATTATATTTATTTTTAAAATAATTTTTCATCAATAAACCGGAACAATGAACTTTATACGTCATAGTATGTATATATAATATATCTACATATATAATATATATACACAATGAGTGACCCCAATTTACAACATTATTTAGAATTCCGGGTTTTCAAAAATAACAAAATAAAACCAATTTTTTCCGAAATGTTTGTATAAAATATTACCAAAAAAATATAAAAATGATTCCTTTAATTTGTTATTAAATTTGGAAAATTTTATGTATTATATCGAAAAATGAACCAAAGAAAAAGTGACAAATGAAAATAAAACAAATATCCAGGCCCGGCTCTAGCGGTGCTGGCGCCCTGATGCAACTTATTGTTAACCGCCCTTTATAGCAAATTATGTCAGAAAGACAACTAAAATTTCACAGTGAAGTATTATAATATTATTTACAGTATATTATTATTAAAAATTAAACATTTTAATGAATCATTTTAATGAATTAAATCATTTTAATGAATATGTATACTGTAATATATTTAATGGATCAAAACTATTTATTGTAGTTATTGTTTCTTGAAATATACACAGTTCGTTACATAATTCTGATATGTCTATATCTTCACCATCAGTTAACGCAATGTATATTTATTTCTTAGTACATATTTCATTATCAAAATTATAAATTTCAATAAAATTTATGAGAAATTGAAACTTTTCTGCATGACTATTCATAAGTTAAGTTCAAATCCTTCGACTATAGAGTTAATTGCACCGTCAACAATTGAAAGAAAAAATAAAATTTTGTACTTTTTTTCGGATATGTCGGCCTTTCAAATTGACATTCGTAGTTAAACATACGTTTTTTACGCCTGCGTAATGGATTGATTTTCTTTAAATTGAATAGCAATGTCAATATAATTTGCCAAAATTGTAGCTTTTTTAGAATATTGTTAAATTTTCATCTAAACCAAATTATTTATCTTTTTCAATAACAAATAAAATATTAACATATCCAAACATGACTGGAACAACAACAAATAATCAACTGAAAACAAAAACTTTCAATTGAAGAAACGCGTTTTTATCTACCATACCAAAGAAAACTGAATTCGGAAATCGCCTAATTTTCATTTTTTAGAAAACTGAATTTACTTTTCTTTCCTCATTTAAGAAAAAATTAAAAAATTTGGAAATAATTAAAAATTAACTGATTTTCATTTCAATTTTGGATTTCAGCGCCTTTTGTTCGTGTGGCGCCCCGATGCTTTGCATCTTCTGCTTCATCGGTAAAGCCGGGCCTGCAAATATCCATTATAAATAGAACAATATTTATGTATCATTTTAGCGGGAACAAATTATCAGTTTTCATATACTGCCGGAAAAAAAATTTATCATTTTTAATGACGTCATTTGGGAAATTTTTCCCCAATAAAGCTAAAAAAAAAATCAAAATTTGCTTTACGCAAATGCAAGTAATCCTATATGAAATGACGTCACATTTAAAGGAGAAATTTAATCATAAATTATAGTTGTAACTAAGTTTCTGTTTTAATGTATGTAATTATTTATTCTGGAAAAAAAAAATAATAAACATAAACAAAATAAAATTAATTTTTATATTTTTTGGTCCGAGATATTTTTAAATTTTATATTTATTAATTTTTTTTTTTTAATGTGCATATGCAAAAATAATTATTGTTTATATAGAAGAATTGTTGAAAGAAATGAAACATTTGGATAAAAAATTTATATGTAAAAAAAATTGATTTCACCAGATTTTCTTCGTTTATTTTTTATGTAAACAATCAAACATAAAAAGAATTGAAAATAATTGTATATATTTACAGTTTTATATATACAGCAAAAAAACATTTTTTTTTTATATATTATTGATTATTTTTGGAACTATAGTCGATAAAATAACGATATTTAAAAATATTAAAAATAATTGTTATTGTTAATCTGTGTCCTTGGATAAATAATAAATGTTGGAAAATAAAATTCTTGATTTGATTAATTATTGTACATAATTATATTAAGAGATTATTAAGAAAGATTTTTGGAAAATTAGAATATAATTAATTTAATTTTCTGAATAATTGCAACATAAAAAAGTTATCATGCTATTCATTATTATATTCTGTGTAATACTGGATTTTATAATATTATGAGTAATTAAAATAAATACTATGAGTGTTACATGTACGACGTTGTTGAATCCGAGAAAAATATCTATTTTAAATTAAATATGTGATTTTCCACATTTTGGGCGGGAGTCCTGAATCTGCAACAAATAAAAAACTACCGCGTATGGCGTATCTGTACTATAGAGGCAAAGGCAATCTCGTGTATTATTTTAATTTTTAATGACATTTAATGACAATACGCATTCCTCATTGATGCGCGAAAAAAACGATTGAATCGCTAGCTGCGTGGGTCCCTACTAAAATTTTCATAAAAGTTTTGTCCCTACTGATTTGACTAAAATTTGGCACATAGGTTAATTTCCTGCAGTAGGTGTCCGTAAATTTTTAGTTAATAGCTTCAGTGGGTTAATAATTTGTTAAATTAGCAACTTCAGTGCCTCCATGCTTGAATTTCCAAATTGTGTTCATGTGTTCTACTAAACTATATAGTAATATTTATCCAATTTTAATAATGTTTTAATCTGAACATGTTGTTGGCACTTTAAACATGTACCTCCTTTTTTTGTGTGAACTTTATCAAAAATGTTACTGCAACATGTTTCTAAGGATATTGTATATTAAAAGATATTAAATAAGTATTTTTTGCAAAGGTACTTTTTATTATAATTCCCTGATGGACATAATTACTATTAACATAATCACGACGACTTCTATGCTCCCCTAGCTTAGCAGTTTTTTTCTAATTTAGAATTTTATAAAGTTATATTTAAGTTTAAATCGTTTTTATTTTTATGTATGAATTTTTGTTGATATAAAAGCGTTGAAAATATTATACGTGAGCATATTTCATTTTCCATATTGTAAATTATTTTAATTTCATTTTATTTTATTGGAACTTATTCTTACTAGCTAACTTATTTACTTCTACAAAAATGTATCGTGCCATTTGGAGCATAACAAAATCATCGGGTAATATTTATACTATCTCCAGAGATAAGAAGGTCTAGGTAACTATCAATTTTCAGAATCATAGTATCCAGTAGAAGTTGACATCGATGTTAAACCTAACTCATTTCAAAATAATTTTTTAAATTAACTAAAAAACTGTTATTAGTAATATTTTCAATATTTTGTCGTTGAGTTTATAAATCATTTATTTTTATCTATAAAAAAGTGTTAATCATCATAATATTTACATTATATTTAAAAGAGATTCAATTCTTAGAATTGTCAATTCAGAAGTTTTCAATTTTATGGTGTCAGTATTAAAGATTGACAAATTTTTTAAAGATTTTTGATATATGTATGCAATTTTACGGATAGTATTAAATTTAGATATACCAAAAATATTTTTCTAGATCTAATTAAGTTGATTAATTTGTACAATGTCAATAAAGAAACTAGTGATATTAGACGTTAATGTATGAGGCATATTCATAAGGTAAATCATCAAATTAATATAATCACCACACTAAAGTTTAAAGTTATATATTTCATTTTATCATGTCCATCTATTATCAATTTAACATATGCTTTCTATTTTAAATAAATAATCTTTAAGTTGAAAATGATCTAAGAACCATTGAAGTACGTAATTGGAAAACCACAGCACAAGACAGGAACACAGTTGGATACAAATTGTAAAGTCAAAACTCACCACGGGCTGTAGCACTACAAGATGATGATGAACCAGTGATTTTTTTAATTTTCCACAAATTTTTATTAAAAGGAATCCTAAATTCAATAAAGCTTTTTCAACATATTTGAAGACTAAATATATTTCCATCTCTTTTCAAAAAAAGCTCTAACAAGAAAAATTATTTTCATTCTCCTAAAATATCTGCTTTTTGTTCCCTCAAAACGTCACACATATAACCCTTAAAAAATAATTTTCCATTTTACTATAAAATATTATTTAGTATAAAAATAAATTTCCCATGTGTGTTTAAAATTTTCCTTTATATTTTACACATTTACAGAAGAAAAAAAAATATTTTCTTTTTCTTTTTTTACTTGTATTTATATACGTATTGCCGGTGATTTTGACCCGCTAAAATGGATTTTCCTCAAATATACTATACGAGGAAAATAATTTACTTAAATTTTAGTTTAATGCAGTCCGTGAAACTCTTAAGACGTTTTTAGTTTTTTTTTTTTAAATACTTTGTTTAGGATATAGAATTTTCGGTTTAAAAAAAAAAGAAAAGAAAAAGTAGAACAGAAATTGTCGATCTAATAATTTTTTTTTTTTTAAATTTTATAATCGCATTAATTAATAAAAATTTATGATATTAAATAACAAAAAAAAAAAAAAAGTTCATATGTAAAAACAAATAATTAAATAAAAATATCTACAAAAAGACATTTACAATTTAAAATAAATGCTATGAAAAATGTAAATTTTCTTTAGGTAAATATATAAAAAGTTTATTTATTATTACAACCAAAATAATAAAATAATAAGTTCCGAAAATAAAATTAATAATAATTATTATTATTATAAAGAATTATACAAAAATATATGAAATTTTAATGAATTCTTTTTAATATATTAATTTATCGTGTGGGAAAAATTATCTCATTATTACACCATGTCATAATGAATATTTAAAAAAAATTAAATTCCATATAATATTTCCAATAATTATTAATTATTTAAAGAAAAATGTAGACGCATTAAATTATTAAATTTTATATAATTTTTTTTTGATATTTTCCCTGAATATAATAGGGTGTAAAAAAGTTAAAATCTGAGATTAATAGTTCAAATAATGTTGGTGTAAAAATGATTGCGTGCGATTTTTATTATGAAAATTAATTTAAATATTTCAATATTTAAATTGCTTTTGTTTATAATATAATTAAATGCAATCATAATTGGAATTTGTTTTGTGAATTGTAAAGTTGTAAAGAAAATTGCATTTTTAATAATTCTATCGAATAGAAAAATTAAACAGAAATTGTTAAAACAAAATCAATTTAATATAAAAAATGAAAAAAAAGCAAATTATTAGGTATAAAATTTAAAATAAAACACAAAGAACTAACGAGAACGCGTTAGAAATTTGTTGATTTAAAAGTGAAGTAATATACACATCCTTGTTTAGCGACTGAATTTAAAAGTTTATACGAAAAATCCATTGATTTCCAATGATTTAGTAAATATATAGGATAAGCAATATATGTGAAAATATTCCAGATGGAGTTACGAGAGCTATCGTAAATTTTCAGAACAAAGTATAAAATCTTTGACAAACAAATTTCCAAAGCAATCAACTTATTTTTTTTTTAACCCAGATTGTGGTTACAAATCCTGGTTACAATTATTTCTTATAATAATATTTTAAATAATTTTATGAAATTTTCCATTTTAATATAAATAATAAGTAAATTTTATATTTTAAAGTTTTATATAAACTATATTGTTTTTATTGAACAAAAAAAAATTACTCTTTGTCTTTACTATTAGTTTCTAGAGCCAAAATATTGCCAGATATTATTTTGGTAGAATATTTCATAGTTAATACAAAGTTTTTACCGTCAATAGTTTTTGTCAATTTTAACTTTTTCTTTATTTAAATTTTGAAAGAATTTTCGTCAAACTGATAAAAGTTTTATTTTTATTTTTATCCAACCAATAAATCAATTTTATTATAATATATTACTTTACAAATTATTTAAGATATTAATAATATAATACTATCGTATATCGTACTATATAATTAAATAAATCTGGTTATTAACAATATAAATAATAAAATAATAACAAAATCGACAACAACAATCTAAACTAATAAAATAAAAGTTGCCAAAGCTAGGGAAACAGATAACTCGTAGTTATGCTGAATATTAATTTATTATTTCCATTAGAGATTTGTAATTAATAGTATCTTTGTAACAAACAGTGCTAACGAATACATATTTGTTAAATATTTAACATCTTTAAATACATCAATTTCTTAGCAATATGTTGCAGTCACATTTCAATTCGAGATCTTGACAAATATTTCGCAAATTTAAGCATGAACTCAAGCTTTTCAGACTTATTTAATAGACACTAACTAAAACATGAAACAAACCTGCCAAAATTGCATTCAAATAGAATAACAATTACATGCTCTAGCTTTAAATCGGAAACTAAATAACTTATATATTAATTTCTCATTAACCTAATAAAGCTTCAAATTTCAGAAACACCAACTATGGGTGAAATGTCAATCAAATCGTCGTGTTACAATTACTGTATATTGTTTTGTAGAACATTGGGGATTTAAATATGAACCCATTGAAACTGTAGACTTTCAACAATTTTCAACTAAATTCATTTTTATTAGGTTCAAGACCAATGCAATATGTACTCCTACTTATTCTAACTCCTTGTAAATAATATAATCATTGTAAACATTAAATCATTTTTTTATCATGTACAAATCCCATAATTACAAAAAAAATATATTTCAATAACAAAGTTTACATGACATAAGACTAGGGCCGTAAATATTGAATTGTATAATAATTATGTACATACAAAGTAATTTTTTGGTTTTTTTTTGGCACCATGTTAAATTTTTGGTATACCAAAAATAAATACAAAATGTGATCAAATTTATTTTCTAAGACCTATTTTAAATATAAATTATTAATTAATTAAATAAAAAAGCATATTTATATACAAATATATAAAAAAATCTAACAATTTTGTCTAATACAAAAATCTAATAAAATACAAAAATTTAAAATTTTATATTTAATTAATTATAATAATTTTTTTTTAGTTTGTTACTAAATAGTAGAATGAAAATTATTTATGCCACCAGATGGTGCCATAGAAAAATTTCTATTTTCGTTTATAAGACATAGAAAAAAAAAAAAATATGAATATTTTTTATAATAATTTTTATGTCGATTTAAATATTTTTGTTTTCTTTTTTTTTTGTTTCTTTTAAAAATTCTCAAATTTTCTTGTTTATTTTTGTACAAATTTCACAACAACAGAAAAAAATGTATATGATTTTGATTTTTTATTAATAGAAAAATGAAAAATGGAAAATTCAAAAATAGAAATATTTATATTAGTTAATAAAATAATAAATTTAGGGTTAGTTTTACAGGACTAAATATTATAATTTGTGAGATAAGTGCAAAATGCGACAGCTGCAAACGATTCAGATTCAGAGCAAGTTTAATTTTTATTTTACATTAAGAAAATACAAAATGATATACCGTATAAGAAGAAGAAAGAATATAGATTTGAATTTTACAGATAACCTCTATAATGTCAAATGAAGCACAATTTTAAAATATTTACTTATATTTCAAAAATTGGACTAGCTATATTTATTTATTTATGAAAAATTGTTAAATACTCTTACCACATTTAAAATGGAGTGTGATTGCACTAAAAGTTGGTTCGTTCGTTCGTTGTGTATACCCCATAGTGATTGGCTGTATTATTGCTGCAAAGCACATCGGCCCATCCAACTTTTCTAATGAACAAGATCACTTTATAAGAATTGAAATCTCATGTTACCAGCAGCCACTATTAAAACCTCCTTTACATTTTCTGACTTTTCATAAATAATTTGATGCAATATTTTGGACTGATAAAAATGGTACAATGTGAAGAAAAAATAACACTAATCGAATGCGACGTTTTATGAAAAATGGTGGATTCTGGATTACTTTCATAAAATTTTTCATCACACTTTTATGACTTCGTATACGACTAATCTTATGAAAAGTCAAGGAATTTTAAGCTTAAGTCATTCAATCTATGAAATAATATTTCAGGTACTTAATCTTCTGGTTATTGAGTCCATCAATTTAGTTAGTAGAATATAGCATAATTCTATATCATATTGCATTGCCATTATACTTAATTAGTGTTTTACCATCAAATATCTTTATTGAAATTCATATTGTATAAAACAAAGTTATTGAGTTTTCCAAAAAAAATCATTATCATATCAAACATGAAATATCTTAACATAAAAAGCCTGTTTGTTAACAAAATATCAAAAGTTTTCCTATTTGTAAAATTATATTTTAAAAGTATACATAATTATTATAATGTACACAAAGCTAGTCAACAGAACTTAATCTACAAAATGATTATTAATATTCTGTAACTCTGAATTTCAGCTAAGAATAATTATATTATATAAAACTGTATTTAAGTAAAAGATTGTAATATAATTTTGTATGTTTAGAAACATCACATTTCAAATTAATAAAACTTTTTATAAAGCCCTACAGAAAATATTAATTGTCCTAAAAGTAAAATATTATTATTAAACATTTTTTTATTATAAATATTTGTCGTTAAACTTTTCTAGGTCAAATAAGTTATAATTTATGATAGTAAAATTTGACATGTACACAAGACATTGTTAAAAGTTAAGTAAAAAAATTTGTAGGTTAATAATTAATGTCTATACAATTTTGAATCATATGAAAATGTGCTTAGGAAATAATTATTGTAATGTTCCAGTAATATCAAAATGAACTTACTTAATGTTCAAAGCAACAGGTTAACATATAACCTTAAAAATATTATCGATAATAAAATATCGTGATTGTAAACTATATAATTTATTTTATTAATAAATAAAAATATTTACTGACAAACTGTACAAATTGTAGAAATTCTTTTAAATAATGTCGTGAAATATAATAAATTTCCAGGTTTCCATAAAATTGGTAATTTTCGATGACAAATTATGAAAATAAATTATCATGGAAGTTATAGAATTATTTAAATCTGATTGGAAATCATATTAATAAAATTTTATATATTACAGTACTTGTTAGACATCTATAAATATCCCATGAAACACGATATCTTACAGAAAAGGTTTACTTTATGGAAACCTGTCAGAAAAAAGTGCGAATATCTCTTATAGATATTCGTGAGTTTTGAGCTTTTATCTAAGCGGAGAAATTTTTCTATGTGTTTGTGTTGGAATATATCTTAAATATCTATCAGATTGGTGAAGGCGTTTTATGAATGATTCGTACAGAAGTCTATAAGGATTTTTAATATGAATAAATGAGTAACCATACTGCGACAATCTCATAGAAATTTAAGTGAAAACCTAATGTGGGTTTATATTAGAACTAAAAATATTTATTTTTATAAAAAGTAAAGAATTTTTTTTATTGAAATTAAAATCATATCAATATTTTTTATCTTGACACATATTTTTCAAAAATTATACTTCAAACTATACCAAAAGTAACGAACAAAAATTGGTTTATAGTTTTCAAGTTCGATTGGACTGAAAGACTGAAATTTTATATCAAAATTTTAAAAGCCCAATAGAAAACTAATCATAAGTCATTTAGAATTTAATTTCTGTCAAAAAGTGACAGTAATTAAGTATGTTAACCTATGTTAAAATACATATTTAATCCAAAAAATGCAGTTATTACAAATGTTTCATATAAATATTGCATAAAACAAATCTAATTTAAAGTATTTCATAAAGTTTATTAATACCATATTTTATTTTCTAATAAAGTTATATAATCTTTCACATTAAATCTTTGCCATTTATTATAAGAATTTCATAATATTTTCATTGTTTCATGAAAGATGAATGTCAATTTATGTATTTGAAATATGTTTCATAAATTTTATATAACAATGTTCAACAATAAATAAAAAGATGTTCAAATGTTTGTTCAGATATTTATCGATCATATAAATTTCATCATAACAAAATTAGATTATTACATTTGACTTTGAAGTTTATATACACGAACTTTTGAACAGTTTATTTAAAACATACTCAATAATTTATATGTTGTTCACGTGGTGCATAGTGTAGTGTAGTGATTTTGTAAATAAGATTCTGGTATGATTATTCACCTGCTGACACAGCAATAACAAAAAACAATTACTGTACTGTATTACTAGTATCTCTAGCTCTAAGTTCGAAAATGTAAAAAATATTAATTTAAGCAGTAATTATCATAAAGCTACATACTTACTCGTAACTTCGCATATGTCTACCAAGCTTTATGTGGTCCATGCTAAAATTTCTGATTAATATTTCATATGTGTAGCTAAATCAAATTCCAGCCCTAATTCATAGTAGTTCGTTTACTTAAATTTGAAATAAAAATTAACTTTGTTGTATATGAATACAAAACAGAAACTACTTGTCGAAAATAATATATTAAACCTCTTCATATAATAAGTCCTGGCAAAACATTTCTTGTTTTATATAATTACAATAATGAACTTTTAAAAATATGTATATTGCTTAACCTTTAACCTTTAAATATAAAATCTATACTAAATATTTTGATAAAAATTGAGAAATTCGGAATTAACAAACTCTTTTGCTATTGGTATAAATACGTGACCATTCATTTTATTATAAATCTAGTTTAATTATTTATATCTACAAAGGATAAAACATTACTCAAAGAAATTATATAGAGAAAAAAAACCGCATATATCCTTTTTTGTTTGTGTATTTTATAAATTATGATTTACAAAAAAGATCTTTTATTCAAAATTGGATTAAAATTGTATGTCTATATAGGTTTAACAATAATGTACATTTTATATATACATACCTATATATGAAATATTAATACTCAGTTGTCAAAAAGTAAATAACTCCTTTTTTGAATAACCGAGAAAAAACTAATTTTGTATATTTTGTTTTAATTCTCTTGAAATTCAACTATAGCTTTGGAGTTTGGATATAACACCTATGATTTTAGAGCAAAATCTCTACAAAGCAAATAAAACCTGTATTAATTTTGTAAGAAATAAAAAATTATTGAAAAATATTTGCTCGGTTAGATTAATTGTAAATGTAAAAATGTACTTATTTAACTACTTATTTAGACGTGTAGTTGTTACACTTAAAATCAGCATAAATATTTCAACGTTGGTCAAATGGTAATATTATAACTTATAAAGTTTTTATCATTCAGTAAAGAATATTCTTAGTTGGTAACTTCAGTTATTGATTTATTGGTGTACTATTTAGATAATTGCAAAATTATTTTGCTACTAATATTATTTTTTGGGTTGAAAGTTTATAGCATCGATGGATTATGTTATTTAATTCGATTTTTGTAAAACAGCAAATTTGGCCAAAAATGTAGTTATTTACTTTTTGAGGAATGACAGAATTATATTAAGACTTTTATAATTTATTATAGCTATATAATATTGTGAAATAAATATAAAATATTATGAGTGAATTGGATTTAATTTTCATAATTTAGGATAATGTATAAAATATAAAATTATATATTTCCAACAAAAAAACATAATTTATAATATTAATTGCCACTTAAGTTATTATTGTTAATATTTAATTAATTATGTTGCATGATTTATGATTGTAAGAATATTAATTTAATATTTATTTAAATTTAAATTGATATTAATTAAAATTTACTTCCCCATTTTTAGAATTTGCTAATAAGTATATTTTAATAATTACAACATAAATTAACTGTTAAAAGCTACTATGTAGTAATAAAATATTTTTATTACAAATAAAGTATAAATTATAATTAAAGTACAAAATGTAATTTACACCATTCTTTACGTGTAAGTAATTAATACGGGCATAAATCACAGTAAACAATGTAAAGAATCTATAAAATATATAAAGCAGTCTTGTTTTCTTGAAAAATCATACGAAATCAAGTTTGGCTGTTAACATAGCCTAAGATATGTACTAAGAAATCAATTAACATAACCTAAATCAATTCAATTTATATAAATAATATAGCCTAAGTCAAATTGAGTTAATATATAACCTAAGAAATCAATTCTATTTATTAATTAAATAATTAATATGTATTGATAACAATTAATTTAATATTAATTAAATTGGATACCAGAGTAGACTAATAAAATAGCAGGAATTATTGATTTTCTTTGACTACCATAAGTAAAGAAGTCATTAATCAGCTGATTCTTAACAAGTTAAAAATTTTCATGTAAATAATTTTTTTACTTAAAATTTTCGGAAGGAGTCGAATAATCTTTAAAATTTTATTTATCCTTTTAATACTGGTAATATTATAATCATATTTAAAAAATTAGATTAAGCAAATTAGTGAATAATACAATGCAGAATTATGTATCCAAAAATGATCGTAATGGTATTAATACACTAACTATCTTCAAAAATGATTCAATAAATAAAATCCTTTTATGTAAATTTATTATCGTTTTTCAGGCTCTTTAATATTTTATGAGTACATAATTAAAATAACTAGAAGTTTTGTATTAGACTTGAAACCATAAAAAAATGATTTTGGTGAAATAGATTTTTGAGATTTCGATGAAATTTGGTACACAGATTATTTTATGATTTTGAACATACATACCTATGTATGTATATGTGTGCTAAAATTTCCTATTTCATATAGTAATTATTATGTGATTCAAATGAAATTTGTCACCCATAGTTTTCTAATGCAATTGATGCTGATAGCGGGTCTTTGTTAAAATGATGAATTATATTTCATATGTTCAATGTTCATCTACATGTGTTCATTTACACTATACAATAATTATTACTCTACTACAATGACATTTCGTACATAAGCTGGTTCTCTCATTTTTCATGTAATTGGTGCTCGTGATATTTGAAATCAATAGCTTCAATTCAGTGGGTTCACAGCAAACTCATACATTTCTTAAATAACGAACATTTGATTATATGTTCTAGATCTAGAGCATATGTTTTAATTATCAGCGAATTTTAATAAAATTTGATTTACCGATTGGTTTCGTTATCTAGTTTTGTCTAAAACACTGGAAGTCAGTAGCTTCAGTGTGCCCATGTCTAAATTTTCGATTTATATTTCATCTGTTTTATAGGTCGAACCTCTTTATTTCGTATTCGGACCGGACTAAAAACAAATACGAATTATAAAGGAATACGAAATATAAAGTTTTTTTTTTTTTTAAATCCTTGAGATGAAAATCGAGCGAAACAAAAAGTACAACCAATGATGTTTAATTAATGAAGTAATAACAAATGAAAAACAACGAATAAAACACAAATTAATAAAATTAATATATTATGTGCAAAAAATTAATTAAATAACAACAAAAATTAACGTGTTTAAACCTTAACACATGAATTCATTAATTTCGTGCAAATATGAGAAAACATTTTGTGGAACATTTTCATTTTGCTGGAAAAAAGTGTACAAATTTTGCGCGGAACCTTTAGCCTCTGTAACAGAAATCAAACCACCAAGCCATGCCAAATTAGACCTATAGCTAAATTTTTAAAATAACATTTAAAATGGGAAATTTTATTTATATGGGAAATTAAATACGAAATAAACAGTATACTAATTTAAGAGTATACGAATTATAGCTGGAATTTAGTTTGAAATTTAAAATGCCGGACTGGGAATACGAATTATACAGGAAATACGAAATAAACAGTATACGAAATAAAGAGGTTCGACCTATAGTAATTATTTTCCGATTTTAATGAACTTTAGTACACTAGTTGGTTTTATTTTTAATATGTTGCTGGCACCAGTACTCATGTGCAATTATCTACAATATTACTGCAATATATACTGCAGTATACTGTTAATTACAATTCTTAATATTACTGTTGCTAAGAAATTACTATTGAACATAACTACGAGTTATCAACTATCCTAGTTTGGTATAGCCTTTTTCAGTTTGGGTGCAATATTTCTCTGTTGCGCAGTAAAATCTTCGCATATTTTTACATAAAATTTTGTAGTGTAGATGATGGTTTTTTGTTGTGCATTGTTGACCTATTTTCCGGCTTTGCCAAAATTATATTTTTAAAATCAATGGTCTCTGTATACATAAATATACTTTTAAACTTTTAAGAAAAATATGTTTTAATTTTTTTTTTTATTTTTGTTATTTTGAAATTTATTAATAATTTTATAATTTATTAATGCCGAATATAATAGTTTCATGTAATTTTAATTTCCATCAAAATGTTGGAACTGAAAAAAATATTGTATATATGTAAAATATGGCAAAACGACAAATTTTCTTTATAAAAACATAATAAATTTAGCCCACATAAAAAATGTTATTAATATTAAATATATAGAAAATGTCAAAATTTGTATGAATCCAACGATTAATATAGTTAGAAAGGATATATCTCGTTGTTATTACTACTCCATATAGACATCATTTGCTAGTAACTGTAGTGTAGTGTAGTGGCCTTCTCTAAGTTTTATTTATTTGTTAAACTACTAAATTATTAATTATTTTAATTGTCTTGATAAAATATTATTATTTAGTTCTATGAAAGCTTTTAACTTAATATTTTAAAAACTATTTTTACACCATGACATCAACATATTCGGATGAGGCAACCAATCACCATTATTAATGGCGTTGTGTATTTAATAAGTAACTTTATGTATATATAGACTTATTTACGTAAAATTGTCTATTTATTTATAAAATGACAAATTTAAAGCGTGGCGTGTTGATGACGACTAACTTACACGTCCAAATTTATTCTTTTGTTTATATTCTTTAGAATAGATAGACTTTAGTTATGAGTGACATCACGATTTTACAGTACGCTGTATGCAATTAAATTAAAAGTAGATAAATTCAATTTGGCATTGCATTATATTAATCGATAGTTTAAGCGATTCTTTTATACAGCTTGGTCACCAACAGCGAAATAAGAAGTATAATATTAATTTACGATATCATTTCATAATAATTTTAACAATCAGTTTGTTTATATATTGTTATATTGGCCGGAATCTTATGTCATGATGTCTCTTACTTGTGGCAATGTGTGTTGTCACAATAAAGTCAAATATACATAAATTTTTATATTTATTTAAATATATTGTACGGCTGGGTGTCTATGGAAATTTACAATATACTAAAATGGAACATAGAAACGCAAACATAATAAATTGTCAGCATGATAATTTTAAATATAAAACTTATTCATACATTTATGTAGGATGTAGCATTATGAATAAAATATAGAAGATATACTTTAAAATTATTGCTAAAATTATTAAAGTTTTTATGAAAATTTATAAAAATTCAAAATTAACAATAAAAAAATAAAATTTATTGAAACAATTATCATTAAAAAAAAAAAAAAATATATATATTTTATTATAGTTTAATTTTAGATTGAAATTAATTTAATCACAAGTTATTTTAATCACAAATACAAAATTATCAAGTGCCAAAATCTTTTTTCTGTTTATATTTAATCAAAACACATATAGTCTTTATTTTCATTTTCAAGGAAAATTGACAAAATTAAACATTTATTTGCCCAGACATTTTGTCGTGTGTCACCCGAAAATTATATCACTTCTTGTATACTATATTTCTATAAGGGGTACCTTAGTAGATAACTCGTAGTTATATTCAACAGTGATTATTGTAACCAACAGTGTTTTGTAATTAACAGAGTGTTTGTAACAAACAGTACTATATTAAAACTAACTCATATTTTAACACATCTATTATGTATTTTATAGAAATCATAATTTTGATAGGGACCCAATAAAATTACATACCCTAAATTTTATAGGTACCAACTACATTACAAAACACGTATAATATTTACAAAATAATCTAGAACATATGAAATATTTTTCGGAAATTTTTGTATGGACCCCTTAGAGCTACTAACCTTACTTAGTAGCTGAATGCGTAATCACGAATTCAACCTAAGTACTAAATTTCATTGGAATCGGATAATAACTACATGCTCTCTAAAACATATGTAAAACAAATAAAAGTACAAAAAATTAAGAAAATTAAAGAAAATATAAAAATTGCTGCAAACATTTTCAAATAGAACTTAATAAAATCATGAAAATAAATTAGATAAAAAATATTTAATGTAACTTACCTGATACTGATAAGATTAAGATAATTTTTTATAAAATTATTAATTACAAATATATGTTAAAAAATCTAAGTTTTCTGAGTTTTTTCGCGTATTTACAATCGTTTTAAAAATGTGCATCGAAATTAAAAATTTTAGATTGTTTTTTTTTCTGTGTGTGAAAAAATGTATATCCTTTATTTTATAATATTAAAATATAATAAAAAGGATATATTTCCAATTTCATATTAATATAGTATAATTAAAATTATAGAAACATGTGCATAATTTTATTTGAAAGTGAAAATTAATAATGTTTTTTTGTAGTATTATTGTGAATAATAATTTCACACAGTAAAATATATTTTAGATCTCATTACTGGTATAAATGACACTTGATCCGATTAGTTACATTTTTGATATTACTTATTTTTAAATCATTTTAAATTTATATAAACATTTTTATAATTGTATTTTTTACAATCCCATCATTCGGTCATTCATAAGGATAAATCTAAAGGTCAGAAATAAAAAAAAATCCATCAACAAAGTGGGATTTTCCAAAAAATATATAAAAGGTACCTAAAAAATAACTAAATCCCAAATATTTCCAAAATTTTATATAGTTAAAATATTGCTTTAGAATTAAATATTAGAAATAAAATAAATTTAAGGTTATACACAAAGTTTAGACGTGATAATTTATAAAGAATTTTTATTTTATTTTTGGGTAAAATTTTAGGATATAAAAACAGAAAAGAATTAAAATCAAAATAAACAAAATTTCGACACAAAAATGTCATTATAAGAAGTAAAACAATTTTTTGCAACGATCTTTAAGAAACCATTTTTTAAATGGAAACTTGTAAAGGATTGGATACTAAAAATTAGTGAATGGCATTTGAAATATTTCTAAATCAGTAAATAATATTGAAATAGTTTTATTTGTGTTTTTTTTTTTAGTTTTCTATTTCTAAAACTTTTCGGTACCTATAAATTTATAATCACAATTTATATTGAAATACTATAGTTTTGCTGTCACTGTAATCTTTATTTCATCTTTCGATTTGTCTATAATTTATGTTAAATTTCATGACAATTTGTCACGCTAACCCCTAACAACATACTTTAAGAATGATAAAAGTCATTAAACCAAAATAGTTTTCTTTATTTAATTCCGAAAAAAAAGATAAATTCTCAGAAATAAAAAATAATATAAATAAAAATAATATAACGATAACTAAATACTTCTTTGTCTCATATGATATTTTTCTGTTACAAAGAAAGTTTCTAAATTAACGTGAGAAGTTTATCTGATATTTGTGATCAGAAATGCCTAAAAATTTCTGGGAGGGCATATATTAATTGATGAGATGAGCAAGAATGAAACCAGGATAAGTTATGGTTTTAAAAAATCTGTAAAACGTTATGCGAATGCAGGTTAAGGATGTATTAAAGTTGAACTTAAAGTCATAATATGAAAACAAAAAAAAATAGCATAATGATCTATAGCAATATAGCAATTTATAAGCTTAATTATGGAGAAATTATTTTCTAACCGTCAGATTTATTTATTATTAATATAAAAAACATTTTAAATAAATTATTAATTTTAATTTTGATTTAAATATAAATTAATTCATATAGCTGTCCTAGTCTTAATGTCTAATAATTTTCTAGATGACAATTATACATCCATGATGTACTGAATAAATTTTATGAAAACTTTTCCGGAAAATCTTGTGTGTTTTAATTTATATTTTTTGAATTTTCTTCCTACGAATTATCTAAATACTTTTTACTTATAGCTTGAATGAAGTAAATATTTGTAATGTTAAAAGTTTGTAGGATGCAAATAATTTATCCTATAGCTCCTCCAGTTTTCTTCCTTTGTCTAATACATACATATATAAAAATATTATTGATGAAGAAAATATTTTCCACAAAATATTGAATAAAGAACTCTTCATCTGACGATTATAAATAAATTTAAGTTTTTTGTTGGATATCTTTATATATATAATATAAAAATACAAGGAATCGTATTATAAAATGACACAGAGCATGTGCTTGAGTTCACATTAATTATGCAAAAGACTTTGTTGTCATATTTCAAAAATATTTTCTTTTAAAAGAACGAAAAAATATGACTTTTCATTTCAGTTTTGTTTTTTTTTTTTCTTATTCTTTTAGTTATATTCTTTATTTTTTATATTTACTTTAAATTGAAATATTTAATATATTATTTTTATTAAAATAAGGAATACTTACAGAAAAATGTTCAAATTGTTTTCTTCTTAATTTATTTCCG
Organism: Rhamphomyia laevipes; assembly: GCA_963920725.1. NCBI lineage: Eukaryota > Metazoa > Arthropoda > Insecta > Diptera > Empididae > Rhamphomyia > Rhamphomyia laevipes. Next base: position 30,280,170 of record OY987259.1, on the reverse strand, counting down.
TTTATTGTTTTCTTTTGTTCTTATTTTATTACAATTTTATCCAAGAAAATTTTGACATTCCTCTTCATTACGAGCAATACTAAAAATATTCAAAAAGGATATTGTTTTACATTTTACTAAAAACAAACAAAAAGTACTTTGTCTACGAAACTGATAAGAATGTAGAAAATTTCCCGCAAAATAACTTTTGCCATAATACATAATTTATTCATATTTCGATGTCCCCATGTTCCCGGTCCATATTATTCTAAGTCTACTTGGTATCTGTTCCAAGAATACTTGGTATCAGTAAGGTTATTCAGTGTTCCATACTAAGGCACAGTTTTCGGAATATTTTGAAGCTCTCAGACGTATAGGAAAAAAGATATAGCTATTTGGTTTCTATTTTAACTCATGGCTGCCAAAAATTATATCTTAACTTAATAATTTCTAAAGTTTAGCATTCTATTATATATCAAGTTACAAAATCTATGAATTATTTGATTTTAAATTTAACTATTCTAACTCAAAAATATCATATTCTATTTTAATATTGATTGTAAAATAATACGACAATATAATCCGAAGTTCAGTTGCAATAGATCAAATGGCAAAACAAAATATTTTTTATATATGTGAAAAGTAATCTATGTTGAGTTAGAAATAATGAACGATATCATATTTATATTGTAAGTCCATCTGATGAAAATAACAAAATATTCTAAGTCAAAGTTAAAACATAATGATTTTAGTTTTAAATATGTTAAGTTGAGTTACAATAAATTAGTTAATTTTAACTAATTACTTTGTTAATTAATATGTAATATTTTAATTTGTAACTAAACAGAAATAAATTATCTAATAAATACAAATTTTTCATGGACTTCCAACTAAGACTGAAATAAAACAGAATTTATGCTCTCTTGAAAAGTGGTTAATTTGAGTTAGAATAGTATGGATCGGGTGTCATCCTTATGTCAATATATTCTATATATCTATATATTATACTGCTTGATATGTTTTTTTTACTGATGATGGTAATGATATTGCTAAGTAAAATGTTGAAAGTTTTTGCGTTTCCTTTCAACAAAAAAAAAACTAAATCTACATAATAAATTTGCAAAAAAGGAAGGAAACTTAAAGAAAAAAATAAGGACAATTGTGCTTTATATGTGACATATGCATAATCACTTCAGGAAGATGATTTTATATCTTTCTTTTGAATGATACTACCGTTTACCCTACATTTTCATTTTTCATATTATACATGTGTATAAAAATTTTTAAAGTTACATGAAAAAAATCAATATTGAAATAATTCTTATCAGAATTTAGATTCAACTAACATTTACATGTATGCTCTGTGTCCTTGAATAGGTTTCACAATTGGAAATAAAACTTGTAACTTGTAATTGATAGGTTATTACAAAATTTTATAATTTGAAAATGCAGTAATTTGAAAATGATTTTTTTAAAAATATTTTAGAGCAATTAATAAGCATATAAAATATGAATTTATAATATGTCTATACATAATTTTTTTTTAACATAATTTCCTTAAATTTCCATTTAAAATAAAAGTATTCGACTATTTGGTAGAAAACAGTTTACCGAATAAACAATAATATAAAATACATATTTGGAAAGCTGTTAAACAGAGACCATTAATTTCATTTGATACCATTAATTTGATTAATTTGATTTGATAAAATTAAAATATAATTATTGGCAGAAGATAAAATCATATCCAATAATTAACAAATAATTCAACACTATCAAAAAGAAAACCTGCAAAACGTAAAAGTTCACAATATTTGTGTATTTCGGTACTATTACTTGCTAAATTTTGGATTCGATAATTTGTGTCTATGGATATTAGGTATATATTCAGTATTTTTGGATGTTACACGATGCAAGGCATTGCATATGTATGATACATTGCTACTGGAAGAAAAAATGACTAAAGACAAATATTTATTTTAGAATTTGTATTTGTTTAATAAATATTTATATTTTTCAAACTAAATTTTATTTAAAAATGCAAAACTTTTTACAAATAAACTAATAATTCACCATAAGATTATAAAAATCATTTAATAACCATTAATCAATAAATTCTGACATGGCACACCGCAAAATATAAATATTTACATGCTGGATTATAAAGTAACTATGCCAAGTTTATCTCAGCAACCGAGCTCTCGGAATATATTGGATATTAAATTAGAAATATCCAAAATATATTAAATAACAACGGGGTCGGAAGAAACAAAACAGTCGCATTTATTGTGATTTCGGTTAATTTTACATACAATCAATTGTTTTCGACCAATCAGGCCAGTCACAAAAAACCAAGAATTTGTGTATATTTCATTTGAAATGTATGTATGGGCTGGTAATAGTAATACTTCATCTTTAAAAATGTTTTTATTAGAGAATTTAAATATTTATCTATAAATTTACCTTTCTATAAGAAGTACGTATCTATTTTTAATTTTTGTGTCAATTTGTAACTAATATATTTCCGCAAATCGGATATTTTTGTACATAATCTGTTTTAACATTTAAAAAATTAATAAAAAATAAATTTTCTTATACCCCACGATAATTAAGAACATTTAGAATATTAAAAATTACTAACGATTTTATTTATATTTCCTGTACTGTACGTATAACAATTTTATATAAATAATTAATTTTTATATTTATTTTCTATTTAACAGAATGTTGTTCAACAGATGAAATACTTAAATAATAAAAACCACAATAAACCATTAATTTATGGTTATATAAATTATCAATATAAAAATAATTTCAAATTAATTCGATAAAGTAAAAAAAAAAAATTAAAAAAAAAATCATTATAAAAACAAAAATTTAATTAAAAAGTTTAATTTCAATTTGTAAATATACAAATAAATAATAAAAAAAAGAAAATAATTAAATGTGCCAAATATAAAACAAAAATATTTTTATTTTTTTTTTTTCAATTTTTCTTTAAATTCATTTTCAATTTCTATATATTTAATTTATATCGAAAGAACTTTTTAATCAAAATTAAAAATCAAATAAAAACACGTGACTGACAATTTTAAGTGAAAGTATAATTAAAAAAAATACTTTGTGTATTTATATAATATTTTAACAATTATTTAGATTTATATAAAAAAAAAATTCAAAATGAGAATGGGCGATGATATGTCACCATGTCGACCAAATCCTAAAACAGCTAGAAGTGCATCAATATGTGCAAGTAGTGGTAGTATGGAAGCAGCTATACATAATTTACCATCTGGCAGTGCAACACCAGAAAATGGTACACCAGGTTATAGAAGACGAAAACCAGCTACAAGATCACAAAGTGCTCGGATAACTGGTGGAAGATCAGTAAGTTAATTAAAACTTATAATTATATATATATATTAACATTGTAATTGAGATCTTGTTAAAGATCCTTACTGTTTGCTAAGGATTATTTTAACACCTTTTGTATAATGCAAATACTTTTTTCTTACTTCTTCTTATCCCCTCGATATATCGTGTAATATAATCCAATTCATCATCTTAGCAAATCACGATAAAATGATGATTGTATTTGAAAGGATTTTTTTTATATATATTGAAGGATTTATTGAAGGATTAAGGATTTATTTTTAAATATGGAATAAATACTAAAATAAAATTATGTTAATAATATTAATTAAAATTCAAGGTATAGTAAAAGTTATTATTTTAGAAATTCAACACAAATTTATATTATTAGCGCAATTCGCTATTAGCGCATTACAAAAAATTTTTAAGATACTGTAAAAGTAAATTTCTTCACTTATTCCCCGAAAGACAAGGTTTTATCAATTCAAGATGTTAGATGTTAAGTAAATATTTTACTTAAATAAAATCAAAAAACATCACTGATTTTATTTATTTTTATATATGTATATTCGTCATTCTTACTTTATCGGCTGCTATTAATACTTTAAAGTAATTTATTTAAGAGATTAGTGATAAACAAAAAAAAAAATCTGAAAATTTAAGCTAATACAATTACGATTTGGGGCTCGTACCATTACTTATGTAAACTTTTTATATATAGAATTCACATTTTGTTTAAGAGAAAAATCAGAAATTTGCGATATTAGTTGTTAGGAATACTTTATTAATGGAATGATTTAAATTTTATATGTAAAATTGATATTGCTTCAACCCTAAAGGAGAGTAAAGGGATAAACAAAGGCATCGTCCTATATGTAGGGAATCGAACCTCTATATGTAAATGTAAGCGTCTACCTTAAATTTTCATGAATTTATATGGGCACTTTAAATTTAGAAAAGCTCTTCCTTATAAATTAATTAGGCAGAATTTATATAGCATGTGTATAAACCTCTGAAATTCTGTTAAAATTCGGCTTCATCAACTATCGCAGGTTGTTAAATAATTTAAATAACTACATTTATAACCCATTTTTATTGAATATTTCAAATATGACAAGAAAACATCACGGGTGACGAAACAACATATAACGCGTGATACTGACGAACAATTTTATATTTTCAGGATTGTCTAAAACAGATAGAAAACATAAGTAAAGAAATGTTGAATCCACTGCAAATCTTCATATTTAAATATTTCGCAAAATTTAATATTTTCTTATTTTCAATAACAATTTATTCCTCCTATTTACACTTTGGATTTTGGCCTAAATATTATTACTAAAAATGAAAATTTACAATTTCCTATTAATTTATATATACAAGATGAAAACGTTGACAAGGATCAAATGGCGGTTATTTTAAAGTAACTTATTCATAATATACTAATTAATCAGACAATATAAAAACAAATCCTGTAAAGCAACAGTAACAATAATTATACTTAAAATTCTGAACTTATATACTAAATACATATTTTATGTTAATTGTATCATATTTACACAACTTATGCACGTTATTTTTCAGATTATTTTTTGTAATATATTTCAAAATCCTATATACAAAAGAATCATATTTAAATTATGAACGACATCAAGAATTATTTAATTATATTTGTTGACATGTTGTTAAGGCACACGTTGAAATGTGGTTTTAATTTTAATTTACGTATGTGCGTATTAATTTAAGATATCCTTATAATATTCATAATGAATATTAAAATAATTATTGTAATATTTCCATCGTAATAGAAGTTATAAAATGTTCTGCAATATCATATTTTTTATTTAGTAAATTGTAATATGTAAATTAATTATATTTACAAATGTTTTATATTTAGCATTCATAAGATTAAATCGAATTAAGTAATTACAAAAATTATAAAAATATTTACATAATAACTTTTAAGAATATTTGTTTAGGGAACTTATATTTGAATTATGTAGATTAATTTTTTGATTATATTTTGTTGAACTGTCTGTTATTCAGAATTATCCTTAAAATAAATAAATAAAATATTGAGTATGTGATGTAAATAGATTAGTTAGTCTTCTTGTCAATTCAATGATTATGATTGACTATATGCGATCTGAAAAGTTTTCTTGGTCAATCTGAAAGAATCTAAATTGATGAACATTTATTTAGCTTTTCAATAATCCAGTTTGACGAAAATACGAAAAACCATCCAGTGCTTGTTCTATCTAGTGCTTGTTTGTAACTATTTCCACATTGCATTTACTAATTGATATGTTTGGTAGATTGCTACAATTCAACATTACAAAACACAAGATCAATTAGAAAGTCTGTACAAGTGTTTCCAAACACCACTGTCCATCATTGAACGGTCAGTGAATAAAAACGTATTGATTCCGCCCAGGAGATTGACTTACTACCACTGTAAGTCACCTGGCAGTGGTATCTATGGTTTGGCGATGACCTGCGAGACTAATGCAATGTTTAAGGCACGCTACCACGTTAGACACACTATGTTTTATAAAATGTATGTACTCACATGTCACATCTCCAAACAATATTTTAAAATATTTAACTTAACTCTGATAGTTTAATCCTTTTTTAGTTAACGGATAAACTCATAATTTTCCATATTATAATTTCATTGTTTTAATATTTGAAATACCGTATCCTTTCAGTAGAATAAACATAACAAAAAATTAGATTCAACTAATTAGTTTTCAAATTACAAAATTTCTCTTGTTAATTTGTAAAATTAACAAAGTAAAATTTTACTTTTTTCTTGTTGTGTAACAGCTTTAAATACACAGTACTTTTTTTTTGTAAGTCCTTTGGGACAATTTTATACTTTTGTTGGTTTTTCACAGAATTTTCTTCAAAATTTTGAAATAATCTTTGTATACAATTCAAAAAAAAAAAAAAAAAAATTACAAACTCGAAATAAATTTATTCATTTTGTTAAATGTCATTATTTCTAAAATTTATTTTATACAAGTTTTATATTTTCCCAAGAATTTTTTAAAGATATAAAAATATATAAATGATAAATATTTTATAAGTGATCTTTGTTGAAATTAAATCAAAAGTAAATTAAGAAAGTTAATTTTAAATTTCTTTTTAGAAGATTGTATCCAATAATTTCGAAAATATATTTTGAAATTTAACTTAAGAAAGAAATTGAATTGATTTTAATTATCCTTTATCTTTAACAAATTAAAATATTTTTAATTTTTTTAATATCATATTCAATTTCCCAAGTTTGAAGAGCACTTTGAATCTCTGAATTTTGTTTATAACTTTAAAGTATGATACAAATTTAATAATATTTCGATAATTTGCATATAGGTTTAAAATGATTTTTACTATATCGTAAACATAGAAATTCTTGAATGACAAGAAAAATATTTTTGATAATGACTTGGATAAAATAATATGCAATATTAAAACTTATGATTTAATATAAAAAATAAACTGGTAACTATGGGGAGAAGATAATGCGTAGTTATGTTCCAGTGATTAATTGTTATTAACACTGTTTTTGTTGCAAATTGAAAGGAACCAGATCGAAATAGCAGCATTAATAACCTCCCAGGTACAAGAAGATTCATATAGTAACTGTAAGGAGAAAATAAGCGTCTGGGTATTCGAGAGATCGCATATATGGAATGTGGACCCGACGACCGCTGATCATATGAATATTTATTTAATATTCAATGGTTTTTCCAACGGCGCAAGTTAGCCAGACAGCTGATTTATTAAGAACAGCTGATTTATTAAGAAATAAATAAATCAAAGTTTTTTATTAAATTGTACTTAAACTAAGAGTCTGCCTACTTAAAATAACCAAAGTAAATACGTTGCTAATCTCTGTAACTAAGCTACTATAAGATATGAAGTAAAAACTAACTAATTTCGGACCTAAATATTTCGTAATTTATTGAATTTTTTAGTATTAAAATAAAATAATCGGAATATTTATTAATTTCCTTATATGTATTTCCTATACTACTATTTATAGGTTTTTTTTGATACATGCTCGTAATTACTAAGAAAATTTCTACATTAACTGTCAAAATCTATACATTTGATACAACATTATATACTGAAACACATTAAATTTTTAATATTCACCTAACATCCATAAATTCATAAATTTCTCTGAATCAGAATTAATTATGTACGAACTGATTTTTTTATTATACATCCCAAATCGAAACTGAATATTTACAATGATTCATTATTAATTTTCAAATATTAACCAATTAATATCACCAAATAAATAACCACATTCAAATCATATATAAAAAAAAGGAAAAATAATCAACAATTTTCATCTAAACCATCAGTTTTTTAAATATCATTACCATTCGATATACTCCATTGACTCTATAAATGGAATAACTTAGTAATGTTAGTTCATCAATTCTCATTTGCTTGTCGTAAGTTTCTTCGAGTTAAATTAGTTTTTCAATGCGGTTTGAGGGCGATATTGAGGCGGTAGAGGGCGATATTAAGACAAATAAGTAAATGATTTTTATAGGGTGAAAGTGGAAATTAGGGGTAAAAAAATTCAATAATTGATTACAAGATATTTATTAACTTTTATTCTCGTTAACTTACTATTTCAATGAGGATATAAGAAAATAAGATAAATAAGAAATTATTTTTATGAGGTGGAATTGGAAAATAGGGGAAAAAAGTTCAATCATTGATTATAAGATATTTATTAACTTTTATTCTCGTTAACTTACTATTATAATGACAACAAAAAGGAGATCTATACAATTACTGAGTTGAATCTGAATAGAAGAAAACAACTGCTAACTATGGGAAGAAGATAATACGTAGTTAGGTTCAATTTTTGATAAGGATCCTTTGAAACAAATTACGTTATAGTTATGACTTATAACACTAAATTATATTGAAATAGGATAATAATTATATGGTCTAGCTAGAACATATAAATCAAATATACTTCGGAAATTACTCACTGAAGTTTCTTACTCCAAATTTCAGGAGCAACAACTAGATTACAAAACCAAGCTGTGTGGTGGAATGTCATTCAAATCGGGTAATAATTAGATGCTATATAGTGTAGCTGTAGAGTATTTAACATACGAAATAAAATTCCGTTTTTTATCATGGATCTACTGAAACTAATGACTACAAATTATAAAGCGACTGGTCAACTGAAAGGGCAGATTCCGGTATCAAGAAAAAGCTTGAGTGAAACTGTTTTCAAATATTTATTATAAAAATGACAACATCTCCGGCCAGAAACATTTTTTAGCTTAATACATTTTTCTAAGGATCGAGTCCAATTCAACAGTCCTAGTTATTTTAATCACTCGTAATATAATTGATTAGAAGAAAAAAATGTTATAAGTCATCTAGTTAGTTGTTAGTATATTATAGAAATAATAACAAGTAAGCAATAAAACATTATGCTTCAGATAAAGGATTCTAATTACAAGAGAAAAGTTAATTTTGGTTGTTTTTATTTAAGCAATATTGACTTTAAACGCGGTGGCATATACAATTTTTATGGTAATTTGATTAATTAAAGCTATTACGGAAATTCAATGTCAATATTTATAAAAAAAAAAATAATAAATATAGATTCGTATTCGTATTAAAACGATTGTAGCTAAACACTTGTTAATCACTTTTGTATGAATATTGTGATGGTAAGATATTAAAGATTTGGAATTACATTAAAAACATTTCTAATTTATAAAGATCTAAAATTTTGTAATAATATATTCTCGACGTTTTTATAAAATCTTGCTTTAATAAAATCAGAGTTTTGGGCTACCCATACCTTATAGTTACGCTATAGATATAGAATAAGTTTAACTTATTTCAAATACCAAAGAAATAATTATATATTTACATAATATAATAATATATTTATCACCATCATCACTTTTTCCTTTTTTAATATTGTTTAATGTTATTTCATGCGTTTTAAATAATTTATTCTCTTTCTACTTACTTTTACTAAATCACGTCGTTAATAGCACTTCCTTTTAAAACACGAGACGGCATAAAAAAAGGTGCGAATAAAATGTGATTGCCATTATAAAAATAAATAAATATACCCAAGGTATATAAGAAAGATAATTGAAAATTATCGTCAATTATAGCTATTTCTATTCACTGGTATTATACTATATAAATGGATGTATATAAAAAAGGATTCTAAAATTAATTATTATATATTTATATAAATTTTCTTTCGAAAATTTCTAAAAAGTTTTAAATAAGATAATTAGTTTTGGTTATTTAGAAAATTGCTATTTATTTTTTATTAAATAACTTCAGGGGCAGTTTCTGTGCGGTTTACATTATTTCCTTAAAGTTAAATTTTTATCTAAAATAATTGTTCAAATATTTACAAAATTTTTCAATCAGTCTAGTCATTATAAAGTTTATTAATATTCAAAATTCAATGTAAATAAATTAAAATTAAATAAATTTTATAAATGATAACACCCTAAAGGTTTTTCCGGAAAACTTTCCTATACAGCATAAACCAAAAAAAAATAGTTGGAAATATTTTTGTTGTTAAAGAAAATTAGAATAATAATTACAATGTTACAGTCAATATTTATTAAATTACAAAATATATTTGGGATCAGAATTTATCTGAACATAATATGTAGACTTTTGGACGCAACTTTTTAGATACATCACGAATTTAATAATTTTTTTTCAAATTCTTACCCTGCTTATTTGATTCCATAAATGACACCGTACTTTGTCCACCTAAATAGCTCCCATACAAACTTAAGGGGGTTGACCACCATTATTTATTTTAAAGGGAATCAGTATCTCATGTGGAAAGGGGTAGGTAATTTAAACCTGCATATTATCCAATTGGGAATTTTTCATCATAATTTTCTTACTATTGCTAGATTTTACAGTAAAAACCAAATCTCAGGTGTTATGGAATGGTTCTGATAGATTGGTTTATTAAAAGCCCGAAATTTTTTATGTAAAAGAATTATTTCTCTGCGAGGAAAAAACATTCAGTATCATGGTTTCCATTTCAACTATGTGGAATACTTAGATTTATAGATTGCTTTTTAATTACCAATCTAATGACATAAAATAAACCTTGATTCATTCTGAAGCTACGAACCCAAATATGATGCTACTTTTTAAGACAGAACCCGAAAATGGGCTTTAACTCGAAATTGGTGCCGAATTCTATAAAGCGCCCATCAATTTTTTAATTTTTTTGTTTCGAATACAGAAAATTTAATCACTTTCAATTTACTTTGGGCATGATAATATTACTGTGATCAAGTAAAATTTTCTGTAAAGTAAGAAGTGACCGAATATCAATATAGTTTTATAGTAAACTGTCAAACTTCCTATCAGAACCATAGATTTTTCTAATTTGTTACAATATTTAAAATATAATTAAGAAAACATTTTTGCAATTTTTTATTAAATATTAATTAAATTATTTTCAAGAAACTTCCACTTTATAATTTATATTAATCCATGAGGAAATAATTTGTTTACAAAAATAAATAATCTTTATATTTTTTTAAATTTTAGTTTATATATTAATTATAGAATAGTGCACTTAATTTAATATAATTTGATGCAATATAATTGTATAAAAAGAAATTTGTAAGTAATTTATGAAAATTATTTATCCTAATTTCTATTTTATAATTTTTGAGATTTGTTTTTCTTATAATTAAATTCATTTTATAAATTTTGCTGTATATTTCTTTCATATTTATGCTTTGTAAATATAATTGGCAAAATTTATAAAATGTCGTTTACATATTAAGAGTAAAACAAGCTGTTAAAAGCACAAGCTGTACATCTTTGTAATTGTCAGAAATGCAGCTAGTTGTCTCGGTTTCGTGAAATATGTAAAAATTATTCTCCTGAAGATTAGATTTGTTTGAAATTTGATTACAAGTTGCATAACTTTATGCCGACGTTGAAACACAAGCTCACCAAGTTGATGTATGGCCTCATATAAACCATTACCACATAATCACCGATTTCATAGTGAGAGCTTCAGCTCAAGCTTAACGAAACCGATTGTGTGTACTGTATATATGCGGCTTACGTTAATCTTACTTTAAAGAAGGCTTAAGCTTGTTCCAGAAAATAAGTTAAAACAAAGTCTAAGCTATGGCAAAGACTTAAGTTCTAACAGTCAAATATTTTCCATTTATATTGTTTAATTATCCCAACAAAAAAAAATCAATATTAATCAATAAATTTTGTTTATAATTTTAATCATCATTTCAAATAGCAATCAAAAAATTTGTGGCTTATAAATATACCATAATCCACACCATAAAATATTTACTTAAAAATTGAACCTCAAAACCAAATGAATCACAATTTGTGGTTTATATTTTATGTTTAGCCAAATAAATAACTTTCAAGATAATTTTAATGCGGTCATTATATAGATTTTCATAAATACATTTTCTAAATTTATATCAAAATATTATATACACTTCCGACAATTTTCAAATAAATCATTTCTGAAAGTCTGAAAAGATTAATAAATAAGTCATAAAAAATTTGCCTCCAATAAAGAAAAATAAATTAATAATTTACTAATATAATAAAAGCAATAAATTTTATTACTTTTTAATATATTTTTTCCAAAATTTATGTGCTTTAATAAAGAATAAATATACAAATAATTCTGATCATTAATTTGATTAAACAAAAATGTAAAATTTAATATTAATTTTGTTCATCACAATATTTATTTAAAGTTTAAAGGTTTTTATGGAAGTGAAATATTGTTTTTGATATGTAGAGCTTTAACTTAACAGAATAATCATTTAAATATTTTAATCTAGACTATTTATGTCTACAGCGTATCAATCCATCCTACTGCTCTTCTGAATGAAATAAAACTAGCCGACTATTCTTTACCTGCTCCCACAGATTTCGATTTATCATAACATTCCATTCCAAGTACTTCAGTTTTCTACAATGCATGTAGGAATAGTGGCACAAAAGATGCTCCAAGGATTCGTCTTCCTCTTCGCACCATACACATATAAATATCTGAGAAAGCACTAATGTCGATGTGTGTTTCCTAAGTAGAATGAGCTGCTTTCCAACCACCTAAGAGTATAGTCTTTTTCGTTCCACATCGTTAGTAACCTTTTGAAAATTTAGTCAAAATTGATTTAATAAAAATAATTTAATTTAATTTTAAATGAAAATAAATAATGTTAAATCATAGTTTTAAATATTTTAACAAATTTTTTACTTGTTTAATAATTATTTAAATTTTTTCTATATAGGTACGACGAAAAGTACCAACAACTCAACAACCAAATTTAGTAGAACATAGATCACATTGTACAAGTGAACCACGTTTAAATGAAACGGAAACACCACCACAAAGGCGTAAATTGTCCCAACGGAGACCACCTCATACCCAAGGTAATTTTATTGGATATTTAATTTTACACCTATGACAAGGAAACCGATTTTCAGTTTATACAAATATATTTTCAATGAATATTAGTTGTTGTGTGTTGAAAGTAGCATTTCATTTTAAAATTATATTTTTTGGTATCCGGTCGATTTGCGGAAAAACAATTTCCTTTTGTATAGCCATTACTTGATTATAAAAAGTGTTAATTATTACTAGGGCTGTTTGTAGGAGAAAACTAATTTATGTACTATGTGTTTCTGAATAATTTTCGTATTAGTTTAAGTAAAATTGATTAAATCCTTAGATTCGTTCAGTAAATGAACTGGATTTTGTAATAAGGTTGATTTATTGTTTTGTGTTACCTCCTGACAGCAACAAGGCAGCGATTTCAACGTTATTTATAGCCGTCAAAACAGTAGTTCAAAGGATTAATTAACAAAAAAAATGTATGTCTTTAAACTCTTCGTTGACTCCATTCACATAGCTAATTTACACGGTGTAGCTGTAGAATTAAAAACCGTCCAGTTGTATCACTATTATTTGTTCATTTGTATATGTTTACTTTCGTAAAGCGAGGTGAAAAAGAAATAGACCGTCGAATAACAAATGGGTGGAACAAATTTCGTAGCGTAAAAGAAATAATTGACTCAAACTCAGATATGAAAAATAAGAAATACATATTTGATGCAGCAATACTGCCAACGCTAACATATGGTGCACAGACATGGAGCATGACAGAAAATGAGAAAAGGAAACTACAGGTATGTCAATGAGCAATGGAAAGATCTATTCTGAAAATTAGTCGCAGAGATAGAATTAGGAATGAAAACATCAGACAAAGAACCAGAATAGTAGATGTATTAAAAAAGTCGAAAGAGCTAAAATGGAGATGGGCAGGTCATGTATGCAGAATGACAGATAATAGATGGACACAACGTTTAACAACATGGGTGCCTAGAGGCAAAAAAAGACGAGCCGGACGTCAGTTCAAACGATGGAGGGATGAAATTCAAACCTTCGACAGTCGATGGATGATAACAGCCAAAAATAAATCTGAGTGGAAATCTAAGGGGGAGGCTTTTACTAAATTATACTAACAAAAATGAATTTCGATACTAACAAAAATAATATATATATTTTTGAATTTGAATTTATTAATCAATTAATCATAGTATGTAGATAACAATTATAATCTATAAATTGTAATTTAGTATGTAAAGCTTGAAATAATAATAATAATAATAATATGTTATTAAAGAAAAATTTGTAAATTAAAAAACTAAATATTCATCGCAATCGTTAGACCTTGCGATGGCAGGATAATGAAGAATAGAATAAATTATCAAAATTATATAAAACTCAATGTATTTTATATGAAACTTATGCGTCGCCAATTTAGTGTATTATAGTATAGTTACTTCATAAAAATATCAATAATTTTTTTATTTTAGCTGCAAAAATTAATATTTATTGATATTTCTAATGATTCACTTTATTGGCTCTTAAAAAGTAAAACGAGAATGTGATGTATAGAAAAATTACACCAGAGTAAAAAGGATAATTAGTGAAAAAATTGCAGGAAAAAAATCACAACTTTATTATTTATAAGAATTAAAATTAACTATCTTTTATATCAATTTTCAATTATATTTTATAAAGTTCAATACTCTAAACCTAAACATTTACTATATGATATACACTAATTCAATGGAATTTCACGCATAGGTTTATTTTTTCATCTAACTGGTATTCCTGAAAATTGTAGCCGATAGCTTCAATAGGTTCATGGGAAGCTAATTATATGGACAGCTTAGTTTCTGAAGGATTATTAATTTATATTCTAGATCTAGAGCATGTAATGTAATTATTATCTGGTTTCAATAAAATTTGGTACATATATAATCTTTGTAATCTAGTTTGCGCCTATAAAATTTAAGGTCGACAGTTTTAGTGGCTCCCTAATCAAAATTACGAATTATTGGTGTTTTAGAATATTTGAAATTTTTAACAAAACACTTTTTTAATACAAAGTTACTATTAAATACAAAACACTGCTGGATATTAATCATTGTTGAATGTAACTACCAGTTATCTGCAGCTCTAACTATATACATAACATAAAACGAAATCCATTTTCCTTTTTATGATACTAAATTGTAAATAATGAAGAAAAAAAACACATTATTCTTCCTGTTCTTATAGCAAAATCGATAATTATTTTGACTCAAATAAGCCATTAACATGAACATTATCACCTGATGATAATATGTCCATTAAAAGATAAAATTTTCTTAAGGATTTGAGGTTTAAGAAAATCAATAATAAAATTATATACAATTTTTATGAAAACTACTATCTATCATCAATCACAACTAATGTAAATAGTATTTATAGATTTTCTTCTACATATTTAACAGTCTAATTCGACTCTGTTGAAAACTCTTAATGGATGGGTGCGGAAAATAAATATTTAAAAAAAATATGGTTTTTCGTAAACAATTTTGTGGTAAAAACCCCAAATTGTTTCATTGACATCCCGCTGTTGTTGTTGTTTCTGATACTTTGTGGTTAAATATATATAACTAAAATTAAAATGTAGCCACTTTATTGATATTGTTATTTTGTAGTGTTTTTGAAAGGTCGTGACATTATTTTATATACAGAATTGTATTTATCCTTTTACACAAAATTTTATTACTGATATTAAATTCAAGAAACAGGCAACATACAAAAATTTATGCATATGACAATATAAAAATATATGCAACAAGTTCGTTTTTGTTTAATATAGTTTTAAATGAAACATGGAAACATTTTAGACAAAATAAAATTAAGATATTTTAATTTAATATTAGTTTTAATTACAATAATGATATTTTATATAATAACTGAAATTAATTTTTCTATACATATAATGAAAAGTTTTGAGTAAAGTGCTTTTTGATGTAATATATTATTATATATCGTATAATAGGAAATTTCTACATTAGATATAACAACTATAAAGGACATTTATATTCCTGAAAGTAAAGAATATATAAAAAAAAAATAATGAGTTTATATAATTATAATTTAGTGGTACCAAAATCATTTGAAATGAAAATTCTGTAATTTATAAAACCATGTTAAATTATTCGTGTTTGGTACAACTTTTCAAATTGTTGAACCAACCAGGCAAATTTTATCCACTCGGAAAAACTGCCTCAAGATAATACCGAATTTAAATGCAATTTCGTTGGTATATATCAAAAATACGAAAATTCGGTTTTCTGGGATACTGATTATAACGATAATATTTGAACTTAATTATAAGATACTTAGAATATGGTGAAGTCTTTCTGAATCACCAACAATTATATCACGTCCTTGCTATAGGAGGGTGGTGTATGCTATTGTATCAGTCGTTAAATTCTAAATAACTTGGAGTCACACTTCCACATTGCAAATTTAGTTATAATAAATTATGATTCATTTTCTTATTAAATAAACTTGACTCTGACACGAAGAACAGCAAATACTTTAAAATATTTTTTTTAATAATTTAAATTTAATATTTTAGGACAAAGAAAATCAAATGCTTTTCTTGATGTTCCATCAATGAATATGCATCATTTGCAGCTCAGTGATCCAGAAGATGAAGATGTAGATAGACTAAGGACTTTTAGTGCTTCCAAAGGAGGTAATTAAAAAAAATTCAGGTTGTAGTCTACGGTATTATATGTTTTTTGATTCATTATTTGCACTATACTATTTAAAAATTTCAGTATTGAAATATAGTCAGTGATTTTATTGTTTTTTCATTAATTTTGTGGATTAAAAACATTTCTGATAAGAATTTTTGAAATTATTATAATTAATATATATGTAGTTAAAAAATATTACAGTGTGATGATTTTTGAAATGTTTAAATTTTTATATTACATCAATGTTAATAATTATGTAAAATGTTATTAAAATATTGCAGTTAAAGTGTTCAAATAAAAAATATCATCAGCTATAAATAAATCTTATTCAAATATTACCACAGATTATCAACGACTGTCAATAAAAAATAATCTCTAAATATTGATAAAGAGCTGTTGAATGAAATGCCGTTGAATGAATTGCAAAAAATTGGATTGAATTTAGAAAATTTAATTTAAAAACCATTTGAAAACTTTGTAGATCATCATAGATATAATTTTTTTTCTATTTTCGTATTTATATTTAAATCCAATTTTATAAATATACAATTTTAAAGGATTACGAATTAGGGATTTTTTTATTTTAAATTCGTAAATATATAAATAAAATTTAATTTTTTTTCATCAATCGAGGATTTTACAAAAACACAAGTAAAATGAAATAGAAAATATATTTATTATATTTAAGAATTCTCAAGATTTCTTCATCATCAACAAATTTAGATAGAATGAATAAAATTATTTCAATTCAAATTTCATTTATTTTTTGAGTGAAAATCCTATATTTAATGATGAATTGTTTCTTTGTATTTCTATATTTATCAAAAAAAAAAAAAAATGACAATCAATTTAAAGATTATATTAATTTTATTTTTAAAAATTTGCTGATTTATTTTTTATATAAATTTTATATTAACAATGATTTGTCTTCGCAAGAATATAAATTATTTAAATCATCTTCAGATTTAATTAATTTAAATGGATAAATTTGTTTAATTTTTTTCCTTGAATTTTAATAATAACAATCTCACACATTCGATACATTATAAATTGAGAAATATTGGCATATATTTTTATGCTGCCCATACATTGTACAATCTGGTTTCACTAAACATATTTCAACTTGGTTTACAACCGTTATTACAAAATTCTCTAATAAAAGTTGAGTGAATAATAATTTAATTTAATATTTGCTCAATCAACCAGAAATGTTAATAAACATAAACAAAATATTTTAATATATCTGCAACTCATTTATCAACCGTCAAAATGGTCGTCAACGTATTGTAAACTACTCCACAAACATTATTCGTTGACTCAAACGTTGAAAAACATGTTTTACAATGTATGGGCAGCTTTATAAAGATATCAGGCACTGATTCCAACAAATTGAGTCATCAGAACTTATACCGCTGGTTATTTTACGAGTACTATCTGAATAAGAGAGTTGTGATTCAAAATTTGGAAATAATTTGTTTTTATAGAAATTCAAAGTTTCCCATTAAATTTTGGTTCGTTACCATGCGTCAGTTTCAATGGGACAATATTAAAGATTTCAAATGATATTTATCTAGTTTTTGGCTAACCCTGCAATATTTTAATAGAACAGAAAAGAATAGAATTTAAATTTTACTTTAATATCGAATTTCAAAATATAAATGTCAAAATCAAAGTTAAATAAAATCAGTTTTTAGATGGTAATATTTTATATAAACATTGTTAAGAGTAAGGGATTTTAAAAGCAATATTATTTTAAAATTTAAGAGATATTTAATTTATAAATTTAATCATTTTAAAGAATTTAAAATCGGATTTTATAAAAATAATTTTTGTTTACTTAACATTTCGAATTACTGGCAATTTGTAAATTGATCAAATAATAAAATATCAAATTTATATTTTTCGGATATCTATATAATTTCAAATTTTTTTGTTAGTATATTTACAAATTAAAAACATTAATTAAGCAAAAAAAAAAAATTAATGATTTCGCAGAATTTCGCTATAAAAATGTTTAAATTTTATTTTTTAATTTTACATATTTTCTTATATTAGTAATTTTACTTTATTTTACTTTTTATTTAATTTTAACACCCAATATTTTTTCTATTTAACTGAAACGTCAAAATATCGAAATTTATTATTTCTCGAAATCATTGAATCATTTTATTGCAAATTTTTGTATATTTTTTTTTTTATATATTTTATATTTTTGGTGAAATATGTTGAGAAAATTTAAAAATTTCTATATAAACAACCATAAAAAAATTTTTTTTAAGATAAACAGCAGAAATATTTCATTATATTTATATTATTAGAGTAATATCTTGAAATTATTATATACCAATGATTGACAGACAGTTGGTCTGTTCTGCCTTAATGCCTTTTTTCAGTATTTTTTTTTTAATTACTGAGTCAAGTCTCTTTTCTGACAAGAAATATAAAGTCGATTATAATTAAAATTTTATTAATTGTTAAATCTTTCTTTAAATAAAACACATTTCAATTTCATTATCTGCAAATTAATAAATTAATAAATTTGAATTTATGATCTGTTGAATTATTAAATAATAAAATATTGAACTAGTTACAAGTCGATAAATTTATTCACATCGGTAAGACTATTTTGAGAAAACTAGAAAATGTTTGTTCAAAAATATTTACCATTTATTTCAAAATATAATGGAATATTATAAATGCGTGTTAGCAATGTTAAATGCAATTCATAACCGTGAAAACTTCCCTTTAAATACGAAACATCTTTACTTCCTGTGTATAGCGGATGCTAGGTGGAAGTAATATACATCTTTGCAAACAACAAGAAAAACGTGACCACTGTACGCAAAAACAAAACAGAAAACCTTCTAAAATTGTAGCGTATGCGGACATAGCTATTGTTACAGCATATAATATAATTGAATTCGCTAGCCTGAGCAATTAATTTTCTCTTGGTAACGAACTAAAAGATATAGCTTTAGAAAACGGTGCGGAAAACCGTACATTTTCTCAACGCCACGACATGGATCTTAAATAACCTAAATAAGGTTCACGAGAATGTGTAGAAACAAAACGGTTGTAATACTTGGTGTCCTGTATAGTCTGTCTCGAACTCGAACTAACCACTTTAAAAAAATGTATTGGTTTAAATTGGAAAACATATATATGTTTTTCTTTAAAATATTAAACTTTCCATATACAAAATAATTTAAATTTAGTTTTACCAAACCCCGAGATTGCTGGAAATTCTATATTTAAAGTCTGTATTTTCCATTGAATAAACATTTTCTATTTTGTAAACATATATACAAAAAAATGAAAATATGTAATATATTTTAAACAAATTATTAAATTTTTCTATTTTTCCATTTATATAAGGTAAACCTTATTTTTCTTATATATTTTATTCATAACAACATTTTAGTTCTATTATAATTTTAAAAGGAAAATATTGAATATTTTATACTATATTTAGTTTTTCTCTACAAATCGTCAAAAATGAAAATGTTCACTATTTATTCGCTAAATTGCCCAAAGTTTTTACTTTAACATCAAATTTGTAAAATTGTAATGTTTTTTGTTTGCAGTTGGTTGTATATATTTTATAAAAATGAAATGTTACATAAATGTTATATATAGTTCTAGTATCATATAACATAGAGAAATGACAAACATAATTTATTAATATATAATCTTAGTCATGAATACAAAGTTGTAAGTCGACTATAGCTTCAAGAAATTTTAAAACAAATGACAGTTGTTGTATATATTATAATAAAAAGTTTAGTGGCGCCAAATTGTTTTTATGTATTAAAATAATGTTAATTTATACCGAGTTTAAATGGGAAGGAGCATTTAGAGCAGTTTATATGTCAATTGTCAATTTAACTATTATCTGGCAAAACTTGCTGCACTACACTACGAAAGTTTTCACATGAATTATAGGTAAAAATCTACTCTACTAAGCTCCAAACATTTTATTTTTATAAAAATTTCAGTAATTTATTTTTGGAATATTGCATTTTTGCAAATTGATTTAGAATCTGTAGCCAGCATTAATAAAGTATTTTTTTTTCTATGTTTATGTTATATTTGTCGAAATTTTGACATTCATAGATCATTTTGAATCGAAGTAGTTATGATATAAATTGGTCAACAAAAAATATAAATGTATATATGAATGAAATAAATTTTTAAAACATAGTTTTCAAAAAACATGGTCAGTGTTAAATTCATATTAATTATTTGCAATTTATTAGTTTTCAATTTAATTTAATTTTTTTTTTAATTTTTATTTAATATATAAAGAAATCATGTTTATATGCAGTTTTCAATTTAATTCACGTCAGAAAAAATTTAGGTCATTATTTATTCAATATTATTGGCACAGAAAATTCAATGTTAGTTTAATTAAGAATTATGTGAAAATTAAATATAAATAAATTTATATCGTAATAATTTTATTTATTACTTTATATAAATAAAATATAATCCCTTGAAATATTAATATACACATTTAATAAAATGGTGTTAATTATTGTAATATTTATCAATTTTTATTAATTTATTTTAATTATAAATAAATAATAATTAATATTATAATTTGTATTATATCAATCCAAAGGCAATGTCCATTTCAAATTATAATATTTAAAATTATCGATAAATTTTTATCATTTTTAAATCATTCAATTCTAACTAATGGTAAAGTTAGAATAGTTGGACTTGACCCTAAAAAAATATATATCGCTGAAATTTCTTTTAATATTTCATATTTTCTAATCTAGTCTAGAGCACAACGTATTTATTATCTGATTTGAATTAAATTTGATAGTTTTCTTATGTAGTTGGTGCCTGCATTAGAACTACAATAGGAATAGAGTAATTGTTACCCGATTTAAATGAGACACAGCTAACCAATTAACTGTCTGGAAAAAAATTCATTAAAATATTGTTAAAACATTTGTTATTCAAATTTAGTGGTGGTTGGTAAATCATTAGATCCCGTACCAGGTTCAATTCTTGACTGAATCATCTATGTCGCACTATATTAAAAGTCATTCGTTTGGTTGCAATTAAACTTTGTTTACTATATAAGATATAAAATTAATTGTCATGAAAATCTTACCATCCCTTGCTTTCAAGTGCAGTGTACAAGGTAGCAAAAAAACCAATTTAAATTTAATCAAATTGTTAAAAATTAATTAATGGAATTGGAAATGAAATTACAAATGTCTTAAATTAAAATAAATATTTTTTGAGACAATTTTATATAAATAATTTTAACAATTAATTATATTATTGAAATAAATTATTTATTTTAAAATAAATAAAATTAAAAATATTTTTAAATTCCCATTTATTTATTTATTTGTAGTTTAAAATTTTTTTATATTTCGTATACTTGAATTTTAATTTATTTTTAATTATTAATCTAAATTATTTATAATACTATTATCAATTATTGTTGATTACTATTTTTTTTTTTTCAATTTTAATTTTTGATTATTTGCTTAAAAATCAAATTAAATGAAAATTCTTTATTCAATAAATTTAAAACTCTTAAAATTCATATTTATATCAAAATTACACTTAAATACAAATTATAAACATACCACGAGTAAAATTTTTTTTTTTTACTTTAAATTTTCATTTTTATTTTATTATTTATAATTCTAAATTTAGAAAGTTATGCTAAAATTTGTTCGTTTAAAATTGCAGAAAGTAAAATAACATAAAATAAAAATATATTTTTTTTTTGGCTATTTTCCAATTGATTTTTTTGATTTTTTTCACAAATTTTTTTTTCTTCTATGTAAATTGTATAATGGGCTCGCGTACAACTTAGAGTTAAATTTAAATTGATATTTTCATTTGCATTTTCATTTTATATTATTATAAAATTTATTTTTATAATTTATTCTGTTTACGGTACAATAAATTCAAATAAAATTTTCCAATTGTTTTTCGCCACCTAAAATTTGCGCAATTAAAAAATTTATTTTTAAGGTTTGATGAAAATTTTACGAATTGTTTTCTGAAATTATTTAATTAAAATTATGATAAATCTTTAATGATTTCCCTTTTAACAAAAATACAAATAATATAATGGAATATTAATTAAAAAATTAAAATATAATAGTAGTAGCATTTTCAATAATTCAAAATAATAATACGAGGAAATAACATAAAATTATTATAGTATGACGCGATTATCACGATAGCAATTGATTGTCCTTTAGATTAAAATAAACTCCCAATAGACAGTACAAATAATTAGAATTTGTAATCAATAAAGTTCAGTTCAATTTCAGATACTGTTTTAGAAAAAAAGAAATTTAAGAATTGTTTTAAATATAATCAAATATTCGATATATAATAGTGTCCATATTATATTAAAGTTTTTAAGGTTAGTTTAGAGTCCATTAAAAGTAAATCCATCAAATTCGGCTTTTCAATTTGATGGATTTACTTTTATCCTACTATGAACCCTATTTTATATACCAAAAACTCCGATTTTTAGTAGCTGTTTTCGGTTACGATTTATTAAGTCTAAAACCGCGGTTTTGGTTTTCGATTAACTGAACTGTGCAGACTTTTAAGAGATTAACTCTGTAAATTTGATTTGATTTATTAATTGGTAAGCCGAAACAGATTATCGAACAGTAATTAGGATAAATTACAATAATTTGGATAGAGTTTGTACAGTTCGATTACTCAAAACTACGGTTTTCGACTTGAAAAAACTGCAGTTATTTATTTTTAAAAAGTGTTATTTAATTAATATAAAAATCAAATTTAATTAATATTTTATTACTTATTTCATTCTTGTCTAAAGCTATGCAAATTAGTTATTCTGCCTAATGTTATGAGATTTAATTTAATTTTGGGTATAAGATTTTCAATAGACTTTGTTATACTTTACCTTACACTTTTATGCTTATAGCTAAAACGATACCCTCATCTAATTATGATAAAAAAGCTACATTAATTCAAATTGTGCTATGTGCTAATCGTGGTGTTACTTATAAAAATAAAGTTTTCGTTACAGCGAATTTTAGTCGTTCGCTTTATTGATAATTCACTAAATTATTTTGTATTAAAATTTGGTTTTAAGGTTTGCAATCTTTAAATTTAGATTATTTCCACACCTGTGTTTGAGCTGTTAATTATACTCGACACAGAGGTTAAATTTTCTTAGTCCCAAATCTTTTTTTTTTGCGATACTTTTCCACTAACACCACAATTATAATAAACAACCAAATAAATATATTTTTTAATTAAAATTTACATTTATTTAGGTGTAATAAACAGAGGTGATTCCTTCCGTAGAAGACGATCACGAAGTAATAGCTTAGCACCAACTAGCCCAATGCACCATGGACCAGTTCAATCTAATTTTGAGGATAACGTAAGATCATATTAAAATATGTTTTACTTTTACATTTCTTTTAAATTTTCATAAATTTTCCTACAGAATGCCAATCATCATATTGAATTATTTAAAGTGCAAATGGTAGGAGCTGCTGGTGTTGGCAAAAAAGCTCTTGTATCACAATTTAAGACTTCAGATTGTATTAATGCTTATGATGGACCAGGTAATAACCTTAATTTTATATGTTTTTATTTATTTTATAGACCATTACCAAAAAAAAAAAAATTATCAAATTTAATATTTATATTAAATCATAAATTTTATTTGAATTACTTTTTCAAATTTTCTCTTATACCGGAGGAGACAGTTTTTTTTTTATTCTAAAGATTTATGTTTACATTTTGTTAAACCAAATTTGTCCTTTTTATAAGCTAGGGAAATATACTAACTTTTTTTTTAACAACGAATAATAAATCATTTTTATATTTATATGAAAATTTTATTTGCGGTTTTTAATGGAAGAAAATGTTATTTTTAACATAAATTTATTTATAAAATTTGAAAAAGAATTTACAATAAGAAATTCTTAAATTATTTATGAATATGGTTTTTTTTAAATAAATTTTTAACATCAAATTATTAGTTAAAAAAATATCTTTCCTTGTAATAATAAAGTAATAAAAACTTGATAAAAATTAATATAAAATACTTAATATTTTTATTCATTAATATAGTACATGCAAATTAGTACATGCAACTAGTTTATTAGTGTTGCCAGAGTTTGACTACGACAAACCTGAACATAAAAAAAAAATTTATTAAACTAGAAACAACTTTAAAATTTATTTGATTTTGTTTGTTTGTCCACTGAAGTTCCATGAGTGATAATATCCTTTCCACATTTGCATTATGTGAAGGATTACTAAAGAAATATTTTCTTTACTGAAGAATTTCTTTAACCATAATCTTTATTTTTTGATAAAATTGCTTTCACACTTGCTAGTAAAAATTAATTATTTCTCTTTCTTATGGAAGTCGTAACGAAACTTTTAAAACATCTAAAGCTTCCATGACTGATTTATTGCATCCCTCAATTTTCAACACTTTAAACCGGAATGAATAAACGTTCCAAAAAACTCTTTCGGGACATCAGGACAATGACTAGAGAACCAGGAAAATTCTGTCTGGCAACCCTTAAAGTTTATAAGGGTTTCAATTAATCTTACAAAATATAATAAAAAAAATATTCTAAAATAAATAAATACAATAAATAAAATTTGTCCATAAATATTTAATAAAAATTACAATAATAATATTATTTTCCATGCTTTTAATTTAATTAAAAAAAATTATTGTCAACACTACTAAATATCAACCATTTTACTGTTATACTTGTATAAAAATATTATTAATGAAATTGACATTTATTAGACCTGTCACAATAAACTTAATAAACATCAATTTAATTAATTCAACATCATTTTCGAAATTTAGTGATGAATTTTTGATAAATTAAAAATTGATTTTATACATATTTTTAATTTACTAATTAATTATATAATTTTTGTTGATTAATTTTTATTTTATTTTATTTTTTTTAGAATCAGATGACAGGGAACAAAATATATCAATTATTTTAAATGGAATTGAATCTGAACTGAAATTATTAACCGAAAAAAATGAAAATAAGGTAAATTGTTAGATATTATATTTTGTTTGAAAATTATATAAAATTTAATTTTTATCTACAAATAATATAAAATATATAATAGAATTAAATATTTAAAAATTATGTATTATTACAATAAAATGCATGACCATAGCTCATTAAATATTATGTAAATTTTAATTATTATATTTATTATTCATTTTTTATAAAATAAAGTAATCGTAATTTATTTTGATATGACTTGGTCACATTACATTATAGATTAACAAAACATGAAGAAATTTATTTAAAAAAAAATCAAATACAAAAGAACTTTATGCCATAAGGAGATTAACAAAATAATGCATAATTAAATAAAAAAAATTTAAATAGTAAAATAAATTAAAAAGTGTTAACCATAAATATACACCTTTTTTTTTTGTCCCCAATTTTAGTTATATTTAGCTAAAATTCATTGATAAAAATCAACAATTATAAAAATCATTGTTTTTCACTATTAATAAAATTCAAACTGCGGAAATACGCGTTGCTGTAACTGCGAAAATACGCGTTGTTGAAATCTCTTTTGAGGCTACCAACTGCGACGATATGTGCAATAAAACAGTCGTCACGGTTTTAAGTCTTTCCGTACTGGGGGGATAGACAGTCTATCCCCCCAGTACGGAAAAAGAAATTAAAGATCATTGAATATACTGAAAATCGTAAATTTATTATGATATTTTACGTATATCCTTTTTTTAAACGAAATTTAATTACCACATTTTTTCTTTTACGATTTTTCGTTCTTAAAACATTTAAAAGTAGTATCAATAGGTTATATGAAAATTAACCTTGCACCAATATTAGTCCTTTAAAGTACTATGATTTATTGTTTCCACTGGTCATATCAAACTAGTGCATATTAAGCATCTGATTCGACTACGTTTACAATATAATTTAATAACTTATACTGGAGATAGTATCATTCTCAGCTAAATTAACCCGAAGCGACGTCTACAAAATATAAATTAATCTAACTTTTATGACGTACAATAAAACTAATTCGGACAGCGATGAGACTAGCTCCAACATTGATAAGTACAAATTTTCATAGAAATACGCTCACCTGCAAATTAATGTTAGCAACATTAAAGATGCCTTCTGTACTGCGAGTAATTTAGGCTATGTTACTTCTTCAATATTGCATTACATAAACAAGTGAAACTTTTATTAATTTAAAATGAAATTCTACTTAAGAAATTTAGCTATTAACTTATGCTAAAGATAAAAACAAATTCAAAGAAGCTTTTTGAATTTCATATTTAATTAATTTTAATGAGATTATTTTAAATTTTAACTTCATGATGTTTCACAAATAAATATTAAATAATTGTTTCCATAATAATTAGATAAAAAAATAAAAATTGATTATTTTAACATACATAATAATAAATATGACAAATGTAGATGAAAATTATTATTTAAAATTGCTATAAAACCTTTTAAAATAATTATATGTTTCATTGTTATATTTATTTCAATGTAGCCAGCCATTGCATAAAACTAAACGTAATAGTGACAGCCCAGTAAAAACATTTATTACCACTAATTGTATAGGAATAGGGTTTTATTTTTCATCACTGGAAATTTCCAGATAGTTTTATAGATAAAAAAAACATATTTTTAGGACTTAATTAAATTGCTTTTTTTACCAACAATATTAAAGTCCTAAAGTGATTAAATACATAAACGTTTTCGTTTCATATTATAGAATAAAACTTTTTAAATATCAATACCGACTGAAGTTACAATTCATCGGATTTTATTTATTGAAAAAATAATTTTTCAATTCTTTTGTCAGCATTTTCTATAGAATTTTCTTTTGAAAAAAATTGTGAGAATGAAAATCGAATTTTATTTCTAATCCTAATATAAGCTTATAATCTAGGAGGATCAGATAAAACGTAGTTATGTCTATTAGTAAAAAAATACTACTATTGTTAAAAAATTTAGATAAAATTTGTAATTTTGATTGAGACCTACTAGGACTACATCATAAAAGTAACCTGTCTAATAAATTTAATTAAAATTGTGCTAAAATTATCCTCAAGAACAAGTGAGACATTAATCAGAAATTTTAATATGGACCCACTGAAACTGAAATGCACACATATTAGTTTGCCATGTATACCCACCCACTCACATTCCATATTTCAGTTAGATGTTAAAACATATACTCACTAACTGTCAATAACTGGTACCAATAACAAGTAAAACAATACGTGAGGATACCAACCTGTGTGCGAAATTCATTAACATATAGTTATACGAGATATTGGTGCGCACAGGCCTCTCGTACGCGGATTTTTTTCAGGCTTTTGGTAGGCAGATTTTTTTCTTTTTAACTTTTGGAATCTCGAACTTCGAAAATATTTAAAAAAAAATCTTTATTTGTTTGTTGGGTTCCAAGTCCATTGCAAAACTCTTAAAATACAGATGATAATCAATTGTTTTATAATGTATACTTGTATAAAGTCATTCAGTAGCTTCAATATTCAAGCTGGGGAGCAAATAACTTGTAAATATATTAAAAAAATACTGCTTTGTTAAAAATTCCACGTTTTTAAAACAATAATTTCTTAGCAACATGTTGCAATAACATTTTATACGAAGTGTTGCCGCGATATCTTAAGGTGCGGCAATAACCAGAGTACATAATTTTAAATCGTATAACAATTACTACTATTTTATATGCTCTATATAGAGTCTAGAGCACTTGAATAATAATTAGAAAATTTAAGCAAGGATAGACTGAACTACCAACCAAATATTTTACAGACACCAACTTTATTAGAAATCAACTTTTGTGACAAATTAATTAGGTAATAATTACTACATGAACAAATGAAATATAAATTTTAGAATGACTGAGAAACCCGCGATTTTAGGAGATGTTGGTATGAATACGGCCCACCTACAGAAAACCTTCAAATGTTTATTTGAATATTCCGAAAATGTAAAGAAAAACACATTCGAGCGAAATCAATTGTTTTATTTGGGTTCAAACCCGTCGCAACATTCATTGTTCATATAGTAATGCACATCAGTTCAATATTTCTGACATAGACTGAAGCGAACTTGATGGATTTAAAAGGACATATTAAAAAGGACGATTATTTAATCTATATATCTTTTCATAAATTAATTTAACTTAAAATTTTCTATCAACTTAAAGCTTAATCATATAACCAATACGTGAGGATATACATATACTTATATACATAGCATATAAATCACAAAACAAACATGCACGAAAATCCTTTGAGAATTATTTATGGTATTCAGTTAAAGAAACACAATATCGAAATAAAAAATATCGAAAAATTAAATTTAAATTAAATTTTTCTGAAATTCTCCTTTATAAAGATTTTTTTTATCAATTGCAAATGTGAATTTATTTTATTTCGAATTCGTTTCGGTTTAAGCAATGTTTTTTTGAAACATCCCTAATTTGAAGTCATCCCCGTGGGAAATATATTTAACATTGATTTTAATCATTTTATAGTGAAATATTTTTTTTATTTCGTGATATCTCACTTGTTCTTGTTTCTTCAGTAATATTTTCAATTATTACTTTTATAAAATCATAATACTTTTATAGTAAAGACTATAGTGTTAAAACTTATATGTTTTTCAATTATATAAGGATGTAAATAACTTTCTATATCTTCGGAATTAAATCCTTTATATCTTCTTCGAAAAATCTATCCCAATTTAATTTAAAATTATAAACTTGCTCAACACTCAACAATTGATTATTTTCAATTCCAAAACCGATAACAAAAACTTCTAAAAACATGTAAAAACTTCTAAACACTTCTAAAAATTGTAATTCGGAATAGGTCAAAATAAAGTGGCATCTCTTTATGGATTGTTGGACAGAACTACATCAAATTAATAATAAAATAAATATAAAAAATGAGTATAGTTAATTTAATATTCGGTATAGGAAATCTCTAAAGGATTTCAAATCATTATTTCAGATATCTAACTATATTTTTTTAGTTTAGCTGAGGGACGATAACATGAACACAAAGGATATACAATTTTATTTATTTTAACCTATAAGCAAAGGGGATACAAGCAAGTTTATATTGGAAGTAAATTTTAACCTTTTTAAATTACTCAAAAAGAAAGGATATAAAAGATATTTTTTTTATCGGTATAGAAACATTGCAATGAAAATTATCCCACCTGTACATGAATTAATCGGAAATTGTTAAGATTTAGGATTAAATCCATTTATTAGGTCGAAAAATGTAAATAAAAAAATTTCATTTTATTATTCATAGTCTTAAAATAAATAATTTTTTATATAATTTCCATAAAATTTATGAATTTTTGCAACAAAAAAAAAACCGATTATATTATATATTAAAGAGAATCGATTTTCACTCAACCTATCTTAAAATTTCTAAATTTATCATTTTTTATGGAACACAAAAAAAATTTTTAGTATTGGTGTTTGTAGTAGCTATAAATATAAATTTTTTTTAAATTTATTATCATACAAACATTTTTTTAACCACAAAAATACAAAATTTTTCTTTCTTTTTCTTTTAAGGGTGTGAAATTTATCCAACAATTCCAGTCCCCTAATAAAATTAAAATATATAAAAATAAATTATTAAATTTTGTAGACAAAAGTTTTTGAGAAATA
Organism: Rhamphomyia laevipes; assembly: GCA_963920725.1. Lineage (NCBI taxonomy): Eukaryota > Metazoa > Arthropoda > Insecta > Diptera > Empididae > Rhamphomyia > Rhamphomyia laevipes. The sequence goes on along the minus strand of OY987259.1, from coordinate 30,249,924 downwards.
AAATTTTTGTATGTTATCCTTTATATTTTTCTATATGTTGTTTCTAATTATCTAAATAAATTTCGTTGTTTCCTTGTTGTAGGAGATATTTACAATTTTCTTATGAAATATAATATATTATCAAAAATGTTTGCACCCCTAGAAAGATTAATTCTGATATTGTTAATTTACGCTCCTATATGTCGTTTATATTTAATATCCTTTTTACTGTCGCCTACCTATAAGATTTTCGACATTATTTGGTTTTGACAAAATTAGAAATTTTATATTTTTGAAAAGATTTGCTCAACCGAAATGATTATAGTTTGAAATGTAGAACCACCACCCTAGCATTTTAAAGGGAGTGGATTAAATGGGTGAATTTAATTTGGGAACATCCTATCTATTTCTATAATGCTAAATTACAAGGAGCAATATCTAAAAAAATTTCAATTTTCTTTACCTTTGTTCATTTCCCTCAGGGAACATATATAAGACTTCCACATTTCCTTCTCAGCGCACTCTATTCTATGCCATTATTTTTATTTCTCCACACGTCTTACCTATTTTTGCTATCTGGCTCTAGATATTTCTGCCTATCCCATCAGTATGTCTCCTTTTTACGGATACAATATTAATTAAGAGAAGTTTGACGTTAGTTTAAATGAAGAAGGTCTAAATATGAAAAAAAAAAATTAAAAAAAGACGCCAAACCAAACTAGATAAACTTAATTTCGTTTTTGCTTGGCTACGCTCCAAATAACATAAAAACGGTAGAGAATTATTACTATATTTTTAATGGTTTGAATAATATTATTTTTGGGATAGATACATTTTGGAATACGTCAACCGACAGCTGAATAAAATTATATTTTGTATATGATATATAGATAACGTATAGAAAAACACAAAATCTCGAAAAAAATATTCTAATTTCGCCTAAATCCCACAGTTCTTTATATTCTATATTACGAAAGAATAAAGGATGTAATCTAAAAATTGACAAATTAAATATATTTAAGTAGATACATTAATTTAGAAGATTTTTTAAGAAGATTTACATAGAAATTATCTTTCTAATAGGATACTTTTTAAAAAATATTGTAGAACATGAATGTATACGTATAGTTCATAAGGAAATAAATCTTATACTTAATTGCTAGCCCCATAAATTTTATAAATAAGACTTATTAATTTTATCTGATGTTATTTCATTCCGGATATTTGGAAACTGGTATGTAATACCAAATATCATTTACATTTAGATAATTCAATCGCATAGCGAACTGTGAAACCTTTTCGAGAAAAAATAATAAGAAAGGAAATTCGAAGATTTACTTATAGAGAAGAAAATCCTCAATTCCTGTTTAAAATAAATGGTTTTTTGATTTAAAAGCATAGACAGCTTAAAGAATGTAAGAATTTATTTTATTCAGTAGTTGAGCTGTAGAGAAAATACTCAATTTTCTTTTAGGGTTTGCTATTCGCTTGTTCCACATACGATTTTGAACTATCTATGTATACATGATTTTTGGTAATAAATATTTTAAATTAAGATTGTGGCTGATGAGAATTTTTGTATGTATAATATTGACAATAAATGTTTCTTTATGAATATTTTTTTTTTTCATTTTAGTGATTTAAGAGATAATATCATTTAAATTTAAATTCAATCCGTATAATATTATTTTGGTTTTTCAAGCATAATATTTAAATGTATTTCATTTTAATTAAATAATTAAATTTGATTTTTTATTTACAGGAATATTTGGAAACAGCCGATGCTTTTTTAGTTGTTTATTCAGTTGTAGATAAAGCTTCGTTTAATCGTGCCGAAGAAATTTTATCAAGACTACAGGATATGGATTTATTAAGAACTCGACCAGTTATATTAATCGCTAATAAAATTGATTTAGCACGATCACGTGCTGTATCAGCACAAGGTAAATTGAAGATTTTTATAATAATTTACATGAAAATTATTCTATCCAAATAATCATTTAAATTTGTTTACTATGATGTATAACATGTATACATGTGTTCTAGTATAATTTTCCAATATTTGCTGGAAATTATTTTTATTAAATTTTCCTTTTCAATATTCTTCCTTTTCTTTGCTGCAATATTAAATTTGTAAATATATATATTTTTTTTGGGATTTATTTATCTGTTTTCTTACTACGTAAAAGACAGAATCCAGCATCATTTTGCCATAAGCTTAAATCATTATTTGCGAAGAAGTTGAATTAGTTTTATATAAAAAAAACTTGTAAACATGTACAGTACATATATATATATATATATATATATATATATATATATATATATATATACATGAAATAGTAAACATAAAACTTTTCTTTCTTCTCTTTCTATCCATACATCCATCCAATAATATTAGGGGTCAAAAAACATGTTGTTGAATAATGAAATATTTAAATTTTTCACAAAATTAATTCATAGGAAAATCTCTATTAAAAAACTCAAATTTAATGAAAATATAATTTAGAGAAATTGACTTTGTTAATTCTATTACAGAAAAAAAAGATGAAAAATTAAATTTATTTTAATATTAATAATAAATTTTTATAACTAAATTCTGTATTTATATTAATAGTTATTATTGGTATTTGGTGTAAATATTTATTTAGTAAAATGTTAGTAAATATAGAGTAAATATCGAAACTGACAGATAAGAATTGAACATGAGCATTATTATATTTTAAATGTTCCTAACATTTTCAATAACATGGACATAGACAAGCTAGTGAATAATAGTTAACAGAGTTGGAAAATGAAAAAAAATATTTAAATTGTTACACATTTTCGGTATATAACGAAATTATATATTTTTTCCTTTCGTAATTCAACTATGTAACGAAAACAATTTTGATATCTTTATATATTAAATAAACTTGCCTTTAGTAGTATGTATCCATAAAAAAAATACCTAATTTCATTTAATACTTAAAGTGACGTCTTTCGACAAGCCATGATCTAAATTTCTTCAACTCTTACACATCTGCAACAATTTGGTAATCAATCGAATATTTGACGACATTATTATTATTTTTTATACACAATTTACGAACATTAAACTAATAAAGGTGCCTTACAGGAAGAACCTATAAAACGTTAAATAAATAAAAACCTGGCGTTCTCCGACAGGCTTTACAAATAATGCGAATTGCATGTTTTTACTTAAGTTACAAAGGTTCAATATTATTGAGATGTTTACTACCCCAGCAATTTAATCCGTACTGTAGCTTAGAATTATAAACTATTATAAAGAAATTTTAAAATTGAAAGCGAACAATAGTACTGCAGAATTATTTTTTTGTACAAAATAATAGATTTTTGTTGAATACGTAATTGTGTAACGAAACAAATTGTTATTTCGTTTTAGCATTCCGTTTTAGAATAACATTTTGCAACTCTGATATTTAATAGTGTTTTTTAATATAAAATTATAAATTAATTAACTTTATTAAAACTTCTCTTCTTTGTATAGAAAGCAACACTGGAATATTGATGAAATTTATATGTATCAGACCATAAAATAAAGCCTTATATCAAATTTAATTTCATAAGAAACTTATAATAATAATACTTTTAAGATAATAATATATTTGTTAGTGAGTTTTAAATTTAGCCATAATGTTAACTGATCGCTATCTTGGTTCACAAAATCACTTCCTTTATCTATAAGATGGCGGAGGGTGAAACAGTTCTCGAAAGACTATTGTATTACATATTTTATGTCCAATTTTTAATGTGATTTCGAAACCCTAAAATCATTATAATATTTGAAATTTGTATAGTTGTTTCTGTTTCATAATCATAATCATAATTAAGACGTAAGGCCCCTACTAAATTTTTAGCCTAAGGCTCTTTTAACGGAATCCTGTCTTTTTCATTTATAATAAAAATTGGATATTTTCGATCCTTACCTACGAGGGCTGATTGATAATTACGTGGACTGACACAGAAGACACAGTTTTTTTCAGTTTTTTTTTTTTATTTTTCAACGTAGTCACCTTTTAGGACGATACACTTAGTTAGACGATGTTCCAGTTTTTTGATGCCTTCAACCCTTCCAAATATGATTTCTCCAACCCTTCAAAATAGCCATTTGTTTCGTCGATGACCTCAACATTTGACCCAAATCTCTTTCCTGCAATCCATTTTTTCATATTTGGAAACAGGAAAAAGTCAGAAGGGGCCAAATCTGGAGAATATGGTGGATGAGGAACCAATTCATATCTCAATTCTAATAATTTTGCTGTTGTAATTCCTGATTTGTGAACTGGTGCATTGTCTTGATGAAAAAGAACTTTTTTCTTTGCTAAATGTGGTCGTTTTATTATAATCTCTTCATTCAAACGATCCAATAATGTTGCATAATATTGTCCTGTGATTGTTTTTCCTTTTTGTAAATAATCGACATGGATTATACCATGAGCATCCCAAAAAACAGTGGCCATAATCTTGCCAGCTGATGGAACTGTTTTTGCCTTCTTTGGAGCCTTTTCACCTGTAGAAATCCACTGTTTTGATTGTTCTTTTGTCTCTGGTGTGTAGTAGTGTATCCATGTTTCATCAACGGTTATGAATCGACGCCAAAAATCGACTGGATTACGTTGTAATAACTCCAAAACTTGCTTTGATGTTGTCACACGATTGCGTTTTTGATCAATTGTAAGCAAACGCGGCACCCATCTTGCAGATACCTTTTTCATATCCAAATATTGATGTAAAATATTAAAAACACGTTCCGATGAGATGTTCACGATGTCAACAATTTCCCGCAATTTCACTCTTCGGTCATCTAGTACGATATCATGGATTTTATCGACCATTTCTGGAGTAGTCACTTCATTTGGACGCCCACAACGTTTTTCATCAATTGTGCTGGTACGGCCACTTTTAAACTCAGCAAACCACTTGCAAACCATTGATTTCGAAGGTGCAGATTCACCATAATATTTATCCAACTTTTCTTTAGTTTCCTTTGCTGTTTTCTGCCTCAAAAAATAATGTTTTATCAACACACGAAATTCGTTTTTATCACACGAAATTCGTTTTTATTTTTAAAAATTCACTGAGATTGACTTACTTAAACGACTGTTACATGGAAAGTATACAAGATATCGACTTTAAATTTTATATATAGCCTAGTAAATGATTTTAGAGGTAAAAAATACTTACTTTATACCTGTGCAGTACCTGAATCACAGGTAGTCCACGTAATTATCAATCAGCCCTCGTATGTAGTGAGTGGTAGAATGATGTATAATGGATAATAAATTGATATACATATGTATATTTTTATTCATTATATAACGTTAAAAATAACCATATAATTTCTAAATGTTATTTTAAAGGGTAACGTTATTATCGTTACTAGTGTTATTTATTAACGTTACTATATTTTTCTAGTAGAAATATACCTGGAATTTATTATAGAAATAACATCCAAAAAAAATCGATTTTATTTTGAACATTTCTAAATGCAAGTCCATTTTGACATTGATATTAAGTTACATTTGATTTCTCTACGTGTCTTAACAATTGCACGGTTTTTGATGTTCTATTTAACCTGTGATTTTTATATATGATAAACCAAACTACGATTTATATATTTTTTAGAAAATCATCAGCTTTTCCTGAGAATTATTCGATTATTCTTGCGCAGATGTTTAACTATCCCGTCAAAAAAATACCGCCATAATTGAAAATTATTTTTTTTAATTAAAAATCGGAAGTTAAAATTTATATAAAATAACGTTAATAAAACGTTTTTGGTTATAACGTTATCAAGAAAAAGGTTTCGTTTTTGTAATAAAAATTTAAAATTTTGTACATTCCTGATTTCAATCAACAAAACAATTAGTCTTAATTGATAATATGTTGTTATGCTAACTTTTATTAGTTCAGTCGATTCACGAAGTCCAATATTTCAAAAACATTTTTTGTAAATATACATGATTAATTATAAAAAAATATATTTGTGGTTATATATGTACATATATATAAATTTACAATTCTTCCTTATTACGCCCACCAAAAAATTTAAACATGATTTTATTATATGTAAAAATAAATATTTAATTTATTTTTTGACAAATTTATCTACTTATTAATTACATTTATTTAAAAATCATCAAAATAAAAACATTTATATTTACAGATGGTAAATGTCTAGCTTGTACATTTCGTGCTAAATTCATAGAAGTTTCTGTAGGCATAAATCACAATTGCGATGAACTTTTGGCTGGTACATTGACACAAATTCGTCTTAAAAAAGAACAAAATTTACTTCAGGTAATTATAAATTTATGTATTTATTTATAAATTTAATTCATATAAACAAAATTCCAGATTTGCTTGATTTATTTGTATAATTGTAACTCGTAAATTTTCATTTTATTTTTATTTTTTTATATTTTCATTACATTTAAATTATGTTTTTCTTTGAGTTTACTGTACTGTTGAGTTTACATTCATACAACATAATTTTAATTCTTTTCTACATATATAAATCTTTAATTATTTACATTATTACAAATTTTTAAATATATAACTTTAAATATTTAAAAGTTTGTGACTAATTTCGTCATAAATTCTTTTCAAATTTTGCTTCTTTTTTAATTTTTTGAACAATATTTAACATTAAAATCTCATCATTCATTTTTATATTTTCTGCTCTGCTCTATTTGAAACTAGATAAATAATTTCTATAGTACTTCAAATTTTTTATATAAATTATATAAAATTATGCTTCTCTTAAAATAAAATTATCATTTTTTATCTACTTAAACGTATTTTACATAATTACGAAATTTACGAAACTCAATATACTTTTATTCTTTAAAAAAAACCTTATGCTTTAATCGAGAGGTGTAACAATCGCACAATTTTTCATACTGTTCTTTAAACGATCTTATCGGTAATCTTAAAAGTAATTCTAACACGATTTTGAAATAACAAAATCTAGAAAGTAGAGTCAATTAAGTTTTTTCACGATATATTTGAATTTTAACACAGTCAAAAAAAATTACTTTGAAGTCTAACAATGGATATTGTTAAAAGACTACGTTTTGCGTCATGGATACGTTCCAAAATAACTCGTTTTGCTTCATATATATAAAGACATATGTTGCTTCATATATCTAAAGATATATGAAGCTTTGTGGTCGAGATGCAAAAAAAAAAAAAAATTGAGACTTTAATTGATTTATCCATTTTCGATATCAAGGAATCCGAATCCGTGATAAAAATTTCTGTGTCCGCCGTACGCAGGGTAAAAATGCTCTTTTTGCAATGCTTAGAAATAGTAGTAAACCAATTCCGATTTTGACAAAATTTTACAGAAATGTAAACAAATATTGGAAGTATGTCGTGGTGGGGTACATTTTCAAATAAGTCAATTGCAACCCCCTTAAAAAAGGGGTCGAACACACCCCTTTTTGTGCACACGAAAAAACACTACTTATATATTATGGGATGTTAATGCTGTTTCCTCAGTACGGACATACACACTATCCAATTAAATTTTTAAAAAAATGGGGGTATCGGACGCAGCCCCACTTTTTTATGGGGTTTTGAAATTTGAATTTTGGAAATTTAAAATAGCTATAAAATCCTCTATATTTAAACTAGGAACCCCTTTCAGGTTTCAAAGGGGGGGTGTTTATAAAATAAGTTACATCCCCTCTGTGCACGGGTAGATTTAAAAACTGAGAAAATACTTTGTTAATAATATAGTCTTACACCTTTACCGAAAAAATCAACCCTCTAACCTCAACCCCCGCTATTTTACAGGAGTAACAAATTTAACTTTTTTAAATTTCATACACAAAAGGGTGATTGAACACAAAGAGATATGAAGCACTCTTCCAACTTGGCAGCTTTTTTTTCTAATCTCAATGTAAATTTCTTTGTATTAAATTAATATCGGTTACTACCGCATGAAACACTTTTAAACTCATATGATTGTAACTTGTCAGAATCGTTTTTTGTTTTTGAAAAAAAAAAAAAAAAAAAAAAAAACCAACGCAACTTCGAAAAAACAACGACTCTAATTCAGTAACGATGCAACTTCGTAAAAGAAAGCGCAACACAAAATGACGCAAATCGAGATGCAATCGCAAACATTTTTTTATTTCAATTGATTTTTTCAAAATAATTTTAAGATAGTGGAACAAATGACATATTTGTCCAGACTTTACACGAATTTTTCTAATACATACTATCTACCCTACCGTATAAAATCGAAACGGAATTGGGTCTATTAATGTTGACAATTATAGTATCAATATTCATTTTCGTGCTACAATTCGAAACATAGAAGCCAAATATGTATGAAATTTGTAACAAACAGGATCATAGTTCGGCTATTGTTATACCTCTCATCTAATAGAGTTTAATTTTTTTTACTATCAGCCTTGCTACTTTAATGTTAAGTATAATTAATATTGTTCTAAAATATTTGCTTTAGAATTTTTATAATAAGAGCAACAAAAAAAATATTTGCTATTTTCACTATAGACTATAGTAGTTTGCTAGCTTTACTTAATTTTACTTTAATTTAGCTATTACATAAACAATTATGTTGTATGAACACTTGTTTCCAAAACTTTACCTTGGGTAGGCATTTTTGATCAAGAATATACATATAGAAATTAGAAAAAACCCAATTTAACTTTACATGTTAATGTTACAGAGCTTTAGTTAATCAGCGACTGACGAATTCACTATCGCCTCTAAAACGTAATCTAATTATATATTTTTTATATATATTGGAAGTTATACCATACCGGGAACATCAATATATATAAAAATATTTACAATATATAAACAAGTGTTCATACCAAATAATTGTGAAAAAACTTCCATCTTCAAATAATTAAATTAAAAGAAATAATGTTTAAAAACCAACCATTTAACTATATTCATACATAATTACTTTACGAATATTTTAGTTAATATAGTTTAAAATTGCGACCTTTCCATTCACTATTCGAGCATTTTTATCATAGATAATTAAAATGCATTTAAAACTTGTCCATAAATATAATATTTATAAAATATTAAAATCATTCAATAATTAAAATATTTCCCCCAAATTTATCTTAAAATAAACTATAATTTTTAGTATGTAATCATAAAATTTACGAGTTTTTCGTTATTTAAAAAATATCATGCAAAACAGAATTATTTTATTTCAATAAAAAGAATAAATTAAAACAAAATAAAAAATTAATCAAAATGTTACTAAAAATACAAAATTATGTAAAACAAAAAAATATAAAATCATAGGGAGCCAAAAAATCCTCCTCTGACAAAATCACAGAAGCTGAAAAAATTATTCATTCGAAAAAATATGAAAATATGGTGAGTATTGATAAAAAAATAAAATAAAAATTAATTTCCAATAAAACTTCGATGTATAACCTTTAAAATTTTTGTATCATAGTATTGGTGTTAAATAAAAATTTATAAGAAAATCTATCTATAATATTCCTTTTGTTATGTATCCCCACTCCATAATCATAATAATTGAATGTGTATTAATTTTCCACAAACCCCCATTTAAATATATGACCTGGAAATTATGAATAAATATAAATATAAGTTTGTTGTTTAAGTTACGATATATGCAACCAATTATTATTAGCATGTTACTAAAGCATATTTTATCATTTCATAATCAAATCCATCAAATTTTCACCTATTGACATTTGCAAAATATTTAATTTAAACTTTTTGTGTAACCTCTTGTACATTATTTAACCTTGTAAAAACTAACAAACTAAATTGAAAAATATTAAAATTAATCCATTGATTTTGCATGGTTTTTCTGTGTATGTGTGAATAATTGTAATAGGAATATCGAATATATAAAAAATGTTTATCCTTGTTTTATAAGTATTTGTTAAGTTTTATTCTAAATTAAGGAAGGAAGGAAAGATTATTTAAATTTTCATTTCGAATTTAGGTCAGTTTAATACATGATATTCAACGCAAGGAAATTTTTGTTATTTTAATTATTTAACTTACATTTTAAAGGACCCAGCTCAAAATTATATATAGTTACAAATTTAGGTCAGTTCTGAAAATCGTATGAACTGTGTGGTAAAAGGATATAAAATTTAATTTATATATTGTTCATTTGTTCCAATTAATTGTTGGCGATTGAGCTTGTCAATTGTTTTCGATTTGATTACAAATGAAATTAAAATTTATATCCTTTTTCCACAAAGTTTACGAGTTTACGAACTAACCTAAATTCGAAACTATATAATTTTCAGCTGAGTCCATTAAAAGATTGATTATATTTAATTCAAAAAAAATTATATTTGTTATTTACAAATTTATTAAAAAGAAATTTCGGATCTGCAGGATTAAATTTAATAATTTGACAGTTTCATAGAGAATTGTGATTGTGAAAGAATTCAAAATAACCCTTAATTTACAGGACACCGTGTAAATCGAAATCGTGCAAATCGAAAATGTGCAATATGAATCATATCTTTTTTTTTAAATCGTGTTTAACTGAACAATAATGCGGTGCAAATGAAATTTAATTCATTCGTGTTTAACCGAAACCGTGCAAATCGAGTACCTCGTAGATCGTGGGGTAGTAGTATTAACTAGTACCAAAAAGTATATATAAGAAAAATTAATATCTTTAATATTAAATTCAGTTTATCGTTTAATTTGATTTTCAATAAAAACTAAATCCTACAAAATATGTGTACACAATTTGTACGAATGTATGCGAGTATCGAAAAATAAGCTTTTGCGAATTATGGAAAAAGCTATCAAATTTTCCGATTTTGACCAAACTATAGGTAATTTGTTTACCAATGGATGATGTCCTTATTTGAGCCGTTCAGAAGCCAATGTGATTAAGTCCAATTTTTATAATTTTGGTAGTTTCTAATAGAATAAATTTTATTTATTAGAATTTACCAAAATAGAAGCCAATGTGATTAAGTCCACTTATTGAAATTTTTTTAATTTTGGTAATTTCTAATAGAATAAATTTTATTTATTAGAATTTACCAAAATTTGAAAAATTTCAATAAGTGGACTTAATCACATTGGCTTCTGAACGGCTCATTTGGTATTACAAATTACAATATAATTTTGTAAATTACTAATTTGTAAAATTGATTAGCACAAAGTTAAAATTGATAGTATAGAATCTTAAGTACTTATTTTTTTAGTGATATTTTTTTTAGTATCTACTAATTACTAATTGATGCAAATTGTTATTCATATTACACAATTATATCGAGGTTAAAAAATTGTATTTGCAAATACGAGGAAACTCTATGATCAGTTCATATCCTCGTATAAGGTATAATGAATGTCAATTATTGACATATTTTTTATAAACTAATTCAAAATAGATCTCGCTCACTGTCTAGCATCTTTTTTTTGCAGAATCTATTCAATTTTTTTAAAAAAATACGACACATATTTTATTTGATTAAATAATTTAAACATATTTAAATATACTTGAAAATCTTCAATAATTTCTCAAGGATTTAACTCGTAAATAATCAATATAAAAAATTAATAATTAAATTCGAAAATGAAATATTTAATTTGTATTCTATTTATATAATATTTCTTTTTCCTTCTTTATTAAATAATATTTATATAATTGAAAAATGTTAATTAAAAAAATTAAGTAATTTTTTATTAAAATAAAAACCATTTGTTTTTTTTTTTTCATAATCTTAATAGGGTGGTAGAGAAAATTCACCAGCACATTGGTATAAAAGTCGTAGTGTTGTACGTGCAAGTATGAAAGCACGTCAAATGATTACATGGATATTGGGTAAAGAAGATTCAAAATTTAAAAATTGTGAAAATTTACAAGTCCTTTGAAATCAAAGACTAACACCAACTGCAACAAATGTAACAACATTAATTACAATACCAAGTACATCATTATTGTCAACAACAAGTACCAGAGTTTAGTATTATATAATTGAAAAATTAAATAAAATTAAATAAATCTTGTAACATTGATTCAAATTAAATTTTTAATATTTTATTTATATACTATATAAATATATTTAACTATAGTATCCAGTTTATAAAATATTTAATATGTATATAAATTTGGTACAATTCTGATCATTTATAAAATTTTATATATATTACAAAAATGTATTAAAATTTAAAATTATTATATATTTTGTATATAATTTAATTTTACTTTTATTTCATCTAAAAAATTTTAATTTTAATTTTAATTAAATGTTATTATATACAAAATTTTCTTTATTTCCTTTTTTTTTTTATAATAAAGATTTTCGTAGAAAGTTTGTAACAGTTTTTTTTATTTTCTATATTTTATGATTTTTCAGATTATTATTTTTTATATTTTAATTTTAAAATATTTAAAAGCATAATCTACTACAAAATGGTTTCGAATTAAACAAATGAACAAAATATTATTTAAATTTTCTAAAACAAAAAATATTAAATAATAATCTAAATGACCTTAAAAATGATAGCTTACAAATATAATTATTTGTATATGTACAATTTAATTATATTTATAAAAACGACCAAAATAAAACAACTAAAAATAAAATAAATATTTTTATTACAAAATTTCTCTGTTCATGTGAAACAGTTTTATGCACCAATTTTTCATATAAATTTTTAAAAACATAATTAAAATTACATTGGAAATACAAAAAGTATTTGTCGTTTTTTTGACAGGACTTTTTTGACAGATGAAAATAAATTCGTTATAAAATTTTAAATGGTTTATATTGAATGGGGCAACAAAAAAATAATTATAAAATAGCACCAAATATAATTTTGTGGGCAGTGAATAAATATTTAAAAAATTTGATTAAATTTATTTAAAAATAATATATTATTTTAAATTTGGCGCCCAAGAATATTATTTCGGTTCCCAACAAATTTAATAATTGGAACTCAAACATATATTTGGGATGTCGTGATTTTGATTTTGGTGCCAAAATAAATTAACAAAAATTTTAATAGATCAGTAAATATTAATATTATTATTGAAATTTCTTTAAATCTTTATTAACGTTGCTAACATACTAAATATAATAATTAAAAGCGATGATTGATTACAAAATCTGATGATTAAATTACATATGTTGATATAATTACAATTAATTAAAAAAATATAACCGACCAACCAACAGCAATATTGCAATAATTTAGTTTGATTAAAAGTATACGCTATACGTAAATATAAATATTCATTATATTATTATCTAAAATAAATCATCTATAGTTGAAGTTTAACTGGATTTTTCTATTACTAGTTAAAATTGAATTTCAAAAAGTCTAATTAAAAATATTTAAATTTTAATTATACTAATACTAATTATCTTCTTCATTCAATGTTTTTTACCTTTTAATGGAGTATTAATAGTAAAATCTGCCTTTAAAAACAATCTTTCATGTTGTAATCCAAACAAAACATAAATTAAGTAAACATCGCTTTGCAATAATGTTTAAAAAAGTCTTGAAAATATTATTGAAATATGTAAATTATTTAGTTAGAACTTAAATCTGTTTAGTTCAATTTTTTTAGCTAACTAAAATTTTCTAACTTAAGAACTTTATTATGAAATTTATAAAATGTAATTTTTTCATTTAAATAAATTTGAAGTTTATCCTATCAAGTGTAACGTTTTTGTTCCAACTATTAATTTATTTTTATTACATCAAAATTTTTATTAAAATTATTTCATGCAAATTTTAAATTTTCATAAATATATATTTACATTTACAATATAGTACAATGTTTTTCTTTCTAATTTTCACAAAATCTTCACAATCTCAAAATTCAATTTAGAATGCAATCTTATTTGAGTAGTTGCAAAACGAAGAATCACATAATATTATATTATTGTTTTGTTTTTGTCTCGAGAACTTTTAGTCATCATGAATAGATTTTCATCCTTTCATCTTCCCAAAATATGAAAATATACTTGGAAACAATTGGGTTTTGAATGTATAAAAATTTATGATAACACAATAAGTGGAGCAATTGAATTCACAATTCCGATATAATTTTCGTATAAATCGAGACATGATAATTGTAAACATAAGCTACTGCCAGATGAACAAGTAAAATGTATTTATTTCGTTGAAAGATACTACGTACAACTGCATAATAAACACCTTCAGAAAATGAATGATTATGATATATTTGTTCATTTGGAACAACTGCTAATATTTTATAATTATACCCAATTTATTTAAACAGCAATAACCATTATTTAATAGACATAATATTGGCAATACCAATTAAAATTTGATTTTTCCAAATAACTAACTATATTTTTGAAGCGCTATTACGATAAACAATAACGAATTCAATACCATTTTATAACGATTCATCATTCTCCATTTCTTAAATGCATTTCTTAAATAAATTCTGAATTTCTTAAAATAATTCATTCTCCAAAAATTTCTCTTAGGATGTGGATGGTGTCATGGGTCGTGGGTTCTCCGCACACTACTGAACCACATGTTGTCTGTAATATTCATACAGCCATTAAGATGATAATGTCCCTTCATTACTTTTAGTTTTGGTACTATCATTGAGTTAGCAATATTGATCGACTATTTGAAAAATAAAGCTCTACAATTTGTGTACGCTGCTCGTTAGTTAAATTTAGCATTTTGCTCTAACAAGGATTTATTTACAAAATCCCGAAAAATAAAATAAAATTATAGTAAATAAACAAAAAATTTATTAAATTTTTACACACATGCGTGGATTTTAGTCCACCCTGTATTTATATCTTAAGAGGGTAAATCCAAGAAATCAACCTAAAAGATAAATATATGTTCTGTAATAAATATTTTAATTTTCAAACTTACAAATAAATATTTCCTTGTGTTCGTTGATCCAAACAAATAATTGGTTTCCAACCGGAACATCTAATTTCTTGGCAATGGGAAAGTGTTGTTTGGTATGTATTGTGGACTGATGTGGATTAGATACACCAATTAATAATTTAACTATAACAATATTCTGCAATTAATATATGTACTAAAATTTAATCGAAATTATCTGTAGAAGCAATAAACTTATGTAATTCTAAAACTATATGAAATCAAAATATTTATCAAATTTATCTTTTGCTACATAAACAATATATTTATAAGAATTATACAGCTACAAATTTAAATATTATTAGAATAAAAAACTACAAAACATTAAATAAAAAAAATCATATTTAATAATTATTATAGTATATAAGCAAAAAGTTCTTCTTTTGAAAACTACCTACACAAAATAATTTGTTTAAATAGAAATGCCACTTAAAATAATTAAAAAACGTTTTTTTTTTTCTTAAATTTAAAATTTTTATGTTACAGTTAAAACGTGTTTAGTGTTAAAAAAAAATTCAAACATTATTTGGTATATTTGCTAAATTTTTTGAAAAACTTTTGTAACCAGATACGTAACATAATTTTAATTATTGTGACAGTTAAAACTTTGATAACAGACACAATAATCCATCATCATTAACAATTTTCTATATAAAATAATCTAATTGTGCAATAAATTTAAACATTAATGTAATCAATGAAATCGTTTCTAATGAATGAAAATCTTTGTTGAAATATTTCAATTTATATTATTTTTAATCACATTTTCAAAACTTTTACTTTTTCATAAATTATAAATACCAAATAACATAAATAACAAAAAAAAAGAGCTAAATAACCAATTAATACAACATCATTTCCACAAAATTGTTCATTGATTGAACTGTCAGATGCATTAGAAATTGAAAAAGATTTTTCTCACTTTTATTTAGTTGATATATAAATAAAATATATATTTACATAATTGAATTGTCAGTTAACTAGGTGGGTCCTTGAGTTGTAAATAATTACAGTAACCGTTCTGTATAAGGAACTAATTTAAATAAAACGGTGTATTACCATCACAGGAAAGTTTTTTCTCCGGAAACTGACGTGGCGTTATTAACATTTTATAAACCATCCATCAGTAGCTACAAAAGATTCGGGTTCAATGTTTGACTTATTCACTTCAAGCGCTCTTACTTTCACTGAAAACCAAATCTTGGACTTGGGCCGTTTTACTATTAATAAAAAATCATGCATTCAATTCTTGACGACTTTAAGATTTATTACTTACATAAGTTTGTATTGTTCGTAAATTTCTTTTGGTTTCTTACCATCTATCTATAAGATTCTTCAAAATGGAAAATTTATCTTCTAAATAAATCGAAACTCTTCATTTCTTCTACATTTATAGAGCCAATTAATGAATAATTTCCAGAAATAGTTGTAATGGTAATTTTTAAAGCAATTATAATACAATAATTAATAAAAATAATTATTAAACTTTGTTGGAATGTTAATATTCTGCAATATTTTTTTGTTAATATTCTGCAAATAATATAATTAAGCTGATGCCAAAATACATCGCAGTTGTCGTGTTTTTCACCAGTGGTGTCGCTATCTTTGTCATTCCTTAACTTAGCATAATACAAACACAGTGTTATCTGTCATTATGTTATTTTGATTTGATATTTTAGTATTCCGGTGATTTTAAATTATAAATTACATTACCTTTTTTAACATTATTGTTGATCTTTTTATCGACATTTCACGACGATATACGACAGCCACGTATTTTGGTACCAAGTTAAATTATTTGACAAAACAATATTGAAAAAAATAAAACAATTTATATACAGATGTTGAGTTTAAAGAGGTTTGTTATATAGAACGGTTACTGTATTAACTTTTTTTATATATTATATTATATAGTAGATTATACATTTAAATATTTACTACTATGTAAATTATACCCAATATGATTAAATTTCAACTGACTACAATTTCGTCTTATTACTTAGTCTGTCGTCTTAACCACAAAACTTACAAATCTGGCAATGCTTGCATTCAGATTTATTTATATTTTAATTATATTAGATTTTTCAATCAAATTTTATTGTATAAATCAACAAAAAAAAAGATTATATTATAATAAAAAATTTAAAATTATGTAACTACTATTTTTAAAAAATTTCATAAAAGTTTAAATATGTAAATGAAAATATAATATTATTCTATATATAGTAATAAATTTTACTTAAGTTAAAATAAAAATAGCAAAAATTATAAATAATATATAAAAATATATTTAAATGTGATCTGACAATATAGGAATTAAAAAAAAAATCTAGTTAAAAACTAAAACTTTACAGTATATATATATAAAAATTATTTTAAATTTTAAATTCTAAGTCTAATACATAATTCATTGCAAATTATATGAAAACTATTTAAATAAATTGATAATTAATTTGTTCTTTCCAGAGAAACTTTTTTAAAATCATAAATTTTAAAACTCTTTTCTATTCTATAAAATAAAATATTTAGATAGCATACAAAAAAAACTTTACTACTTACTAATAATAAAAAAAAACTTTAAATGTATATTTTATGTAAAAGTATATTTTAAAAAGAAATAAATCTTTTTTTATTTTATGAAAACATTTATTAATATAATTATTTTTATTTAAATATTACTTTTCAACATGTTTTTTAGGGGCAGCAGACAGTCTTAATCACTGCAACCATTTGGTCTACTTTGATATTACTTCTAATTATTCGTCACTCTCCATTCCCGTACTGGTAATGAAAAAGCTGTTTTCGTGACGGCTGCCACTTTTGTGTAGGGGCGACAACATAGTGTTCGAGTTTCTGCAGTCATCAGTGCCTCACAGCCACATATTATGTGTTCCGCCGATTAGTTCTCGTGTTGACATAACCTATACACCTGGTTCGCTGACAGTACAATTGTATCTAGTTGTTTTTTTAAAATAACAGTGATCTGTAATGAAGCCTACCATAATTCTGGTTTTCTTTCTTAGTGCGCGAAGAGAGTGACGCTATGAGCGGTGGTGGAAGCTGTGCTGTAGTGTATTTTTATATAAAAGCAACAACAACCACGAACCACACTACAACACAGCATCCAGCACCGCTCATAGCGTCACTCTGTTCGTGCACTTATTCATTCGAAGGTGCTTTATTGCTTGCTTTTTTTCCAGAGTTAAATAGTTTCGTGTGACTAATATCTTCACCACGCCTGTATCAGTGTAATTCCAAGGATAGGGCATTAGTTTTTCCTAAGTAAAATAATATTTTGCAGTACCTAGAATTAACATTGGTATGGTACCGATACTAAAGCTATACCTAAAACTTGGTATATAATAATACAATAAAATCTTATTTGAATAGTCGCAAAACGAAGAATCACAAAATATTTTATTATTTTTATGTTTTTGTCTCGAGAATAGATTTTCATTCTTTCACCTTCTCAAAATATGAAAATATGCTTGGAAACAATTGTGTATTGAATGAATAAAAATTTATAATAACACAATAAGTAGAACAATTGTATTTACAATTCCTATATAATTTTCATATAAATCCAGACATGATAGTTGTAAATATAAAATGCTTCCAGATGAACAAGTAAAATATATTTATTTAGTTGAAAGGTACTACGTACAATAAACAAATGAATGGTTATAATATATTTGTTCATTTGGAACAACTGCTCAAATTTAAAAATAATGTTGGTCATACCAAAACTAGGTATAATAGTTTTGGTTGGTTTTAAACACATTACGACCAGCAACATTAATTACATTCAAAATTTCCACTTACAGTATTTAAAATAACTTTTTCATAGGCGAGTATACTAAAATAGTAAATACTTAATTCTGAAAATTCTCTAAACTAGTAATATATTTTTTTACTTACTATACTGTCTCTCATTTAGAAGTAATAATCTAAAGTAATTTTAAATTCAGTATTTCATAATATTTAAAAAACGTATTTGACTTGCCTGAAAATATATGACCACAAATCTCATATATATAAAATTATTTCATGTTCTACCCCCTAAGCTATGACTATATTGAGCAAAATATTGATTAGTGTACTAGAATTTTATATGTCGATGAATATAAATTGATTTTATACATATAAAAACTTTTAGATCTTTTTTTGTATTTTAGTTACTAAGGCCTGGGCAACCCAAAACAATAAACGAGCCAATTTTAAAAAATATCAAAAATGAAAGAGCCGCAAAATTTTTTAATATTTAAAAATGTCTACAAATGCAATTTCACTCACATAGTTCGTCATAAATAATTTTTAGTTCTACATTGCACTGCAGCTCGATTATTTCCATTTGTAGAAATGAAGGAACTGTGTTAGAATCAACTTTGAATGGATTTACAAAAATTTCAAAATATTTATCATATTTAAATATAAAAGAAAAAAAAACTTAAAGAAAAAATTAATTTAATTTAAATTTAAATGTTGACTCGTAAGTGAAGTTGGGTACTAGCAGCCTGACTAAATAAAAGAAAGTAGCGCAAAACAGAAGCGACTACAATCTTGTAAAAAAGAATACAAAACTAAAAAAAAGTATTTACTATTGTTATATTGTTATTAAAATAAGGTCGGTATGTTTATCGGGAACCATATTGTTTTACATAAAATCTCATCTGGATTAGAGTTCAAAATTATACAATTATATCGAATTTAAAGTTCTGATTAAATTAAAATTTAAAAATATTAACTATATGATAATATCACACTTTGTGATAGTTTTAAAGTTAATTACGTTTCACATATTCTGATTACATTTTTTGTGATTTTGAATATGATAATCAACTTTACACAATTCCATACCAGATTTTTTAGATATAAAAACCGTGAATACATACGGAATGATCTAGCGATTTTAAATTAATTAAAATTTTAATATTCTATATATATTTCGATAATATAATACATCTCTAGAAAAAAATTCAATATTATATTAATGTTCACTTAATTTATTTCCCTTCGGAAGGAGTAGAACACGTTATCTAATATTTCCTTTCAGAATCATCTTAATAAAATCACTTATTAATTGTATACCTTTATATATGTTGTAATAATTTATATCATCCAATCTTTATTTAAAATTTTATACATACGAGTTATGTTTTGTATCTTTACTCACGATACCCCCATTAAATATATTTATTCCACTTTCAATATGAATTTAATGTTTTCAACAATATAATAAAAATATTTGCGAAATTATTACACATAATCTTGAATAAATAAACAAAATTTATGAAATCTGAGTAATTTGGGTTTAATTCATTCATGTTTGAAATTGTCGTTAAAAAAAATGAAGAAAGACAAAAATTTAAATTTAAGGAAAATAATTTTTTATTACTTTTATTAGAGATTTAAATTTAATTTCAGAATATTTTATATACTAAATTATTCGAAAATAGTAAATTTTGTATATGAAATTTACTCGGTGATTACACTAGACATAAATTACGTTAGACTTTTCTGTCGGACAGATTAATTTGACACGCGATTTGATGTCAGACTTTTATATCTGACAAATCATTTGTAATCATATCATCAACAAGAAAACAACTACTTATAAATAAATTAAAATTTAAATTTAAATTTACATTTTTCGGGAAAAAAATTAATTTCCCAAACATATCAAACAAACAAATGTCATTCATTCCTATTTAAAAAAATTAAAATAAATAAATTTCAATATAAAAACTTGATTTGATTATTTCTTCTTTCTATGGCGAGTTGACAATATTGAATTAAATTGAATAATATCCTGCATCCCCGCATATCAAAGGACACTTTTCGGTCCATTGTACCACCTCATCATTCGCAATAAGCTGACAATAAGTTTTTATTACTAATAGAACATTTTTATAATCTTGACTTATCTTAATTTAATTTTTTTTTAATCCCCGCTACAATTTATTTTAAATTTCCCGTTTGCCGGGAATATAAAAAATTTGGAAAACGTCACCCACTATAATATATATAACCAATATAATATTTAAATATCACAATTTAGAACTTATTAAAAAGGAAGATAAAGAGTAATATTAAAAAGGATTTTCATTATAAAGATAACTTTGACAACAAAAGGAATGATGTCTACCAAATTATGACAATAAATTTTGATTTAAGTCAATTTAAAATGATTAATTTAAAAACCAAATTGAAGTTTATACTTAATCAATAAATCTTGATTACAAATATAATAATAAAATATTATATAAATATTTCAATACTTTTATAAATATTATAATTATTTAAATGCAAATAATAATGTTAATAATAAATTTAACTTTTTACCCAAAAATAGAAAAAAATAAAATTGTCAAATTAAATTCTTAATGAACATATTTTATGAAAAATACAAAATATTTGTGGTCTTATATATTTATAGACATTTAAGTAGTACATAAATAAAATAACCCATTTTTTATTATCCATATACATAAATAAACATTATTCTTATATAACAAATTCGTAAATAATTATAAATATTATATAATACAAATAGAAAATTTCAAAATCTCTAATTAATTCTACTAAAATATTATATCCTTTTTTTATATCATCTTCCTAGCATATAAAATAACTAAGAAGGTATAAAGAAAAATATACCCAAAAAACAAGAGAAATTATTACATCCTTTTTAGAAACGTTCTACTTTAATAATAAGTATTTATCCTCTGTGATTTAACGAAAAGAAAGAGAAATAAAAACTGAAAGGACGATCTTACACTAATTGGAAATACTATATTTTTTATCTGACAAAGCCTATAGCAGGAAAATATTTTTAACTTAAGGGCAACAATTTTTTTTGTGTTTTTTTTTTTTTTGGTTAAACATTTCTTTTAAAGGACTTTCTGTGTTTTGTACTTGTTTATTTATTAATAATTTTCATTCATTTGTTGTAGTGCTATGAAACAAAAATAATTTCGTTTTGTTTTTTTTCATTCTTTTTATTTAAATTAAATTTAATGGATTTTAACGAGCTCCTCAAAGCGTTTATATAAAATAAACAATATAGCAAGAAGGTCTTTAATTTTGATGCAAAAGAATTGATGAATTTTACATTATTAAATATAAGAAATGGACCTATCTCGGGATGAAATAATGACTGATTTGAAAGCATTTAGCAGTCATATTTCGAATAAAAGAAGAGGATCTTTACGGGGCTGATAAAATAGAATTTTATATAGAAATGGATATAGATCAAATAAATCAAAAGAAAATTTAATTTTAATTGTCTAAATTTGGGAGGCTTAAGTCTAGGAAAGACGAATTCAATATGGCTAGTTTGTACAGGAGACCATAGAAAATAACTTTAGTTATACAGAAATAATCATTTTCAATTTATTAATTCTGAAATATGTTGTAATTAAAATATAAATTTACCTATAATCTATTTTCTTTATTTGTGGCTATATTCTCCAAATTCAACCATAAATGTATATATACTGTTCTACTACTCGTAAAATTAGAAAATAATAGACATTTCAACAAGCAAAATTCAACAATTTGGGATGATATCATCACAAGCACATCACCTCTAGAATTTTTACACAAAATAACATTTTTTTAAATTATAGTTTTAGTTGCTTGGCAATACTCAAAGAGTGAAACGGTCGCAATTTAATATTAAAATAGTAGTATAATTGACTAAATATTTATTTCGTAAAAATTAATTAAAAAAGACATAATTTACCTTAATATTTACTGACCTAATTTTAAAACTGCTATTTATTAAAATTTTAATTTATTTTTTTAATTTACTAATGTAACTATAGCATTTATATTAATATTATTAGTTCATAGTTTAAAATTTAAATAATTCAATGTTAATTCCCTATCCAAATTTCAGAATTACATAAAATACATTTTTGGTGTCGTAAAATCTGAAATTTTGTATACTTATTCCGATTATTAACCTATATTTGATTAGTCATATTCAAACTAACTGAAACATTATAAAAATATTTTATTTCTGTGTGAATATTTTATAACCAAATTGTTCAACAAAAAATTATCTTTATTGCTAAACTTTATTTCCAAATGGTTAATTTCATTACAAGAAGCAACGACACAAAAATTAGGTCAATCAATCTATTTCTATCCATCCTTTTTTCAGTATCTCAGATTGGTTAAAATAATGATGTCGTTTATTAAATTTTACTTTATCATAAAAAAAAACTGTGACAACGACTTGTATGATTGAATGTGAAGAATGTTCTTATAATACAATTTCAACTGGTATATATGTATATATATATATATATATATATATATATATATATATATATATATATATATATATAAATAAAATCAATTACATATATCACATATCCTCTTTAATTTGATTAAGTGTTAACCAATTTTACCTTTGAAATTGGAATGTAGTGAATTATTTATTATAGAATACAGACGTTAAATCTATCACAAATATTTACCAAAATTAGTCAAATTCTATACAGTTAAATAACATTTTTCAAATATATGAGTAAATAAGTATACAAAATATTAATTAATTCAATAAAAATTCATTAGGATTTAAATATTTCACCATGACATGACTTTGTTAATTTTTTATATAATTTATTTAATAAATAACTAAAAGTATTTTTTTTTTCACTAAACTGTTACTGAAAAAATGGGGAGTAAATAACTTGAAGTTATTTCCAACAACCAACGGTGATTTGTAATTAACTTTACTTTTGTGGTAAACAATGCTTTGTTAAAAATATCAAAACTTTTAAAACACTAAGAATGTATTTTATTCTGAATTCTGGTAGGAGGGACTCACTAAATCATATTGTAGCTTCATTTTAGATGAACTGCACATCACATGCAAATATTACAAAATTAAATCGCCAAAACAAATTGCAGCATATCATGTACAGGACAAAGCTAGCAACATGTCCAGGACAAAACCAACCTGATAATTTAATCTAGAAGACAAAAAAAATAATTCGGAAATTTAATCATGGATCCACTGAAGCTAGTGATCCTAAATTTTACAGGCATCACATTATATAAGAAATCAACCTGTGTATACCAAATTTAATTGAAATCTGATAATAATTAAATTACTAATGCTTTAGTTATTAAATTACTATATACATAGACACAAATCCAACCAGTATCAAATGTCATTGAATTTGGTAAAAGCTAACTGTATGATGTATATCGTGTATAAAACGTTGAACATATGAAAATTAATTTCAGAATTTTAACATAGACCCAGAAAAGTCTACAAATTTTACAGACACCAACTACATAATGAAACCAACCTGTAAGGTTGTCAAATTTTAATGAAATCGAATAATAATTATTAAATTTGTGAAATATAAATCGGAAATTTTATCATGGAGTGACTCATTGAAGCTATCGATCTCTTACCAGAAACCCGAGAAACTCTAGGTTAAAAAAACTAAATTTAATCGAAAGTTATATTATTTAGGATAAAAATTTGTTTTCTGTTGTTTTGTTTATATAGTAACCTTATAACAAAGATAGTAGGAGAGTCATGCATTAATTTTGGTTCACATTTTCGAATATATGAATAAGGTATGTTCCAGAAGTTTGCTTATAATACCTATAACAATATAAGTTAACATTACTTTAATATAATCTGTTAGGTCAATTAATTTGAAGCAATTTTGCCATTTGTTTATATAGATGAGTTATTTTTAAGTAAAAGTATCAAATGCAGTCAACAAAAAAAAAATTTAAAGCTTTATTCTTGAATATGATATGGGTGATACTTTCACTTGATTTAAACAAAAAAGTTTTTTTATATATATACATACATACATACATAAATATTATTTATTTAAGATGTTTGACTTTATTTAATTTAATTATTTAATACAAATGGTAGCTCTTAATCTACATAATTTGAAATAAAAATATGAATAAAATTAAGTCTTCAAAACCAAACATTTACCAGGACCTCCATCATACACCATAATCACACCACCAGGTATACATTTAATTACTTACGCGGACGACTGCACACTCCTCGCGTCAGGAAATGATAATGATATAGATGAACTTTGTGTGGTTCTTAACAACTATTTAACCACACTAAACAATTGGTTCATAGAAAGAAATCTACAACTTTCCTGGGAGAAGTCAACGTCTACCTTATTCACAACTTGGATCAAAGAGGTTAAACTTCAACTTAATATTAGGTAGGGTGAATGATAAATTACTACCAACAATTATTAACCACAAAATTCTAGGTGTTATGTTCGACTCTATGCTGACTTTCAACTCTCACGCTACATATATCAACAAGAGAATGAAATCGAGAAATAACGTATTGAAAGCGATAGCAGGCAGCTCGTGGGGTAAAAACAAGGAAACAATTACAGTGGCGTTTAAAGCAATAAGTCGTCCCCTTGTTAACTATGCAGCACCAATATGGGCCCCCCAATTATCCAACACACATTGGGAAAGTCTACAAACGACTCAAAATGCTGCACTCAGGATTGCCACTGACTGTCACTTAATGGCAGACCCAGACCATCTACACAGTGAGACAAAAGTGCTACCAGTACGCCAACATAAAAAAATGCTTTGTGAACAATATCTTTTGACGTGCCACAAAGAAAACCATCCTTGTAAACACCTGGCAATCGGAAGTACGCCACCACGAAACATCAGGAAAGCGGTCACCCAACATAAAGCTAGCATCGCCAATCTTATTGAAGACAGTGCACCACTCAACAACACAACACTAAAACCCTCCCGAGACAATCGGTTCTACGTACCGGAGGGACCCTGGCACTCAACAAATGTTGGACACCAGGCCAAGGATTGTCACCCCGAAAACAGGTTTGAGAATGGATTATCTAAGCTTTCTTTTTCAGAGACTGTTCCTGACCTATTCTTTTCTAAGTTTGGGCAGACTATACCGGCCAATCTGCTCATAATACTACTTTTAAGAGCCGGCGTCGAGTCTAACCCGGGACCCAGAATATGGCTATGCTCGGTATGTGCGCTTCCAATCAGGAAGACGGTCACATCGGTCCGCTGCAATGGATGTCACAACTGGTGCCATCTAGCGCGGTGCTCCGGTCTCAGTAGCACTAGCCTCTACTCACCAACATTCATTGGTAGTTGCTGTGCTCAAAGAGCAGTTGTAGTCCCACTAACCACTCCCTCACCACACCTCAGCACTCTTTCTCCTAATGCACCTTCCCCTCCCCCTCTCACTCACATTTCCCCCACGCTTCCCACTCCTCCTCCCGTCCCTACCCCTCCAACTCACATTCCCCCCCTGCTCCACTCTCTTCCTCCCGTCCCTCCCCACTCCCCTCCTCCGCACAGTTAAATTAGCATGTTAGCCCTACAGGTGTTCACTACAAAATCCTTCAATGGAACTGTAATGGCCTGCGAAACAAATTAAAAGAACTCACAAATTACATGTTTCGCAATAACATACTGATTGCCGCTGTGCAAGAAACCAAAATCCCCAGCTCCCACTCGCTCTCATCCTTTGACGGCTATCGCATCATTCGACGCGATAGAACTGATAGGGGTGGGGGCCTAGCCTTTATCCTTCATCCAGACGTTTCCTACAGACCTATCATACCCTCCCAATCTTCCTATACAGATCCACTCCTTGAGACCATGAGCATTGCAGTTAAATCAGCTGATTTAGAAATCACGCTTACTACTAATGTTTACATTCCACCTGTAAACAGTGCTGGTGTTGGTGCGCAATACCAGCCTTCGATCACGCACTTACTTCAAGGTGATAATGTAATCGTGATGGGTGATTTTAACGCGCACCACTCGCTCTGGTTCTCCTCAATCCCCGATGACAACCGTGGAAATTGCTTAGTAGATCAAATGGAAACAACTGATTGCATTACTGTTAATGAGGACTTCCCGACCAGAATCACTGCCACATGTTCCAGCTCACCAGATATTACCTTTGTCAGCTCTTCGCTAGTTAGTAAGATTACCTGGCGGGCTGAACCAGCGTTAAGTTCCGATCACATCCCCATCGTGATCACGGTAGAGGAGTCTGACAACTTCGTCATCTCCGAACAGCGAACTTATTTGAACCATAAGAAAGCCAATTGGCCTGAGTTCGCGAACTTCGTTGATGACAGAATCAGCTCTCTACCGGAACCTACCAACGCGGTGACTGGTGAGAAAATTTTTCGGGAAGCGATCATTAATGCGACCAAAAGGTTCATCCCAATGGGCAGAATCAAGAAATTGGTTCCCAACTTTCCGCCCGAAGCCTTACGGCTTGCTGAACAACGCGACCATCTACGTGCAACAGATCCAGGCGACGCACATATCACTCAACTAACCCAGGACATACGCAAATTGGTGGCAGATCACCGGCGGTCCAAATGGTTGAGTCACCTAGAACAATGCTCGTCTGGATCCAAGAAGCTATGGTCCACCATTGGCGGTTTGTCAGGCAAACGTCAACCGCAAAGCAATAATGCAATCACGTTTGATAATTCTCAGCACGACAGCGCCAAGAAATGCGCCACTCTATTTTGCCGACAGTTTGTCGAGCACCCAGCTGAACAGGACAACACCATCCGTCCTGTATTGCGCAAGCTAAAATCGTTGAGGCCTGATAACAACAATAGGTTTAGTTTCACAGCACAAGATGTACATGAGGTTATCAAGAAGGCCAAACCTTCCAAGGCCCTTGGGCCCGACGGTATCTCTATGGTCATGTTGAAAAACCTTAACATCACAAGCCTAGAATACCTCGCTAAGGTCATCAACTTTACGTTGAATGATTTCACCATCCCTAGCGTTTGGAAGGCTGCCAGAATCATTCCGATTCTAAAACCTGGCAAGCCCCCTCATGAAGGTACGTCTTATAGACCTATTTCGTTGCTTTCGCCTGTTGCTAAAACTATGGAGGCTCTCCTCCTTCCACAACTTCACAGGCATTTTACACTTGCCCAACATCAACATGGGTTTCGAAAGCATCGCAGCACAACAACGGCTCTCACGGAGTTAACAACTACCATAGCTGATGGGCTAAACCACCGCCGCCCACACTGACGCACCATCGCCGTTGCACTTGATCTGTCTAAAGCGTTTGATACGGTTTCCCACTCCACCCTCCTTAATGACATCCTGAACTCCCCACTCCCTGATGCTACCAAAAGGTTCCTGTCGGCCTACATCCACGGCAGGACCGCCTATGTTGAGTTTAGAAACACCCACTCCAAACACCGTAAGCTCAAGATGGGAGTTCCTCAAGGTGGTGTCCTATCCCCAATCCTATTTAACCTTTACCTCTCCCTACTTCCCCCCCCCCTCCTGATGGCGTCAAACTAATTACTTATGCTGATGATTGCACAGTCGCGGCCTCTGGGGTAGATGTAGATGAAGTTACTGACAGGATCAACACCTATCTGTCAGAACTCTCTCAATTTCTTCATTCGAGGAAACTCCAACTAGCCTCCCACAAATCTTCTGCAACTCTATTCACAACTTGGACCAAAGAAGTCAGACTCCGATTGAATATTCATATCGACGGTGATCCCATCCCCACCGTCAACAACCCAAATATTCTCGGAGTCACCTTTGACAACCTGCTGACTTTCTCCAAGCATTCGCATAACATCTGCAACAAAGTGAGTAGCAGGAACAGAATCCTCAGAGCGCTAGCCGGCACAGACTGGGGTAAAGATAAGGAAATCATTATCACTACCTATAAAGCAATCGGCCGTTCCATCATCAACTATGCCGCACCCATTTGGACGTCATTTTTAAGTGACTCCCAATGGGGTAAACTCCAGTCTAGGCAAAATACGGCCCTTCGCATATCAACTGGTTGCCACTCCATATCTTGTCCTGACCATCTCCATCATGAAACTTCCCTCCTTCCTGTCCGACAGCACAATGAACTGCTCTCAAAACAGTTCTTAGTGTCCTGCCACAATCCTTCCCATCACATCACCGTTAGTGACTCACCTTATCGTAACATCAAGCATGACATCAGGTCTTACTCCGACGAAATTTTGCCAGTACTTCCGGCATCCTGGACTACTCCATCGGTCCGATCAGCTCAAAAAGCCTTACACACTGCAACCGTCACGGATGTCATAGCACAAGGTAAGGTCAACAGGGTCCTCGGCACTCTTCCACCTCCCATTCATGACATTGCGAAGACTTTGCCCAGGGTTACAAGATCTACTCTGGCGCAACTTCGGTCGGGCTTTAGCAATATGCTTCACAGCTATAAAGCCCGTATAATTCCTGGTACCGAAGACCACTATCCTGATTGCAACCAAGGTATCCATGACACTAACCACCTATTCAACTGCCCTATGAAACCGACTGACCTCGTAGCAATCGACCTCTGGTCACAACCCATCAAAGTGGCCATCTTTCTGGGACTTCCAACCTGACTCGACCCTTTTTTAATACATTACTAATTTCCATCTTAGTAAGTAAGGTAGTATTAGACGCTTTGTTAATGCTTATTGTAGTTAGTGCTTGCATTTAAAATTAGCTGCTTTAATTATTGATGTTGCGTTATTAGAAATAAATTGGGATGAAATAGTTGATGAATGGGGAGACTTTTTTAATCTATTTTCAGGCCTGGAGTCGTTACAACAACAACAACAACACTAAAAGCTGGAATTAAACACATACACGCACGCACAGTAAACAACACCATAATAAGTTATAGGCCGAATAAAATACTGGAGTCCAAGCTCCAGAAATTTCGTCTACAGAATACCAACTATCTAGAATTGCCAGAACAACGCTAGCGCAACTTCGCTCAGGCTGGAGCAAAATTCTAAACAAATATCTAAATAGGCTAGACCCATCCATCCCAGATATCTGTCCAGTATGCAACAATACCAACCATGACACGGTGCATTTATTCAACTGCCCAGGAAAACCAACAACATTAACTATAATAGATTTATGGAACAATCCAACAGACGTGGCCTCTTTTCTAGAGCTGAATTAACAATCCAACAGACGTGGCCTCTTCTTTTAGAGCTGAATCAACAATGTGAATGACAAACAGTTGTAGTGCTGCTACAACAACAACACCATAAATGAATCATATTTTAAAATAGTTTCTATGTAATAATAATATTATTAACTCAAAGACCGCTCAAATACGGCTATACGCCCTTTACCTAACTGGAAATGTTATTGAAGTTCAAGTTTCGTACAGGAGCAGTCTGGATACAATTCGAGATCTAACTAACTCATTCAATTGCATACAATTCATTCAATTGGAGATGTGACAAATTAATTGGAAACGAAAAACCTAAACGAGATTCATTCAAGATTGGTATACCGTGAAGGAGGGAGTGGGAAAATGGAAGACCTATTTGTAATCACTGACGGATCTAAAATTGACTTAGATTGTGTTGAAGGAATTTACTGTGATGAAATTTTCAATGTATGTATGTAATGTATATAAAGAAAATCGATAATTTATAAAAAAAATGTTGAAAGGTTAATATTATTGATATTGTAAAATTAATAGTTTATAAAAACAGTTATTTGAAATAAATCTTGTAATTCAACACAAATTTTAAGATAAATAATAATTTTTTATTTTTATTTTATTTATCCTTTCTCATATTTAATATTTTAATATTGTTTATTGAATTTCAGAATAATATTACACAAATTAAAAAAATAATCGATTACTAACACTATCGATAGATATGTGATGTGACGCAGAAATTAACTTATGCCCCATTGTGCTTTCAGCTTCAGTATTTCTTGTACGATTTGTCAACACATTGTCTGTTTGAAGGGTAGGTATATAAATATAAATTAATATAATTTGGATTTGATATTATATGAATATGAATTATGATATTTTGATGTTTGCCTGAACTCGAATTCGGTATTCGAACGTATCATATAAATATAACATAACATAACATAAGGATATCATTAATCCAATACTAAATTATATGAATATGGATGAAGTAAATATCAATCAAAATTTAACACCAGTTAAGTGTAGGTAAACAAAATGAAAAATAAAAAGTTGTGTAAGTAAAATTAAAATATAAATATTACATATAGTTCCAGAAGTCTTGTGCTTAAAATCGAAATCCGATGACATTATTGTTAGGTTGGAAAGTATTCTAAAAACAATTCACTCAAATCATCTTAAATGGGAAGCTGCTCAAAAAAGAGGTTTATCATTGTGTAAATCAATAGAAGCGATCAAATCTCGTTGTTTGGAATCAAACGATAAATATATCACGTATTACCCTGATGAATTAAAACCTTGTTGTGATAAATTAGCTGTTATGTTAAGTATATTCGAAGACATTTTAAAATCTTGCAATGAATTTATACGACAATTAACTGCACTTTCTAAATTAAATAAAAATCCGAATCAAATTTTCTTTAGAACGTGGAAATTTGAAAATATTCTTAATTTCGTTAAAATTATTGGACATAAATATGAACTAGAAATACAAGCTAAGAGAATTATAACAAGTGAAATAGCTCATTCTAAAACTAGATATGATTTAATGTTACATACAAGCTGCTGGCAATATCCAGAATATGTAAATGAAGAACTAAAGATGTTATTTACATTTTTTACTTTAGAAATAAATAATTTGATTAAAAGCTAAATAATTTTTTATTATTCAATTTCTATTATAATTGAAAATAAACTACTTTTTCTTCAATAACAAACTTCCTTTTGGATTAAGTCGTCGATCTACACGATCTTTTTCTAATCTTGTTTTATCTATTTCCTTTTGAACACATCGTTCTTTCGCAAACTTTAATTCTTTACACAAGGTAACTATTCTTCCTGCTGTTTCTTTCTGTTTTTGAAGTCTTTTCCTCATGTTTGACTACAAAAGAGTTTGTTTGAAATTTTTATATATAAAAATTCAATGACTTACACCAAGTGGTGTTGGTCGTCCATCCAAGAAATGATAATCTGGTAAATTGGTTAGAGGACCAAATGAATTAGGATTAGCAGGTAAACCATTTTTTTCTCGCCATTTCTGATCCAAGTAACATGTTTTGGATGAAAATATACTACGCGTTGAAATTGCTAATAATTCAGTACATTTTCGGGATGAAGACAACATTTTTTTATATATTATTTATTGATAATTTGACTAAATTTCATATCAAATTTCACGGCGGCGAATTCTTCAAACTATACTGAACTGACTATACTAAATAAATAATATTATGTTCACAAGTGAATCCAATTTATGTGATTTTGCGAGTTTCAGTTGTCATTTTGCTATATTATAAAGCTGCCCATACATGATAATACATGCTTACATTACAAACACGTTGACAACAATTTTGACAATCTGTTGATGAAATATAAAATTATTTTAATTTATGTGGGTGGGGTTTGGTTGGAAGCTTGTTTTCATGCTGAATTCAATTTGTAGAGTTGAACAATCAATTTTGAAGTGATTGTGATTTCGATCTTAATTTCTACAAAATCACAATTTTAGCGTTTTTAAGATCATACAAATGTATGGAAAATTACATTATTTTGAAAGAAATTTGGTCGGAATCACAAAAATGGTTGAAAGCACCTTTACTTATTCATTAACAAACATCTCTCTACTGCGATAAACCTCTCACATAAAACAATATTGTAATAGTGCTCTGTACCGGGATTTAGCTATTTTTGGGAGTTACTCCCATTTAAATTTCTTCTCCCAAACTGAAACTCCCTAGTCGAGAAAAAACGATTTTGCTAAAAATGGGAGAAAAGTTGTTTCGAAAGTAAATTTCGAAACTTGAAAGAGAGAATTTGACAACTAAAAAATGTATTTATTTTTTTTTAAATTATTATTATTTATTAATTTTTGATATGATTACAATTTTTATGTTTTGGAAATTTTTTTTAAACCAAAACTTTCTGTTTTTTTTTTATTTTCCTAAATCTAAAAGTTAAAACTACTATTTACAGAACTTAAATCTACAAACCTAAAACTATTATTTACATAACTTAATATTATAATATAACTTTAAATATTTTTTATAATGTTTTTTATTATAACCACCAATAAATTTCCCCTTAATATCCCTTCTCGTTTGATAAATATCAAATATTATATTTAAATTATTTTGAACATTTATTTCCTTATTATATAATATTCTTTTATTTGATGAATTTCTATTTACATGGTATATAATTGGTATTTGATCTTTATTCATTATATTATACAACGAATTAGAATATATATGGAGGGAGCATAAATGTTCCATCTCTTTTTAACTCATAATAAATTCCATATATCAAAAAAAATGTTTATGAAGCCGTGAAAAAAATACTTCCTTTTCTTCTGCTCGCCAACCTGTCAAAATCAAATCGTCTACCGAATTCTTAAAAACCTCATATGCCATTTTCATATTTATTGACTATTGAATTATGTACTTGAATATATGGATAGGAACATAATTAAATCTGATAAAAAGTTTTTACTTATCGTAAAAATTAAAATTAAATTACTGTGTGCACTCTTTTTTTGATAATTAGATAAATTTTAGTCGAAACTGAGTTGATGTCCCACTATCTTTTCAAACTCATCCGACGAAATTTCTTGTCAAAATATCAGCTGATAATTTTTATACCAGGGTCGGTTCTTTTTTATTTAGTCTATTAATTTTTATAAAGACAAATATGAATAATTAAATAAAATTTTAAAATACTGTAATTATTTCATTATTTCCTATTGTTCATGCTTCATAAATATGATTAAATCGGCAAATAATGAAGTACATCTGCAGTCTGTGTTTGCAAGATATAATTATTTTATATTTTTCTATGTAAATTAAATTTTACTACTTTGTTATGAGGAATATTAGTAGTTCTTGTTTTCGCTTAACTCTTTTTATTAACCTTTAATTTCAATTTTATTTTTATTTTTTGTTGCTGGAGGTAAAAGACATATTTGATGCATCTGTAGTTATTTTGTTATAATTTAAATATCAAGAAGGAAAACGCATTTTAATATTTTTCTACAAATAATATTCAGTATTTTTTATTTACTTTTTTCAAAAAATTTTACATATTGAATTATTATATATACATAATTCCATAGGCCCGGATTAAAATAAAAACCTAGTCCGTCACTTATTACAAATTTTTAAATTTTGACAGGTTGGTTAGCAAAAAAGCGAGACGACTATACCCGGCGTGGCTTCAATTTTTTATCTTTAGACTCCATCCATATATTCTATATCGTTGATATTATATAATTATTTTGGTCTAAAACTAAATAGACAAACCCTTCCCTTTAATCTTAGAAACGAACTTCACCTAAAACGATACGTAAATGATTTAAAAAAGATATTTGAAAGTGAAGTTGTACTAACACATATATAAGTATTTGTATATTATAGAGAATTGAAACTCTTCGCTAAAGGTGAATCGAAAACGATATATTTTTGTTTCGTAAAATGTGTATTTAGTAAATTTTAGCAAAACAAAAAATCAGCCATTTTTAATAACAAACAAAGAATGAGCCATTTTTAAAATGTTGTAGTTAACAATCAACACGTACGTGGAAAAAAAATTAAGTAAGTATAATTTAAATTTCATAACAAATAAAAATAATTAATTATTATTAATATTATAGGAGAAAAAATGAATCGGAGAAAGTTTATGGTGTCTAGGAACACTACTGAAGATGATATTTTTGGATGCTCCAGTAACAAGAGTTATATCAACATACATAAGCCTTTATCAAGAAAACAACAATGTGATTTTTATATTAACAATATTATATTAAATTTGTAATATATTCAGAATTTTAAATTTTAAAATTATATCTATAAAATAATATAAATATATATATATATAAATTAAAATAATTAAATTTAAAAATTTATTTTTATTTTTCAATCCATTTTCCAAAATAAATATTTCACTTTTCGCCTAAAAAGATTCTTAATGGATTCGTTAAAAGAGATTCACAAACATTACGCTAAATACGAATCATTAATGATTCACCAAAACGGAATTAAAACGAAGTACCAATACATACATCAAACTTCGTTTTTGATTTCAATTATCATGTGACTGGTGAATCATTAACGATATAAAAACGATACACCTAAACGATTCGTAAAAGATGTTTTGTATGAGGAAGTTATTTCTTTTACGAATCGTAAACGATACTTCTTGTTTTCAGGGTTCTTACAATTCTATGTCAAATGTATATTAATTAATTTCCTATCAACATTTATATTGGTGGCTTTCCGATGAAGAAAATCAAAGATAGATTCATTCATCTATACTCAATTTTTGTACTCTGATTTATATCCTTTGTGTTACCGTCCACCTAGTTAGTTTATTTATGTATTTTATTTAATTAATAAAAATAAAAGTTGTGTTTTTTTTCATTTTCCACAATGTTTAGAAACTAATGTTTTTAGTTTACTAAATTCAAATTTTGTTATAATTATAATCCTAACTAAAAAAAAATATTAATATGTAGCATTGGCAAGATCTTGTTATTAATCAAATTGTACTAAACTTTATCCTATTTTTTTAATATTTTTTAAGGATTATTATAATTAAGAACTTTTTTTGGAAAATAAAGAAATATTAAATTAAAAAAAAAAATTGTATATTAATTCCCACTCCCAAAATTTCTCGACAAGAAAAACATTGTCGAGTAAATTTTGGGAGTGGGAAAGGGAAAAAATGTTAGCAAAATCGTTTTTCTCATTTTTCGCACTCTCTCACAACTCTCCTCCCAAAATTTGATTAGCTAAATCCCGGTACTGCTCACAAGGCTGTGACCGTATTAGATTTGTCATCAATTATTTTTTGCTAATTATAGAACATCGTAAGCGCTCAAAACGTAATAACTGTAAGACGTTTTTTATTGCTTATATTCCAATTACGGTAAGAGATTTGTCATCACTTATAAATTGGTGATGATTCAGCCTCAGCCCAACTGAAGACGTATTTATTTTTCGCTATTTTGGCTGGTATACTTGGCTTATATGAAAGTTGTCAAAATTATATGGCAAGCAATACAATGGTAAATAAAAAAGGAATTCGACTTTTAGTACTAAATTTAGTGCTATAAAAATAATAAAATCACCTACCTGAATAATTTAACAATTCATTACGTCTGCACAAGCCTCTACGGCGGGATTAACATACGAATTTCACATTTCGCTTTTAAGTGCAACGGGTAGAATAATGACAATTGACAATATAAAATAATGATGACAATCGACACGTCAATATAGAGGATAAATTTATTCCATTATTTTTACAATTTTTAAAATACAAATTCATTAATTAAATCCATTAAATATGGCTACAAAAACTAGTGTCATTGAAAAAAATGGTAATCCTAAGCCTAGTTCAATAAGTTCTATATGTTCCCGAGCGATTCGTGCAAATTCAGAATGGCCGGATAAGGTATATTATTTTGTTATCAAGAACTGATGATAAACTAAATTGTCACATCTAATTAGGACGAATTCTTAGACGTTATTTATTGGTCCAGGCAAGTAGTTGGTATAATACTTGGCATAATATGGGGTATATTTCCTTTAAAAGGTTTCATTGGCTTAGCTTTGTAAGAATAAAAGTTTATTAAAATTATAAAATTTATATATTGATTGAATATTTTTATATTTTACAGATTTTCTGGAATTAGTTGTGCACTAGTTTATTTATATTCAAATTATCAATCTATAGATGAAGAAGCCTATGGTGGTTCCTGGGAATTAATGAAAGAAGGCTTCATGACTTCGTTTGCTGGTTTTCTTGTCACATGGATAATATTATATACCGGTCTGCATCATGATAATATTTCTAAAGAATTTTAACATTATTCACATTATAGGATTCACAGATACGACCTACAAAATATGTTTTCTGTTATATTTTTATTGGTTTATCTTAAATTTTGTTAACGGTATAGTTTAAAAAAAATCAATAATCGTGGAAATTCTTTTATAAAACTAAATTAAATTTAAGAAAATAAAGACCGAAATTATAATTATACATTTAAAAGCGTTTTGTTTGATTAATAGAGAGACTATAGTTTTTTTTACTTTCCACTTAAAAATGATACACTTATCTAAAAAAAAAATGGATATGAATTATTGTGTTATGGCAAAATATTTTACACATTATTCCTGAAACATAAAAATATTTGAATAAAAAACATTTCATAAATTATATTTTGGTTTTATTTTTCACTTATATTTCAATTTGAGTTATTTGGAATAATTAGAATATTTAACAATTTTTTTTTTTTTGTTTTTATACTGTTTATTATTCTATTGTCAAACAGAAATATATTTTTTTATATGAAACTACTACTTTAAATTTTAAATGTACGTTGTATATATTATTAATATCGTATATAAATTTCAAAATAGGTAATACAAATTTATCTTTTAAAACTTTATAAATTTCGATAATATTAATATAATTGGAATTTTTTTTTTCATATTCGCATTGTGTGTGTTTTGTATATTTATTAATTTTAATGCGATTTCCTAAAAACTATTTTATTTTATTAAATATATGTATTGAATATAAATCATCGTACTCACAATTTTTAGAGTTTTTTTGTTTTGTTTTAATTTATTATTTTTAATTTTATATCATAAAAAAATAATATATTTATATATATTTTTAATAAATTTTTCGAAAAAATAATATTAAAAAAAACTATAAAAAAAGAAAGTAAAAATCACAGAATTATAACAAAATTCCTTAAAAAGTAGATTATTATTGGTGTGTATTTTTTTATTTGTATTAATTTATATATAAAAAAATTAGATCTAATTTTTTAAATTTTCATATTAAATTGACAATGTGGTTTTATCGTTTTATGCAAAATAATAATAATAATCTGAATATTTAATTTAGTAAAATTGGGTAAAGATAAATTAAAGTATATCGGACAAATTAATCCAGTTTTATGATATTTGAAACAATTAAAATTAAAATATTTAACTCAATCTGCATAAAAAAACATTTGTTTGAACACAAATTCGTATTTAATTTCAACTCAAATTAAAATTGGAGGCTATTTAATAGTAAAATTGACTATATGATTCAGTCATTGAATTTTTATAATCAATATTTATAAGTTAATTTAAAAAAATAAAATGTTAATATGTAATTTTAATTTCATACTTTTACTAGTATTTCTTAGTTTATTTATGGTGTTTTTACTTCAGATTTTTATTATATTTGCACTACAAGCATTCTAAGATTGTCTGTTTTACAACTTGAAATTTATTCTCCATAGTATACAAGAAACAAAAAAAAAATATAAAACTAATTTGTACACAGTCAATAAAGGCCGAGCTGCGCAACAATGAATTTCAGTTTTCAGAAAATTATTTTTGTTTAGAAATTATCTGTTTTATTATTTTATAAAATTGGCACTTTTTAAATTTTATACTAATTAATTCCAAAATTATTTAAATTTTATATTAATGTCAATTCTCTAAAATCAAGAAATTATTGCAGTCAATATTATTTTTTAATAGTACGAATGTTTAAATACAATTTATATATATATATATATAAAAAAAAAATATGTATAAAAATATTTAGATTTATATATAAGAAAAACAAAAATTAATTAATACCTTTAAAGTTTTAATTAAATTGCACAAAAATGGTTTTGCAATTGAATTTTAATTTTATCAAAATAATAAAATAATTTTTGACGAGTAAATTTCTAAATATTTTCTAAATTTTTTATTTTAATTTAAACATCAACTGCATCATCTTTTGTATATTGTGCATCTCTAATAATTGTTTGACGAGCTGAAGATTTCTGGAGACCTTCAACTAATGTCTCCTACGGAGATAAGATTATATTTTGAAATAATTATACTTTATAATTTAGTAGGTTATACTCGGCCACTGACTACGTTCAAAGACAGTATATTAAACTATCTTTGCTTGATAATTCAAAATTCATTTGTCAAAGAATTGATAAAAAATTAAGACAATGTACGAGTAAAACCTTTGTATATACATATTTTGAAAAAAAAACATACATAATATTATTAATGAATAAAAAAATACAATGTTATATAAATATAATAAATGGAAAATACTATTAGTAAAA
This sequence comes from Rhamphomyia laevipes, assembly GCA_963920725.1. NCBI lineage: Eukaryota > Metazoa > Arthropoda > Insecta > Diptera > Empididae > Rhamphomyia > Rhamphomyia laevipes. The sequence continues at coordinate 30,210,886 of OY987259.1, read as the reverse complement.
ACAATGCACACAAAAATATTTAATGCAAAACAAAATATTTATATACATACAAATAAAATAAATGTATACACGGTACACATAAAAGAAAATGAAAATTGTATTTTATTTTTCCAACAAAACAAATAGTTAAAATCAATTCTAACATAAAAATACAAAAAGAAAAAAAAACATGTGACTTTAAAACTAATAAAAATTTCTTATGAAAATAGTATAAAGAATAATAAAGTAAATTTATAAATGTAACAAAACATTTTTATTATGAAAATTTGTGGCACACGAAAGAATAAAGCAAAACTTACAAATAAAAAAAAATTAACAAATAATTAAATCAAACCTCAAAAAATGATGTAATATTTTTGCCAGCAATTCGTTTAACATTATTTAATTCTGTACAATTTCGAATTTCACCAGTTTCAGATATAATTGTCCTTGTTAAACTTTCAGAACTTCCATTTAATTTATTACTATTTATATTTGAAATTGTAGTCCTTGGTAAAACTTGTGGTTTTTTTAGCAAATCTAATTAAGGTTTAATTTTGAATCAAATTAAAATAAAAAAAAAATATAATACAAAAAAAAATATGCAATAAATTGAAAAAAAAATTCAAGTCACGAAAAAAATAACCTATAAATTCATGCATTTAATAAATAAATAAAATTTACAAACCTTTTCTATTAAGGCCAGCTGCCAATTCTTTAACGGATTTTTTTTCCATGCAAGCACCTAAAAAATTAATTAATATTTTCAAAAATTTAAAATAAAATACTCAATGTACCTGGAGTTATACCAACAATACTTCCACCCGATAATACTGCACCAGGACTAATACCAACAATTGAACCACCTCCAGACTGTCCAAATGGTACAACATCACAATCTTTATTGATAAATAATATAAATTATATTTTTTGTAATAAAATTAATGTAAATATACTAAAACATTATACTAACCATCATCGAGTTTTTCTGGTGTTGTTTTACTTGATTCAGTATTAAAATCACCCGATTTTGGTTCATTACCTACAACTGACCAAGGTCTTGGTTTTTGTAAAACAATTGGTGTTCTAACAATTCCATTACTAGTTTTAACAATAACGCTATCTGTACCAATATAACTTTTAATCGAATCATTACTCGGAGAACGAACTTTTTCATCACGTGTCGGTGGTTGTAAACGATCATCTTGACTAACTTCTGTACGCATTTTAACTAACGGTGATTTACGTCCAACTAAAGGTGAATATTTTTCCAAATTATCTGATGATCTTGATCGAGTAGTCCACGAAACTCCTACTTAAAAAAATTTGTTGTATTATTTGACATTAAACATATTTTTCATTTATTTTACCTTTTAATAACGGTGAACTTCTATCCAATTTAATTAATTTTCGTTCTTCCAAAATTGGTGTAGTCTCTTCAGAAGTAAAATGTTGAAATTTGCCATTATCATCACGACTCATTGTCGGACTATCAACAAAACTTAAAGAGCTACATTCTTCTGAAGTTGGTGAAACTAATGGTGTTAATGTTGTTGGTGTTACCGAACCAGGTCGGAAAAATTGTTCTAAGCCTTCACCAATTTCTTTTGTTGTTGCTTCAGTTAATAGAGGTCGTGTAGGTGCACGAGTTTTAGTACGTTTTGGTCGTCCTTTAACTAAATGTTGTAATTGAAATGATGCACTTGGTAGTTCTGTTATTGAATCACAACATTCATCCTCACCACGATGTTTATCAGATGGTGAAGTATTTGAGCTACGATGTGATGATGGCGATTCCAATAAATCTGGAATATGACCTAAACTTAAATTCTCTACCACAGATTGAGGTCTAACTTTACGAGCTATAGAACGCCTTTTCGAAGGCATATGAGGAGTTGCCTGAAATATAAAAACAATAATTAATTATTTATTTTATGAAGCTAATGAAAACATTTAATTAAAATTAATGTTAAATACACTATAAATTTTGTACACTATTATTAAAATGATAACTATATAAATAAACGAAATAATAATTAATAATGAAAAATTATAGTTATTTATCTACTTACAAGATTAAGATATTCCAATTTCTGTAACAAACGGATGGGGATGATAAAGAAAGCATGATGGGGAGACAAAAAAAAAGTATTTTTTTTTTTTTGTGTTTTATATATGTACATGAATAATGATTTTTTTATGTTTTGTATATTTTTGTGAATTTTTAATTATTATTATTGATGATTATTATTATTTTAAACTTCTAATTTCTACATTTCCTCAAAATTAATTATAACAACATTTCAGTACAAATATTTACAAATCAACATAAAATCTAGATATGTAAATAAAATATTTTATAAGTAGTAAATATGTATAGGTCAATTCTTAATATATATTAAATTATGTAACAATTTTAAATACAAAATTATTTAATTTATTTTTGAAACGATATTATGTCGATTTAAAAAAATTATTAAAATTTTAAACTTACGGTCGGTGAGTCAACAAGTTTTGGTAAATTTAGGCCACGAAATCCATCAGGATCCTTAAAAAGTATATTTTTATTTGTTAAATCAGATATATTTTATACTATACAAAATATACTTACATAACTAGATCGGCTCCGTACAATATCCGGTGTCTGTGGTTCATCTAATAATACTGATGGTGAATCTGATATACCTAATCCACGTCTGTATCTCGTCAAAGCTTCGAGAACTTCATCAGTTGCTCGATCAGATATTGTTGCTGCCAGAGATTGTTCAATTTCACTATAAATAAAAATTAATATAATTAATTATTTTAATTATGTCAGTAAAATACTTTTCGTCCAATGTCGTTACAGTACAAAAAATTCTTACAACTTATAATTTTAGATAGCAATTATTTTTTCATGAATTTAAATTAAATTAAAAAGATTTTAATTTTAAATAAGGTTTTAACTGGTTTTTCTTATAAAAAAAATAATATACAATAATAAATATATATATAATAAATTATATAATATGTTATTCTGATGAAATTAATAAGATTAACTAGTTGTAAAGGACAAGCATTCCTCATCTATTAAATAAGTTTTTCTTTTGTTAATAATTATAAGAAATTTACAGATATTTAAATAAATGAATTTGAATTTGAAAAAGATTTTAAAAGAAAATGAAATTAAATATGTCAAGTAAAAGCTTATTTCATCAAACTAAAACCTAAAACTTACTTAATTTTATTTAAAACTTCACTGCCGGCATTATTAAGTAAACAACTTTGTAGAAATTCATCTGAAATTATCAATCGTTCACTTAAAACTTTTCTCAAATCGCATACAACATTTTGGCATCCCAACGTTTTTGGACATTGTTCAATTCCTGTTCTAATCATTGTATCCATTGTATTTTCTAAATAATCATGAATTGAATGACTCAATTCACTTGCAATTCGTATTAATTTCACTTCAATTGGATGTTGTTCATTGCGTACAGTTTCTTGTAATTTAGGCATTAATTGTTTACAATTTTCAGCATCATCAATTAATCTTTGAACTGCTGATGTGGTTGAATCATAACTACCACGTGCTAATGAAATAGTTTCTTGTGTTTCAGCAACTAATTTATCAACGAGCTGATGTGTTGACGATAACATAAATCCATGTTGTAAACGAAAACCTTGACCATTTGTTCGTTTCAAACCATTACAATTTCTTTGTAAGAATTCCTGCATTTTTCTCATAACTGCATCTGTTTTTTCTGGATGATTTTTTAATGATGGTGCAATATCAAATACTGGAAATGGTATACAACGCATAGAATTGTTATTTTCCAATGCATAAACAATATCTGCATAACCTTGCAACGTCACATTATTACGATCAAGATGAATTGTTCGAAGTTTATTATTTATTTGTAGAGCTTTTGCGAGAAGACGTGCTCCAACATCTCCCATATAATTACCACTTATATCTGAAATAAAAGATGAAATTTTGATTATTTGTTTGAAAATTCGAAAATTATAGAAATGTTACCTAATTTCTGCAAAGTTTGATTACTTCCCAAGGCATTAATAAAATCATGTATGTCATTTTTTAATTTATTTTCAGATAAAATTAATTCAGCCAATGGAAAATCATCTTTTTGTATTAAATTAACTAATGCATCCATTACAGTTGGTATATGCTTTAATTTCATACCAGTTAAACTGCGAGTCATATGTAGTGAACGTATTGATGGATTTTTAGAAATTGCTGTTAGAACAGCAGCTAATTCGGAATCCAAATCTAAAATAAATTTATATATTTATTTCTGTTCATAAAATTTTATAACAAAAACTTACTATTGTCACTTATATCTAAACTTTGTAAAACACGAACACCATGTATACATGAATCTAAAACATGAGCACCTTGTGTACCTAATGAATTACCACTTAAATCTAAATACAGTCCAGCTGTTGACTCGTTACAAGCCAAACCAAGTAATAAATTTCTGAAATATTCATAAAATTCATGATATATTTTCAAATATCAACAATTTAGAAAATAATATTTACTTGAGAGCTTCCATAGGTAATTTACATCCAGCAATATTTAAATGTTTAAGACTTAATGTACTTGTAAAAAATTGTTTAAATGATGGCGGTATTTCTTTACCCTTTTTCGTACTAAATGAATTATGTGACACATTTAAATGAATTAGATGTGTTGAACAACCACGTAATAGGGCTCCAAATAACTGAAAATGTAAATATATATAAATAAATGTTTAAAACTAATTTAATTGAAAACAATTCTATTACATTTTCAAGTGTCGTATCAGTCGATGAAAGATCCAAATACTCCAAAACATTTGGTTGAGCCAGAAAATTATGTAAATTCTTGTAAAAAAAAAAAGATTTTGTTTTTTCTATTAAAACTGATAGTTAATATAATATTATATACTTACAGTTATATCATCCTTTAAACTATTACCACTTAAATCTAAATATGTCAAAGAACTTGAAATACTTTGATTTAATGAAAGAGAGTGTGACATTTGATTTACTCCTTTTGATGTTAAACCACAATGTGATAAAGCCAATTTACATAGTCCTTTTGATACTTTGGCTATCGGACCAGCCAAATGAATTGCTCCTATATATAAAAAAAATTATTATAAATATAAATTAATAAACTATTATATGTACAACAAAAAGCCATATAAAAAAAAATGTTGTAACAATTTTCTTAGAAGAAATTAAATTTATATTTAAAATATTGCTTTAAAATAACATTTTACAAAAAATAGTATTTTGTAGTCAAAAAAAGCGCGTCAAAAAATATAACAAAAATAAAAAAAAATTAAGTATCAATTCAAAAACACTGAATTTAATTAAGTAAAAACACATCGAAGTTTCATCCATTAACAAAAATAAAAGGTAATTTTGATCAATGACGAATGACAAATTGATGAATGACAAATTTGGAAAAAGAAAATAGTTTTAACCCAATGAAAATATGTTGATGAATGAAATATAATATTAATATTAAAATCAAATCATAAGAGAATGGAGCAAAACAATATTATTTTGAAATTTTATTATTAATAATTATTATAAAATTAATATTTAAAAAAAAAAAAAAATTGTAAACACTGCAATGTAATCATTTAATCAAACCTTGCACTATTTTTCCGAGTAGGGCACACAATGAACTTGCACCTACAAAAATGTACAAGTAAATAAAAATTATGATATTTCAGAATATTTAAAAATTCTGTATATTTCTTTTATTTGTAATTTCTAAATTATTGAGAACCTTCATTTAATATTTATTTAATTAGACTTTCCCTAATACTATTATTATATTTGAAAAGAGTCGTTTTAAAATTTTTTTTATATACCTTTGTCCTCAATTATATTATGACTTAAGTCAATTGTTCGAATAGCGGGGTTGTTATTTGTAATCACAGATACAGCTAATTTATGAAGAAAATCGGATCTGAAAATAAAAAAGATGAATTGAAATATATTCATTAAATTTATTTAGTATTTTATTTATATACCTTAATCCTAACGCCTCTAAGTGCAATTCCTCTAACCACATTGATCGTTTCAAAACATGTAATATTCTTTCTAATGTTTCATGAGATAAACGCATATGCGAAACTTTTAGACCACGAAAGAATGTATTATATTCAAGTGCCGATACTAGTGCCATTAAATCTTTTGCGTCCAAATGATCAAAATCTCTTAAATTTAATAATCGGGTATCATGTGACAAATAAATTGTATCAATATCCCATGCAATTTCTTCTCTGTATTTTATAAATTTTAGAATATATAAAAATTGTTTAAAATATTTTGTTTATTTTATTGTAACAAAAAAAAAAATCTAAAAAAAAATCTATACAAACCGATATGGAACACCATGAAAATCACACATGCAGGCATATTGTGTACTAAAACCACCACATGGTCCAACATTACGCGGATCAGCTGGTCGTAGTTCATCTGAAAATATTGTTTCACGTTCTGCAGGCTGAATGTCAATCTAAATAAAAAATTATAATAAATTTATTTAATGTTATATCAATTTTATTTATTTAACACATAAAATTATTGAACACTTATACCAATAAAAAACTACAAGAATAAAAACATTAACAATAACAAATTTTCGTCAAAATCAGGAAGTAAAAATTTTGTTTAATTGGTTTTCAAAGAATTTTGAGTTATTTTGAGTAAAGAATTGAGTTGTTTCCGAAATGCGAACATGGTTGTAAATTTTTGAATAATAAATCTCTTCTAATATTGCTTTACTTAGATTATTAGACCTCTGACCCCAACCAAATTATACGTTCAAAGATAACTATGAGCGTCAAATTGAAGTACCTTTATAAGAGCATGTAGGAAATGTTTTGGTTCTGAGTAGTTTTATTTTTTAACACTGATCAAATAATTATGAAATATAAAGCTTTATTAATATAATTATTTAGTTTCAATTGCAGTCAAATTGATGGTATATTATGTTACAAAAATTCTATTTTATATTTAAATAATATTTAATAAATAAAAAACTTACCTTCCTTATGATATATTTAAGTGGAACTGTTGGAAATATTTGCTTGATTGCAGATGCCAAATCTGTTAATATAACATCAGCATTCTATAGAAAAAAAAATATAAAAATGACTTGTTATTTATACTTCTACATTTAAATATAAATTTCTAGCTTACCGAGCTAAAATTTCCCGCATCCCCGGTCGTTGCAAATGAATATGTTCTATCGTTAGTTACTATAGAAAAATGTGATGGTTTTTTACTTTCAACTGCATTAATATCCAAATAATGAAAATGACTTTCAATCTATAAAATTGTATAAAATATTAGATAAATAACAAAATAATTAGCAAAAAAGAATTATTACCTTAGTTGGAACTTTAGCTATAAGTAAATATATTCGAACTGGTGTAAACGCCTAAAAAATAATAAAAATGGAAAAGAAAACATTTTTACTTAATTTATAAATTCAAAACAAATAATCATTAATCATTATTTAACGAAAAATATAAAAATAGAAATAAAATAAATTTATAATTTATGTAAATTGAATTATAGCTGGCATAATTTTGAATAGGTTTATTAAGTAACATATCTAAAGCGTGCATACGAAACACATTTTTGGAAAGTTCACCTATAAATTCAATTTATTTATAATCTATAGTAATTTTTTACTACCAAAACCTATTTTCATAATTGTTTTTATATATCTAGTCAATATGTGACCAAGCTTAATTTGACATTGCCTTGGCTAAGTAATCGTTTACTTAAAACTTGTAAATTCACATTTTTGAAATTTCCATAGTTTTCTTTGAACAAAACCTGAACAAATTTAAATTAAAACATATTCTATACAAAAATATTTTTTTAAATTCAATACTTTTAAAACCATGTTAATAAATCTTCTTAATTTATAAAACAAGTAATAAGTAAATACAAACAGAATTGATATAATAATTTATATAAACGCATTGCAAGCGTGCAATCTTAGTCATAACCTCCCTGAAATTATATATTAAAACAACTAATTCAAAAGTATATTATACAAAATATTAAACTAATGCTATATAAAAATAAATCATAATTACATAAATAAAATTTCACCTAATAAGCATTTTTTTGACCCTTTAATTATTCATATAGTACAATTTTAATACTATTGTTTTATTTGTAATTACATATCAGAAAATTTCCAATATATGTATGTACCTGATATGGGTTTAAAAAAAATGTATAATCCAAATTCAAAATTGTTTATAAAATAAAAACCGCACAACTTTCAGCAAAAAAGTATTACAAATTACAACTTAGCCATATATATTCTTTTTTCATATGTATAAATAATGTAATTTGAGATTTATGTATTCAATGATACTGCAAATGAAAAGCATGAAGAGAAATATTGAGAATAAAAATGATCTATTTTTTAAAAATAATATTTTTTTCTAACGAAATTTCTGAATGTCTATTAGTTAATGCATACAATTGCATTAAAATAAACTAGTTAAAATTAGAAATTTATGGTTTATTTTAAAAGACCAGAAAAACAAATTCTGTCTTATGGCAAAAAAATGTACACTAATGACAAGCACCCACAGAACTCAATAACAACAAAAATCAACCTTTTTATGTTAGACTATATAAAAAACTCTTGCAATCCCTAACTGAACTGTAAAAAACCAACAATAATTACCAATATCAAACATTATTCTAACAGCTATATAACAATTTATACTGATGATTCAATAATTAATCGTGATACTATGCATTTACATATATGAACCACGAAAAAAATATGATTTACCTAAACATACTAGCATCTTTTCAGCAGAACTTTATGCTATCAGAAAAACAATTTAGCTTACAATTGAGCTTGACTAAACGAACCTGACACTAATAAAGTTAGAAGCATCAAAGGTGCTGTACATAATTGGAAATATATAGAAAACCTAAAGAAAAGAATCAATAATCATAACTAGACTACGAATTAGTCATACCAATTTAACGTACAGTTACTTATTTGAAAGACCAAACATTAGCCCACCCTTATGTTCATGTGATGATCGGTCACACATAATAATGAAACATATTTTTGATGTATGCCCCTTTTATAGAGAGGATAGGTTAATGTTTGACATAAATAAAATTAATATTCCAAGCAATGACACTCACAATGTCACAATTCTATTACAAATATACTTTATTTTATGAAGAAAATCAGCTTATTTAATAAAATCTAAAAATAAGTATTCAAAATATGAATTAATATTTAAATATATAAAAAAAATGTAGTGTAATGAATTGAATCTTGATTTGGAATGTTATAATATTTTAAATTTTATGAACAATATTAATTAAAATTCAGAAATTCGTACCCCCTCAAATATGAGTGATGAAGATTCGGTGTTGGTTTTTACGGAGAACAAATATATTACATTTTGAAGAAAGTATTGTCACATTTTTTTCAAAATTCAACAACCCCACATAAAAATATTGGGCCACATCACACAGCCACAAATTGTTGTATTCTGTATCGGATCGCATATAGTACTCGTATCTATATATTTTATACTGAAAAGGTGTAATGTAATTGCGTTATTTTTCTCGTGGGTCAAGGTCAAATGATGCACGTAGTTTTTATTTGCGGATTTAAATTCTTGATATATGAAAGGAATAGAATATAAACAATTTTAAAATTTCCAACTAAACTACAATGATATATTATAGATATGAAGCAAAATGTTTCTAATTGGAAACCTTATTACGATGAAAATAAATTCATGCTATACTAAATATATAAATTCTTTGATAATTATATCTATATTTATATATATATGCGAAATTTATATATTTACTTGTAATCCGATATCATATAAGGATTACAATTTTACTACATTTGATTTAAATTTATTTTTAAATTACTCATGAAATAGTTTATTTATAGTTGTCATTTAATATATTATACATGTACAGAAAAACCAACAAACTGTGAAAGCACTCACTAAGGTGTTAAATTGTTTATATATCCTTTTCATTTTATAGTTTGTGATTTACTTACTCAATAACGTATTTTATATAATTCCCCTAAATGTTATGTTATATTTATATAATTCTTGTATAAAATTAAAGGCGATATCAACTTACCAAAACTCGATTTTCTGTTTTATCTCCTTTTGTTTCTAATTTAACCATATACTTAACAAGGATTTTTGTGTGACGTCCTAGAACCGATTTAACACTTTCTGAAAATGTTAATAAAAATAAACAGTAGAAAATATTTAATAGTTAAAGATATAAATTTAGTTATATTAAATAGGTAATTTACATCAACATAAAAATAAAATGAAATAATAAAAATTTAGGACAAACAACACTAGTGTCAAATTTGTACTTATATGTTATATACTTAAGTACTGTTTTTGTTGTAATTAATAATATTTTTTTTATTTCGTAACTAACAACTAAGTATAACTCTTTCCATTTTTCTTTAACAGATCGTAAGTGCAGATGCAGATTAATCGCACATATATAAAGTTTTGGAAAATATTTGACAATAATAAGATTTTTTGTAAACTATCTATAAAAAATTTGTGATTCTATGTCTACAGGCCTCAAAACTTTCAAATTAATGTTAATTTACATTTTCTATAATAATTGGATTTACAGAAATTTCTTTAATGTTATTTAAAATTTAAAGATTAATAGGCTTTAAGTTAATTCTTCTATATCAAAAAAGCAGCCAATTTTGAAGTGTTTTATACACTTTAACTTCCAAATACCATAAAAATCTTAAAGAATTTGCTAATAAGAATCTTATTTTCTGTCTTTATTTTTCGTACATCTAAGGAGAGAAGTATGGTTCGTTGGAACAAATTTTTAATTGGCACAAAAATTGTTTATATATAATGTTTTCAATACGATTTACAAAAAAGTACAAATTACACCTTTGAAAGAATAGTTATCATTTTATGTTTGTAGTACACTTATTTGTACCAGAGCCTTCAAACTCCAGATATTCTTCTTCAAAGTTTAAAAAAAATAACGCTATTTAATTACCTCCTGTCAAATGAGCCCACTACCACTATAGTTCCCGCAGTTTGAATAATTTAGAAGTTATGATTTATTATCTGATTTTATTATTTAATAATAAATATGATTTTAATATTTTATATAGTTTATTTACTGAAGGCCTGTACGGAAGTCGAGTGAAATGAAATTTTCATACAAATTTTACATCGTGAAATCAGAAATGAAAATTTACGCTTATGATTTCGCTCAGGTCGTACGCAGGTCGCGTGAAAAAGTTGTGATAAAAAATGATTTATTTTTTTTTACAACAGATGGAGCACAAAAAGTCTACAATTATTTTTCATAGCGAAATAATGTTCTGAACATTATTTCACGATGAAATTGTGACATTTACATTTTTTTTTTTTCAATAATTTAAATTTGATTTTTAAATTTGCTCAAATTTGATTTTTAAGTCAAATTTAAATTTAAAAAAAATTATAAACATAAACAAACATTTGAATTATCAAAATATTATCAAAATATTTGAATTATCAAAATGTCAAATGGACCTGTCTATTTTTCACAACTTTTTCACGACTATTTCACCGGAGACTTTGGAGAGCTTTGGAGATCGCGTTAAAATTTCATTTCACTCGACTTCCGTACAGGCCTTGAAACGTAAACTGGAAGAAACAAAATTCGGAAACACTGTAGATTAAGAGCTATAGCAATGAATTTACTTTGATTTTCAAAGGATTTATATTACATGTACATCAATCAACTGATAATAATGCAGGGTAGCCAGAACTAATTCTCTATGGGTGAGGTTATAAGAACCGGGGCAAAGAATACTAGTCAAAAACATTTCAGTTAAAAAAAGGGAATTTTAGTCAAAATAATAAGGAATCCTAGTCAAAATATATAAGGATATTCAATCAAAAAACTGAAAAGGTATTTCAGTCAAAACTTTTTTGACTGGGATTCCTTTTGGAAGTTTGACTAGTTTGACAGTACGAATAGTATATGTCCATCAGTAAAATGTTTGATGTTTTATTATTATCGGGAAGAGATTTCTTTACACCCTTTTCCGAAAAAAGGCATTCCAGTCAAAAAAAAAAAAAAAATCTGAAGAAAGGCTTTTCAGTGCAAATACAAAAAAGGCAATTCAGTCAAACTTTTTTCTGACCGAAATTCCCTTTGTTTTGACTGAAGTTCCTTCATTAAAAGGCATTTCAGTCAAAAAATTTGTATGAACTTTTTTTTGACTGAAATGTTTTTGACTGGAATTCCCGTAGCCATAAGAACCTGCATACTATTAAAATTTATTTTTCAAGACTGTTAAAATCTTAAAATTACCAAAGTAAATCCGGTTTTAGCTGAAATTTTAACTAAACTTGTAAATATTTTAAGTTAATATATAACTAAGAGTAATAGTTTGTTACAAAGTTACTATTAATTACAAATCAATATTCAAGAATGAGTTCGAAAAATGGCTTTATTTATTTATCAAATAATAAACTATTTTTTCTAATAAAGCTTACAATTTACTACAAATCTTGTATTTGTCCATTATTCTACAGCCTGAAATGTATGAATAATTTTTTATTCATTTTTTTGTTCTAAATAATTTTCTGAAATGAAGAATTTGCAATATTTTAATTTTTATGTTAAAAATAGAATAACCGGATTAGTACGTAATTGAGTGAATCGTTTTTAATTAGATGCAGGATATTAGTTTACATTTATTTGTAATTTTTCCGTTAGTGAAATTAGTTACTTATAGTTGTACAAATCCTCAGCTTTTTTTAAGAGCAAATTTAATACGTATCCATAATGGAAGTTAAATCCATTGAACCATTTTGATGTTATTTTTTTGGGGAGATTGAACTTTAGGATACAAATAAATCATGTAGCATTAATTAACCTACAACGACCTAACCGGACGAAACATAATATATACCGAATTTCTGATAGGTTGCGTTGTAGATAAGGAGATTATTCATAATAAATACATATATTAAATAATTTAATTCCCTGCAGAACTAACGATATATTATATATATATATTTAACAAACTACACTTCGTTTTTATGGTTTTTATAGATTATAACAACATTTCATCGATACACATTAAGTATATCGAAAAAAACTTTTCATCAAAAAATCTTACGCAGAAAATATTTCATCGAAAAACAGTTGTAGAAAAATAAGAAAACAAATTAAACAAAATTAAGACGCGATATTTTGTTTTTGCATTTCATTTAGCTTAATCTGCTCTCCTATAGGATTTTACGATTATATTCGATTAAATTTCAAAGCAAACATTAATATTCTGATTTTTTTAAGTCAGAATGTTTGACTCTAGATTTAACTGAGATCAAATCTTTTATTTTTCCACGAAATTTTCGAAACCTTGAAAAAATAATTCTAGTACTTAACTCTATAATACTTTCTAGAGTTACTAGAACCTACTTTTACATACGTTGTAGTTTTTACATTGTTTTTGTTTAAAATTTAACTAAGTATTCTAAATTGAATTACAAAGGTCATTAAAATATAAATAAATTTTGGGATTTAAGTAAATAAATCTTCAATATAATACGATAATGTTTCATTACTTTTCCAATGCGGGCAAATTACTAAATTAAATTATTAAATTTAATTTAGATCGCCATCTAGCAAATAAAACGTAACATAAATTGTATATTAATCAACAGAAATAAAATACTTAATAAAGTATTATATAAATAATTATATAACAGAAAATATTTCTTTTCTTTAAAATAACTAAATGTTGCACATATTTTGAACATATTTTTCATATGTACTTAAAAAATTAATTTATGTTTACGTAAATTTAAAAACGAAATTACTAAATATGTAAAACAAAAGATTTAAAAATTAATTTTAAAATAATAATTATGTTTGCATATAATTAAATATATATATATAAATAACTAAATAAATAAATAAAATTATGAAAACATTTTATATATGAGTAGTGTTTAAAAAAATCGAGATTCCAAAATTAAAAAAAAAAGACAAGTGAGTTAGCGAATGCTAGCTTTAGTATGTCCATGGCGAAATAACATTATGCAGTGCAGTTTAGCTTACAAAGTAAATATAAATTTGATAACGATCTCTAGAACCAACTTAGTAATTATATTATCCGATTTTAATGACACTTCGTACACCCGCACACGAGTTGGGTTTGTTATCTAGTTTGTGCCTAGTAGGAATCCACTGGCAGGAATCCATTTTTAAAAATCAGAATTAAGTATACATCAGAATTAAGTATATGCTATCTTTTTTATATACTTAGATACCAAATTTAATTGCAAAACAATTTTTATTGCAAATAAAAATATTTATATACAGTATACAGGAAATAGAAAAATAATTGTATTTTACAACTGAATTTAAAGTAAAATAATTAAAGCATTCAATTAATTTATCAATAAATATTCAAAATGTTGTTTTTTCTATAAAAATATGTTTTGTTCTTTAAAACATTTTTATTTTTAATACATATTACGAGAATTTGTATTATATATATTTAATATTGAAAATAATAATAATCAAGATTATTCATTCTTGATCAGACAAAAAGAATTTGAAATAATTTTTAATATTTCCAGATTTTCTAAACACTATTATTTATAGTTTGTTTTGAAGAGTGGTCTAAGCATGTTTAGATAATTTGTAAATATGCAAAACCCCTAAACATAACTTAAAACTCACTCACTTAAAAAGTATACTAAGAATAGGTAATATTGAGAAGAAAAAAATTAAAATTGTCAATTGTTTAGAATCTAACTTCTAAATAAAATTATACAAACATTCAAAACAAAAAATAAGAAATAAATTATTTTAGTGAGAAAGGAACATGTAATCCGCTAGTGCAAGGTCAAACCAGTATTAGGTGTCCCTCTATTACTAAAACAAAAAGTATGCACCTCTTCCAAACTATAGAATTTACAATTCCTTACAATTTTTAGTGTGCTTCTGATTAAGACTTAGGTAGTGATAGTAATAGAACTTGTTTGTTATATCTTCTTAACTACCGCAATCATACTCTACAAATATTTACCGGCGTGAAACCCAGCCTCGGTCATTATATACATATGTAAAGACATCAAGTCTGGAGTCGTAGATTCTTCAAGTAGAGATAATAAACTTCTTATCTAAAGGCCTTAGCTAATGTTGTAGATCAGCTCAATAACTTTACGAATATATAGAGTATATATATTATAAAAAAATTAATGGAAATAATAAATATATATGTAAATATACCGACAAATGAATCAGTCAATTACATTGAAAAAAAATTCTACATAAAATAACATTAATAAATAATTCTAAGGAAAATATTTTATATTATACATATATATACTCTACAAATTTCATATCATCACAATGAACATATAATAATCATTAAATATTGAAATATATTATATATATATATATTTTATATATAATAATTTCATTTATTAATTGGTTTATTAAATTTTAACAACTTTAATAAATGTTTGGCTCGATTTTTGCTCGATAAAAATATTTAGTTTTTCATAAGGGTAATCAGAACATTTTTTTTATAAAAAATAGTCATGTTTCATGAATCAAACTAATATATATATATATATTATTATATATATTATATGTTATACTAAAAATATTTTTAAGATATTTTTGCTTTTGATCTTATATTTATGGACACTGAAATTTATTTAAATAATTACATGCAAATTACTATTAATATATAAGTAAACAGTATATCAATATTTATATTGTTTTTAATTTGTCAAACCTTCATCACATCCCCCATTTGCTAAACTGTATTCAAATATTGTAGTTTTAAGATATTCAGCAATATGATTCATTAATTCTTCTGTATACATTTTGGTATTGTCAAGGTTTTATTATTCTAGCCCCAAAATTGAAATACAAATTGATTCTTTTTATTATTAAAGTTTATAATATTACATTTATTTGTATTTAATTAAGTACACTTTTTTTAACTAAATATAATATTTTATATATAAGTTTAAAATAAAATGATGACTTTTAAACGTCCTTCAATGCTTGAACATTATCGAAAGACTGACTAATTGTTATCAATTATAAAATAGGATAAGGTTGAAAAAAATTTAAACATTATTTAGTACTCTTATCGTAGATTTTACCAGAATTTTACCTAAAATTTCTATATATAGATTATATATATAGATAAGAATAAAACAATGATTATTTTTGTATTTATTAAAAAGTATATAAATATTCGAAAATATATTTTCGAAACTTTTTATTATTATAAAAGCCTCTAAAATTTAGTTACTATTTACAAGTAGAAGAGTATAATAGAATATTTATAAATATATCAACTTTCAAGTATATTTTATAAGTATAGCAATTACAGAAGCGTTAAATTACAAATTTATTTATAGAGTCTTGACAAAAATTTATGTTACTCTATATTGGAATAATAAAAATATTGAATATTATAAAATTCTTTCAAAAATGTATATTTTAAACAAATAAATATATATAATGTTATATTTAAACAAGTTTTTAAGGTTTATGGAAATGTTTTTAAAAAATATTTAAACAATATGAAAGTATTGGAACTATAAAAAACAATAAATATAATACTTCATTGAAATTTAAAATATTGCATACAATATTATCTTTTTTTTACAAATTTATTTCAATTAGAATCTAAAATTAACACAAATATAAAGACATGTACACATTTACACATTAGTTCATTTAAAAAAAAGTTTTATATTTATATGTATATTACAAAAATACATAAATAATGTTTACAAAAAGTAAATCAAAAAATAAATAAATATACTTATATAAACGTATGTACCGAGAAAGAAGATATCAATTTGAAATATAAATTGAATGAGTATTGTAAAACTAGTGTTAATTCAAAACCTGACCCATTGTCAGACAAACAAAAAATGAATCATTTTCATAAAATGTTTTATATATAAGTAATTGTTGTTTTTATTATTATTAAAAAAAAATATAAATTCTTATAAAATTGGATTCACGCTTTTTGATTACAAATATTTTGAAATTGAACAAAGAACATACAGTAAAGGTCAACTGTGTAGTAAAGTTATGTTTTAATCTAATGTCATTTATTGTTTAATGAAAGTTATTAATTGACTTTTACCTTTAATTCAATTATAATATATGCTTAAAAATTTTTTTGAGCGATTTACTTTCCTAGAATTTGCGTCATAATTACGCGACACAAACTTATATGATATTTGATGTTGTTAAACTTAAAACATTCTGATAGCTAACTATGTTTTTATAATATTATTTATATATGAACTATAAGTATGGTATTTATTTGATTATAAATTCTACAATTTGAGAAATTGAATTACTTATATAGTAAATATTTGTCTTTTTATATTTACAATTTAAACCTGTGCAATAAGTCAACAAATCAAAAATTCTACTTGTAAAATTACAATAATTTTTTATAAGAAAGCTATAAAAATTATAAAATTATAAAAATTTTATACTATAATTTTAATTTCAAAATAGATAATATAAATATAATGTAAATTCTTTTGTGGTTCTGTCATGATATCCCTAATACCAAAATACGTAATCAAAAATCCAAATGGGACAGAATGCCAGCAATTCACATTTGGATTTTTTTATTAAGAGTTATACTCTAGTAGAATCTATCTAGACTAAAGTATTATATACTTATATAGCAGTTTGAGGTAAAATTAAAACTTTTCTATTTCAAATTCAGAATTTTATTATGTTTTTTATTTCAAATTCAGAATATACTTAGTATAATTATATAAATATATCTAATCTTTCATTCAAATTTGTATTTTTCTATTGTATAAATGTTTTAGTTATTTGAAATTTCATTTATTAAATATGTAATAAAAATTGAATTGAAAAAAGTGTGTCTGATTTCGAAAGTAATAGCGATAAAGTACAAGAAAGCTCTGCTATTACTCGTAATCGTAAACAAATTATAATTATTTATTATTATAATAAAATACTTAATAAACAAATATTCATATTAATAATAATGTTAATGTACGAATTTGAAATAAAAAAATACGAATTTAAAATAGAAAGATACTAACTTGTTTTGAAAATGATATACCTATCCTATTTGTTTCTTAATTTTATTTTAAAGTAAAAATTAATTAAAGTACAAAATATAAAAATAAAATACAAAGTATTGAAAAATTACTAAACAAAATGAAAATAAGTATAAGTAAATTATATATTTTTTTCATTTATATAGTGGTTTGGAATCTTTTACATTTGTTTTTTTTTTTGTATTAGATACTTTGCCAAATGAGAATTTGTATTTACCTACTCGCTACTCCTTTTTGATTTTGACAATCCGTCAATTTTTGGATTTTCTCCATGTGGAGAAAATCGCCTGGGATTAAAATGTAAAAAAAATATTTGTAATTTTATGATTTAAATATACCGGTTATGCTATCAAAATATTTAAAAAGATATTTAGGAAATATATATATATATATATATATATGTACATTATATACATTTCTTTACAACCGAATGTAAATATATTTAATATGTTCAAACATAATTCCTTTTGTATATACATAATTTAAGGAAGTAGTTAATTATTATTTCTTAGCCTTAACTAAATATGCAAAAAACATGAAACTCAAAAATAACTAAATTTAAAACAAGATCTAAAACTCATTAGATCTTATTATATGGATAATATTTATTTTTTCATTACCTTTTTACTGAAATATTTAGTGATTTCTCATAAATAAAACCCCAGATTTTTTAATAAACTATATATATATATATATATATATATATATATATATATATATATACAATATATATACTTACTTACTGAATGTTTGAAGAGAAACACTGACTCACAATTCCCTAATAAAACTAATACTTTTACAATTCATTTTTTACAATAACAATACATTATATTTATATACAGTCTACATCAAAAAGCAAGGAAGGAACCCGGCTTTTTTAATGCCAAAATCAGCCAAATCAAATCATTCCAAAAATTTGTAAGCCTAAAAAATATTACATACAAGTATGTAAGGTATTTATATACAAATATTATGATGAACATTTATTTGGAAACCAAAACAACAACAACAAAAAAAGGATTTTTAAATACAACACTAATGTGTACACTAAGTTATAAATATATACAAAATTTTAATTAATTTGCAGAACATGCGCTCTGGAACAAATGTAAAGAAAATTATGAGCCCCAAAATGTTTATCATACTGAAATCTAACATTATCAAAATTTTCTTTCAATTTTTCATCTAATCTAAATAACTGGACAGCAGGGCTGGGCCTTTCAATAGATGCTAAACAAATTACCCCACCGACAAACATTTTTTTTTCTTTATATTGAAAATCCAAAAATATTTTTTTTATATTATATATATATGTACTAATTTTTCAATTTTTTTTAAGAACTATAGCAGACAAAGTGCTGGAGAAAGTTGGATAAATTGAATTTAGACTTTATGTTAATTACCATTTAAATCTTTTGTCAATTGTGATCGAGTCGACATTTTGGAAGAAAATATTTTCGCCAGATTGTAATCCTTCTAAATCTCGTTTTTCCAGTATAATAATATTAATTGAGTTTGATTTTCTTAAAAATTTAAATGCACCAAGGGAAATACAAAGATTTAATATAAGAAATATTACTCATATAACACAACACTTAATTTCTTAATTTAATGCATTTTTTATTAATGCATTTTCATTTCAATCTTTTTATCATTTTAATTTTCACTGAACACAAAATGGTTTAAGAAATTTATTTCCGACGGTTTTTTTAATAGATTATAAATATTTATTAATTTATAAAAAAAAACATTTTATGATAAAAATATGATTTATTTATTTCAAAGAGACGAGCAAAAATTCAGACAATTTGCGATTGCATTGCAACTTTGCAACTAAAAGTAAAAACAACAATACGAAATAGGAATTCAGTAGATTTTGTTCTACTCTAAATATACTCTATAATCATAGTGTGACAGAAGAAATTAATAAAATTTCCGAAAGTCTCCGCATAGTCTGTCTATCCGGTATCATTACAAACTCGCCGCCGTCATAAAAGCGGAGTCGCTTGTTACAAAGGTTCAATAAACTTCAAATTTGAAGTCGTTGTGAGATTGGCTGAGGGATAGCAATATACTTTTCTAAGAATTTCTAAAACGCTTTTGACAGCTCATACAGATACAGGTAGCAGATAATATAAAAATATTAACAACCAGAATCTGATGACATTTTTTGCTTTTTTCGAAGGTAGAATTGGGCGGGCGCCTCTGCTAATCACACTACATGACACATGATAACAAGATACCCCCGGCAGAACTGAAACACTAGCGGGTGACATCTTCTGAGAAGAACGTAGTAATTGTGAAGATTATTAAGATCTAACAAGAATTTCAATAATATAGGTCACTCCCTTTTACATTATATCCTTAGTTCTAACCTATCGAAAGGCAATCTGGGAAATGTGTCTTCCTACTCACTGTCACTGATTTTCCAGAATCTGAATTTTGTTGCCATCATGATGAAAATGAAATGTGATATAATATTTTTATATATTTTAAATAAATAAAATATTTAAAAAAAACATATTTTTATTATATATCAGTACGTTAACGAACCTCATTGCTCATTGGCGATCGTCAGAGTACCGCCTGTGAGATTCGTTAGCGAAGAGTTGAATTATACTCTAAGCTAAGGCAGTGAAGTCTAGACTTCATTCTAGATCAAGAGCGATACTTTTTCTGGAGTTAAATTTTATGTTTAAAAATGAAAATGTGAGAATCGAATATTTTTCCATTCGGAACGGAGTACGGGATTCAGAATGGGATCGTGTAATAAAAAGAACCATAAAAATTATCAGAAAACTTCGAAAAATATAATATATTTTCGAATAAAATTGTTTTGTTAAAAAAAAATTGATAAGATTAAAAATCTTTAACTACTATTTACACGTTGTAGTGGAAAAATATAAAAATACGCCAGAAGTATAAGAATACGCCATATGATTAATAAATTAAAATATATTATTTATTAATGTTATTAAAAAATATTTAAAAAAATTAAATATATTAAATTTTTAAATTGTTTTTTTTTTTTTTTTATTTAGGAATTGAAAATTGAAAATTTAGGAATTGAAAATTTACAATTAACAATTTTAAAATTGTTTCCGATTCCGATTTATTTAGGATTTTGAAATAACAAAGAAGTCTTGCATCACTACAGAAAAGAATAGGATTTGACATTCAACACTTTTATTTGCATTGACAAACAAAATAATTATGAAATTACCAAAATTTTCCTTAATAACAGGCAAGTTTTTATACTTATTTTAAGTAAAATATTTAAATCTAAATAAACTAATAAAATACATATAATAAATAATAAATCATTAAAATAATACGAAAACCAAAATAATGCAATTGTCATGATTTGACAATTGCACTACTGTCAAAAACAGTTATAATTTATATGCATTAAATAAAACAAAACGCCATGGAAGAAGTAAAAATATTCACCGAAAAAAGATCAAATAGTGAGCTAAATCGTAATGGCGAGGATATACCAGAAGAATCAACTGGTCTGGAGATATCAGATAACATTCAAAAACAACTAATTATTGACGAAATATCCAAAGTTGAAGATTCAGAAGTTCTCACACCAATCAATGACGGTCAATTGTTAAGTAATCGGCAAAAGCTAAATAATGATTTTATAAATTTAATAAATAATTTAATACTTGAGAAAAATTCTCATGGAATTACTGCTAAACTTCAAGATTCTAAAAGAATTGAACTCTTAAATGAAAACACATCTGATATTATTCCTATTTGTGTTAAACACCTAACTGATGCAAATTATATCAAAGATCTGCCACTATATGCATGTGCAGAAAATGTGTTAAAATCTATTGCTCAATATGCTGGACCAGAAGAGGTTCTATTTGAATTATTGGAAATTATCGAAACTACAAAATCAGATAACACTTTGACTACTGCTTTAAAAGCCTTGCAAATATGTTTACAACGTCAAAAAGATAAACGACCACGCGCTTTAGAATGGGCTTTAAATTCAATTTTAAATTTTGTAAATGATTTGCCAATACCTGATTATTTAAATAGTGGATATGATTTAAAGCAGGAACGTTTATTGGAACAGGATGGACAGATTAACCGAATTTTAACCAATTATATTACACTTACACTCTTTTATGAACCATTGTATAATGAATATATTGAATTAGATGCAAAATTGGAACATTATACAGAGAATCAAGTTATACGAAAAGATATTCTTACATGTTTCATTCTTCAATTGCTTGGAAAACCACTCGCACTTTTGGATTTGTCGAAAACTAAAAAAAGTAAAACAAATACGTATTCGTTACAGTGTGCTACCACATTTACTAATCATATATCAGCGTTACTCGGTAATCCATTTCATTTGTTACATTATGTTCAATTGAGAAATCATTTACCGAAAAAATCTGCAACGGAAAAAATTGATACAGATGATTATTTTATGATAGATGAAAAATGTTCACTATTATCTATTGCAATTTATTATTATATGATAATATGTGAAGAAGTAACACTTGAAAATGTACCAAAAATATATGATCCAATGTATATATTTGAAACAAGTTTATTTCTTATTATTGAGCTTTTTGGTTGTGATGAACCAAACATTCAATATAAAGGTATACTTTTTGGAAATAAAATAGTAAAATATATTGAAGGTATCCAATTAACAGTGAACACTTTACAATTAAAAGTACATTTCAAGTTTTATACATATTTAACAAATATTATAATACATTCAAATTTAGAACATTTAAGAAAATCTGGAATGTCGCTTTTCCAAAATTATTTTGATCAATTTGATGATGACGGGAAATTTTATATTCTTAAAAAATTAATTAAAACTACAACACACAATGGTCTTTTAGGATATTTAATGATATCATATAAAAATTTAATTGATAAACAATTAAAAAATAAAGATTGTAAATTATCGGAACATTTTTGTGGTGAAGAATTTAAAAAAATGTTATTAAATTTTATATGTAAACTAAATAATAATATTGAAACTGATTTAATGGAAAATTATGATCAAATTATATCAGCTTTAAATATTATACGTTATTTTGTAATTGGTGATAAAGAAAATTTTACAGGATTTTGGAATTTTCTGGAAGAAATAAAAAAAGTTTTTTTAGAACCATTAAGATTAACAATTCATTTGACACGAAACAATTATAAAACTGAAGAATGTCGAATTCGAAGTGGAAAAATAAATAAAAATGAACAATTTATACAATTGTCCTTATTAAGTGGAGAGGATTTACCAAATTTTACAAAAGAACAAAAATTAAATATGATATCATGTGCATTTATTAATTTTGATTTAATGGAAAGTATTTTAGCACGTGTTAACGAATGTATTGATAATAATTCAAAAGAAAGAAATATGAATAAAGGTCAAAAGAAATAATATAAAATACATTGTTTTTTATTTGTTTACATATCTGAATTAATTAGCTTGTTATACTATGTTGTAAAAACGTAATTTTTTTTTTTTTGTTAATAAAATATTCCAGCTTTTCATGGTTACTTACAGCCTACAACTACGGCGTTTCTTATAATGAGTGATAAATTTTCAAGATTGTCGAATGCAAATATTCATTATCAAGCTGTAAAAGAGAATCCGAATATATCGTACATTAAGCAACGCCATCAAAATTATCAAAATTATTATACTACAAAGGCAGCAGATCCTGACGAGTTTCGGGCTCGTGAAGAGAAAAAGGAAGAAGAATTTGCAACCCAAAATACAAAATTAAATAATAACGAAATTAAAGATGATAATGATGCCAAACTTAATGCAATCCGTATAAAAATATTAGAAGCATCAATGCAATTTGTTGTTACATATGGATGGACACGAAAAGCTATAAGTCATGGTGCTGAACAAGTTGGTTATCCGAGTATTGTACATGGTATTTTTCCAGATGGTGGTATTGAATTGATACGATATTTTTATGGCAAATGTAATCAAGAATTAGTTGATATTTTAATGAAAGAAACTAATAATGGTGAACTAAAAATTAAAGAGCCAGCAGAGTTTTTAATATATGCTGTTAAAATTCGATTGCAAATGATTGAACCTTATATTAGTCAGTGGCCAAAAGCATTGGCCAAAATGTCATTACCACAAAATGTCCCTAAGTCATTAGCACAATTGTTAACTTTAATTGATGATATTTGTTTCTTTGGAGGTGATAAATCCGTAGACGTAAGTTTTCTTTGTAAATTATTAATATTTAATAAATATTTTTTTAATTTAGTTTGGATGGTATACTAGACGAGTTGGTTTAGCAACAGTTTACAAAATGACTGAACTTTATATGTTACAGGATAAATCAGTTGATCATCAAGCAACATGGGAATTTTTAAAAAATCGTATGAATGAAGCAAGTCATTTAGAAGAATTTTTGGGAACACTTGGCGACGCTCCTAGCCGCGGCAGCCAAAAGAAATTTATAGCCACTTTTGAAACAGTATGAAAATGTTTTAAGTATATTACCGAAAAAAATAATTATTTATTTATTTTTTAGGCACGAAATATTTTAGGTCTTAGCCATGATAGGCGATAATAATAAAATTACAAAATATTTAAATAAAATTTTTTAGATATGCAAATTGGTTTTTATTTGCAACCAAAACATTATCCTGGGAATTGTCATATGAAAACACTGGAATTCATATTTGTATCTAGTTAAATTGGTTTATTTTTTTAATTTAACGTTATTTATTTTAATTCACATATTAAAGAATGTTTAATGAAGAATTAACAATATTAACTGTTTTTCCGTATTCCTACATAAAATAGTATAGAAAATCATTGCCACCAAATTATGAAAAAATTATAACTCAGTAACTTAATTACTTTTTTTTAGTTATTATGAAAAAAATATTTTCAATGTTTTCCAACATTAATTTGAATGCAGTACCATGTAACTTCAGATAGTTGTGGTGATTGTAATAAAAATAAAGTCGTTTTCAACACCTCGGTATTTTTTTTATTTGAATTATAGATTTATTATAAAAATCTAGCACGTGTGACTTTTTGAAAATGTTTTGAATTATATTAACATTCGTTTGGAAATGATAAATCGGGGAAAATTAAAGTAAATTTAAAGAAATGTTTTTCTTGAATGTTTGCTGTATTGTTGAAGATAAATCATAATGTTTGCAAAATTACTAGTGATTTATATTTTTAAATTTACTAAAAATTGCATATATAATTATTCATTTTTTCATAAATTGATTTCTTATATTAATAATTAACTTCAATTAAAATTTTACTAACAATATCCTATTACTATTTTAGCCTACCAATATCCTGTCGTTAAAATTTATGATCGATAGTTGCAAAAAATTGGTTAGCTAATACCTAATACATCGATGTTTAAAATTAAGATAGTGCTTTCCATGTTTCCATTGTTAATATTGTAATATTGATAGGGCTTTCATTTTCACAATTGATACAAAAATTAAGCCTGGGCTACATTGTTCCTATTAGTTCAGTTCAGTTTCGATTTGATTCGACGGTTAAGTAGACTGAACACATAGTTACCGATCGCAATCGATTAAACCACATATATTTTGTTTTTATTATTTTTGAAACAGTCAAATTTCATTTCTCTTGACATTTCCTTCAGTTTGGATTCGCAAAATTCCAATCGTTCCAAACTCTTTCGATTCGATTCGTTCTGATTCGACCTATGTGTCCACTCAATCGATTTCCCATATAAAATATATGGAGACGTCAAATTTGAACTTTTAGATTTTCGATACGAATTTGAAAAGTTTCGAATTTCCCTATACGCGTGCAGTACTAAAATATTATGAATATATAAACTGAAAAAACAGAAATTTATTTTTAAATTTGGATAGTATTATATACTATATACTATCGGTTGCAATCGAGATATGTGTACAGTCAAGGTACAGTCTAGTTACCCCGTCTATTAGCTACTGTACGAATCGAAACGAACTGATGGATACATTGTAGCCCAAGCCTTTGCAGGATTCATACATAAATGTCTAAAAAATTTTAAAAAAAAAGTTGTCAGTAAATTTATGTTGTAATTGTAAACAAATTATTTAAAAAGTTAATTTATTAAATTAATATTTTATTATTCTATAATCTATACTAACTTAAAGATTTATCTTTTCAAAAACCATTTAAATTTTTTTTCAAATATTTAAATTATAGATTATAATTGAAATTGATGTCAACTGGAGGGAGCTGATTTGGCACTCGCTGTCTGTAAATAAAAGCAATAAATAGCGCTGTAAATAAAACAACTACATTGTGAATTGAAAACTTTGCTTGTCAACTTGCTTTGGATATTAGCTTTCAGTTCAGTTACAGTTACATTGAAATCTTTATGAATCTAGTGTTTAGCGGCAAGAAAACATTAAATCTTAATTTTTTTTTTACAAAATTTCACTTCCATTAGATATGCTGAATGAAGAAATAGTTAATTTATTATAATAAGAACGTCTGAAAAATTGTCTTTTGGTTGCCTACCGTTCAATATTCTATTCCACCCTTATTTACGATTTCTTAGGAATCACAGCTTGTTAAAACTATTCTATAGCATACGGGTATAGCATAGGCATCAGCCAGCTCGTTGTGGTTGTCCACATTTGATCCAGGCCGCCGCTGAAATAAAATGATTACGATTAAAAAAAAATTTCGATTGAAAAAAAATTCATATAATAGTTTCTGGTCATAAAAATATTGTAATTTAATTCCAATTAAAAAAAAAATATATTCCATAAAAGCGGTCTTAAAAGGCAAAGCGGGTGGATTCGTAATACTTTTGTGGAAGAAAAAATAGTGCAGAGGGCGACACTTTTCTGTTTTCTGCTCATAGATTTGTTTATCGGGTATAGACGCGGTTTAATGTTTAATCTTGTTACAAAAATATATTTTGTGAATCATTACTTATTAATAATATTTGTTATACATATAACATTAACTAATTCAAAAATAAATATATTATATCAATAGAGAAATAATAATTACAAAAAATTATTCTCATCAATTAACTTAATTTGTTTGAAAAAATCACTCAATTACAATTCCTTAAAAGTTTGATTTCATCACAGCAATGGCTGCATTAACCGGTGTTTTTTCATCAAAATTGCAAGAAAAAATAAAGAATTCAAAAATTTTAGTTGTTGGTGCTGGTGGAATTGGATGTGAGATATTAAAAAATTTAGTTCTATCAGGATTTTCAAATATAGAAATTGTAATTATGCAGAAAAATGTGTGTGATTTGTAAAAAAATTAATTATGTGATTTTTTTTTAGATTGATTTGGACACAATTGATGTTAGTAATTTAAATCGTCAATTCCTATTTCACAAAGAGCACGTTGGTAAATCAAAATCAGAGGTAGCAAGACAGAGCGCATTAAGCTTTAATCCTAATGTAAATATTAAAGCTTATCATGACAGTATCACAACGTAATTTACTTTAATATAAAAATAAATTCAATTTAATTTTATTTTATTTTATTTTTTTAATAGAACTAATTATGGAGTAAATTTTTTCCAAAAATTTAATCTCGTATTAAATGCTCTAGACAACCGTCAAGCACGTAATCATGTAAACCGAATGTGTTTAAATGCTGATGTACCATTAATTGAAAGTGGTACAGCCGGATATAATGGTCAAGTTGAATTGATTAAAAAAGGTTTGACACAGTGCTATGAATGTACACCAAAAGCAGCTCAAAAATCTTATCCTGGTTGCACGATACGTAATACACCATCAGAACCGATACATTGCATTGTTTGGGCCAAACATTTGTTCAAGTAATTATTTCTAAATACATCTGAGAATTCAGAATAATTTAATTTTTTAAT
This sequence comes from Rhamphomyia laevipes, assembly GCA_963920725.1. Lineage (NCBI taxonomy): Eukaryota > Metazoa > Arthropoda > Insecta > Diptera > Empididae > Rhamphomyia > Rhamphomyia laevipes. Next base: position 30,182,841 of record OY987259.1, on the reverse strand, counting down.
TTATTCATTTTAGTCAACTATTTGGGGAAACAAATGATGATGAAGATGTTTCGCCAGATACTGCAGATCCAGAAGCATCTGGTGAAGCTGGTGTAGATGCTTTGGCAAAAAAATCAAATGAGCAAGGAAATGTTGAACGGATTAATACACGACAATGGTCAAAAAATATTAATTACGAACCAGAAAAAATATTTAATAAACTCTTCTTTGATGATATCAAATATTTATTAAGTATGGCTAATTTATGGAAGAATCGTACAGCACCACAACCAATTAAATGGAATGAATTTTTTACATTTGATATACCTGGAAATAAAACTGAAACTTTTTCATCTGGCTTACCTGATCAAAAAATATGGAGTTTATCTGAGTGTGCAAAAGTCTTTTCCGATAGTATACATAATTTAAAAATAAATTATGAAAAATTGGCAGAAAATGATCATTTAGTTTGGGATAAAGATGATAAAAATGCAATGGATTTTGTAGCATCATGTGCAAATATTAGAGCTAAAATTTTTAATATCACACCAAAAAGTCGTTTTGATATTAAATCAATGGCTGGTAATATAATTCCAGCAATTGCGACAACAAATGCAATTACAGCTGGTGTTGTTGTAATACATGCATTTAAAGTGCTACAAAATGATTATGAAAAATGTAAATCAGTTTATATGCGACTTCGACCAAATGCAAGGAACCAACTTTTGGTACCAGAAAAATGTAAGTTTATAACACGAAAATCTTATTCTAAAGACTGATCAGTTTATATTTATCAAGTTATATGCTTAATTTTTTTTTTTCAGTTTTAAATCCACCAAATCCAAAATGTTATGTTTGCTCATCAAAACCAACTGTTTATTTAAAAGTTGACACGAATAAACTAACTGTTAAAGAGCTGAGAGATGATGTTCTTATAAAAGCATTAAATATGGTCGAACCAGATGTCACACTTGATTCAAAAGGCGTTATTGTAATATCATCTGAAGAAGGTGAAACTGATTGTAATAATGACAAGAAATTAAATGAATTGGATATTTGTGATGGAGCTATATTAAAAGTTGATGATTTCTTTCAACAATATGAATTAAGTATTATTGTTACACATGCTGATGCTGAATATGATAAACCATTATTTGAAGTTATTGCTGATCCAGATCTATTAGTGCCCCAAGAAAAAATGAAAACAGACGATTCGGATAAATCAGAAACGGCAAATGGTATTTCAAAAGAGAATGAAATGTCAGATGATACAAATGATTGTGAAATAATTGAAGAAAAGAAATCTCGTACTAATGAAGACATTATATTAGATACTGGTGCTGGTACAAGTAGTGGTACTACAAGTAGTAATACCAGTAGTAATTTATCTGCATCAAGTATTAAAGATTTTGAAATTGCGAATGTTGACTTAGATTCGAGCAGTGATGACGATGTTGTTGAAATTCATACAAGTCCAGTTACTTTAAAAAGAAAACCTATTGAAGATGAGAACGGACCTTCGAATACAAAACGTGTTAAAATTGGTGATGAAGAACATGACGAAGATAATCTTATAATACTTGACGATGATTAAAGATATTACAAAAATCAAAAGAATTAAATATTACTTATATATGAATTAAAAGAAAAATTATTTTATTTTCTAAAAAATTATAAAATATTGTGGTTATCATTTTTCAAGTTCAAGGTTTTTTTTCAATATTGTTTCAATTTTTTTCTTTGTATGTTATAATACCCTTTTCTATTAAATCTGGAATTTCAACTGCCAACCATGGAGCCAGCTGAAAAATACAGTATATAATATATATAGTTTTTATTTTATTTATTTTTAATTTACTCCTAATGCCATGGCATGGGAAATACCGAACTTAGGTACATTTCTTGCCCACAACGGTTTAAAATGGTCGGTTAAACATATTTTTCCACCACGATACATTTTAGCTGTTTTTCCGTCTAATTCTGGTAAAGCAATTTCTGGTGCTGTGGTGGGATAAGTAACTGGAATCTACGAATAACTCTTTTTACAATGTGATTATTCGATTTAATGCAATACTAACTTACGTCAAATTCTACATCGAATTCGTATTTTAAAAGATTATGCATATACCAACATTTACCAAACCATTTTGTTCCTTCTTTATTTGATTCTAATCTAAACCAATCTGTTCCTGAATCTTTGTTGTTTTGCACATACTTCAATTAAAAAAAAACTATTACTTTCTGGGAACTAAATAGTAAATACTTAAAACATAAAGATTTTACTTTTATTAATGCTTGGTATTCTTCTTTTAGCCTTTGAACCCAAATTTCTTTTTCTCTGGGACCTGCTCTAGTTTCCAATATAGGAATTTTACTCAAAGTTTTCCTTGTTCCTTCATCTACCATTTTTGTGGGTATTGTTTTTTATTTACCTAAAGTTAAATTAAACGAATTAAACTAACTTTCTAATTTCACTTCATCACAACAAATCCTTGTCCTTGACCACGTTGACGTTTATAGTTAACAAATTAAAATTAATAGATGGCGCTTTTTGTTAACAGTAGTTGCCAATGTTAAATAATAAAAATAAAAGTAGCGCTTTTTTATTATGTTCTGCAATAGCAACTACGTATTTATGTTCTGCCACTAATGGAATCAATATAGTCCCACTGAGTTTTTTGAAGTGGATGACGGATCCCTTATTCGTAAGAAATGCAATTTTTCCATATAAACTTAACATGCGATAGCTGGTGGTAACACTGTGAATTAAAAATTGAGATTTTGGTATGAAATCTGACGGTATATTACAGATATTAAAATTATTTTCTGTAATTGTACGTGTCATTTCATTTTGGCCATTTTTAAATTTCATTATGTTCTTGGCTTGTGTATAATATAATTAAGTAATAAACAATTAAGTGTTAATTTATTATTATACATTCTGATAAATTTTTATAATTAATAAAGGTGAGGTTTTGTTTCTAGATTTTTTCCTTAAATTTACTACAATTATTGTACAACATAAATAAATTGTAAAAAAACAAATTGTATTAATTTAATCTTTTTAATATTTATAGAAAAAATGGCAGAACATTTTTCAAAAGAAACAACTCAAAATATTATAAGGGAAATAAATTCAAAAGGAAATCAGATAGAAAATTTGAATGTAAATTTATTTTATATAATATGTATTTAACAAAACTAAATAAACATTTAAAAAGAACATTTTTGAGAATATTTTTTTTTTTATTTATTAAACCGAAATAAAAATGGTGGAGCAGTGGTGGAAAATAAAATAATTTAAAAAGTGCCATCTGTTAGCAATGATAAAGTTTCATAAAAATTCCGCTGTAACCTGACATGTCCCTTATGTGTATACCTCCTTGCTAAGCGGACATGACTAATGTATTTGTTATGGACGGATAAGGTGTATGTCATGCCTTACCCCTCAAACAAGCTCGACGCGACGGACGCACCGGAGACGGATTCAAATGTCAAAAAAAAGTTGAAATGTATAGGAATATATGAAAGTGAGCAAAGTCACGACGGACGCGACGTACACGACGGACGCAAGACGCAAAAGTTCAAGCGATTTCAACTTTCGACGGACACGACGGATATAAAATAAGTACTTTTCAAAATTTTGAATTAAAATAAATTTATTTGACATTCCAAATTTTTTTTTAGTGTATTATAAGATGTGAAAAATTAATATAAAATATAAGTACATAGTTTTATTTACAAAAAAAAATTGTTCGACTGACGACGGACGCGACGGACGCAACGGACGGACAATAAACGCATAAGAATTTTCGATCGAGCAAACTCGACGATTGAGACGGACTACATATTCTTCAATGACAGTTTATAAACAATTTTTTTTATAAACAAAATTGTGTATTTATACTTTAAATTAATTTTTCACAACTTATAATTCACTCAAATTTTTTTTGAAATGTCAAATAAATTTATTTTAATTCAAAATTTTCAAAAGTACCTATTTTATATCCGTCGTGCCCGTCGAAAGTTGAAATCGATTGAACTTTTGCGTCTTGCGTCCGTCGTGTACGTCGCGTCCGTCGTGACTTTGTTCACTTTCATATATTCCTATACATTTCAACTTTTTTTCGACATTTGAATCCGTCTCCGTTGCGTCCGTCGCGTCGAGCTTTTTTGAGGGGTTACGAATAAGCGATACATAAGGCTTATGTAAGGCTTATGCGCTTCAGTTGGACCTTATGCTAAGCGGACATGACTAATGTATTTGTTATGGACGGATAAGGTGTCTGTCATCCCTTACGAGTAAGAGATACATAAGCCTTATGTAAGGCTTACACGCTTCAGAGGGGTGTTACATAATATTTTGTTGTTGTGGATTGTTCAATAATATTTAATTTTATATTGGAAATTTATGAAAATCAAAATCATTGAATTTTGTATGTGGTAGCAGTAACATTGAAATTTAAATTGTGTTGTATATATAAATTTGCCTATGTTGCGTTAAAATTAACTAACAATTAAATAATGCTTTAACGGAGCTGGAAAAATTTGTTCGGTTGTTTTTGTTAGGATTTAAATGAAATATTTATATAATATCAAATAGCATTAATCACAGTGGAGATGAAAATGATAACGGAAAAAAGTCTTGAATTTCTTTCTTGGTAGCCATTATTAAAAAAAAAATTAAAAGTTTTAAATTATTAAAATTTTGCAAAACTTCAAATTCGCTTGATCAATATTTTTAAATTATGAAATTAGATGTAAATAAGAGTATAAGAAGTACATGTAATAAATTACAAATTGCTGAAATATGGTAACTAATAATTCATTCATGATTATGAACATTATTGGATGGAGACGATATATAAAATCACAATTTGCAGATGCTAAATATACACACCAAAGAAACAAAAAATGTTTAATAAGCTATAAAAAATGTATACATAAATTTAAATATAATTAAATTAATTTATGTATGATATTGTTTTATCATTTAATTTTAGTTCTAAATACTATGCAAATCGATCAGTTGAAATAAGACTTTTTGGAACTACTGGAAAAACAAAAAATTGTATATCCATGTGCAATTTAAATTAACAAATAAAAAATTTCAAACAGTAAAATATATGTATCACATATTATATTAGTTAGACTTTTTTGCAATAAAATATAATATACAGTGTGAATGTGAATTTTTGTTTCAATTAAAATTAGTCCAGTTAATTGATTTTATATGTATTCCTAATTATACCATAATTTCGATTTTTAAAAAAAGATTTTCGTCTTTAGAAAAGATTAATGGAGTTCCTCCTTAACACTAAAAGCCTCTTCACACTAAAAGATTTTTCAGACGATTATTCAGACGACTAGTGTAAATTTACACTAGTTGTCTGAAAAATCTTTTAGTGTGAAGAGGCTCTAAAAATAATTACAAATTACAATGGACATCGCTTAAAAAGAAACATTGGTATGGTTTCGAAAAACTTTTGTGACCTAAAAAAACGTAATGCCATTAAGAATTGGTTCGATAAAATGAAATTCGTTTATTGGTTTAAAGGGAAGAAAGCACATGTATTTTACCTATTTTATAATGTTTCTGATTGTCAGAATTTGCAACACCAATCAGCTGGTGTGTCATTAAAAGGAAAAGATAAATTTTGGATTCATCCTTTTCGTGTTCCTTTGGTCATTATTGTGGAATATTGCAGGATCGATTAATATTATATCTGAAATAAAAATTAAGAAAGTAAAATGGCTATGTTAGCAGAGCCAAGACGTTTTCGGAAAAAATATAATTTAGTACCTCGAGGGAAAGCACTTTTTGAAGGTAGGAAGTTTACTATCCCAAAGTTGAAAGCTTAATCTTTGCTTAACTAATATTTTTAGATGATAGTCGCTTTGGTACAAAAATGTTGGAACGAATGGGTTGGACGAAAGGTAAAGGTCTAGGAGCTCGTGAAGATGGTTCTCAGGAATTCGTACGTATCCGATATAAAAATGATGCAAATGGTATCGGTTATGAGGATCGTGATGATCAGTGGACAGAACACGAAAAACAATTTAATGGTCTTTTAAGTTCCCTAAATAATTCTGAAGTAAATTCAGATGTAGAAGAAGAACAAACAGCAAGAATTGGTTTTGGATTTGAACCAACAAATAAAGACAATAACAAAGTAAAAGATAAAATCAGTGGTGAATCATTAGAAGAAAAATCTAAAAAATCAAAAGCTAGAGTTCATTATAAAAAATTTACAAAAGGGAAAGATTTATCACAATATAGTGAAAAAGATTTAGCTAATATTTTTGGTAAAAAAACTGAAGAAACAATAAGTTTTCAAAAGTTTGAACCAATCGTGGTTGATGAGATAGAAAATTGTGACGAAAATTTTGATGATAGCAAAAAATTTGGTATAACAACTATTAATACAGGAACTTCGGTTAATGACTATTTTAAATTAAAAATGGAAGCGATTAAAAAGAAACGAATGCAAAGCTCTTCTGTTTTAGAGTCAACAAACAAGTTTGATGAGAAAGATATTTCTGAAGCTGAAGATCTGAAAAAAAAGAAAGAGAAGAAAAAAACCAATCCGATTATGGCAGAGGAACAAAACTTACATGAAAATGATACAGTTAGTGAAATTACTAATAAATGTAAAAAGAAAAAGAAAAAAAGAAAACACTCTGAAATTAAAGATCTTCCAGTGGAATGTTTAGAAGAAAATTCCACGAAAAAGAAGAAACGGAAATTAGAAATGTATGTAGAAAATGAAGAAAAGATAATAGAAAATTTAGAAGAACAGTCGGTGGAAAATTTGGAAAAAAAGAAAAAATCTAAAAAGAAAAAACGAAATTTAAATATTTCTGAACATAATGAAAAAATAGATAACGTAGATGAATTAGATATTTCAGTAAATAAAAAAAAAATAAAAAATACTAGTTTTCATTTAGAAACTTCCGAAATCATCGAAAATATAAAATCAAAAAAAGAAAAGCAAAAACCTCTTATGTTTACTGCATCAACAGATTTAGAACAAATTAATGATAGCAAATTAAAAAATACAAACGTTGCTGACATACCAGAAAATTGTGTAAGTGAAAAAACAACAAATTCCATTTATATAATTTCTGAATTTTGTGCTGAAAAATTTCGTCATACAGATTTAAATCGATTCCCAGGTGCAAATCTCTCTGAAGTAATTGGCTATGGATTAGAAAAAGATATGAAAATGGAAATTGTACAGACACGTAATGATACTGAAAATATAACAAATTTATGGAGTAATGTTTATAATTCTTTTTTAACTGATAAATACAAATTATATAACAAATGTCCTTTAAAAAAATATGCTCAACAGGTGAAAAAAGCAAAATCAGCGAAAAAGAAAATACCGAAAATAAACCTTAAAAGATTTAAAAATAAATCAATTTTTAAAAATATTTAATAATAATAATTTTAAATATACAATGTTGGAAATAAACTTTAATTTCATTTTAATATTTTAGTAGTTTTCTCTTCTATATATAGTGTTGATTTTGTAGATTGACTTTTTTTCAATACAAAATTTCAAATATCCGATTTATATAATTATGTATTATATAAGGAAGGCTAGCAAACCCGATTTATATAATTATGTATTATATAAGGAAGGCTAGCAAACCCCATGATTTCTTTAATTTTTGATTTTGACAGGTTAAAAGTGTCAAAAATAGTTTTTATTTACCTAAAAAATATAAACAATTTTTTAATAAAAAAAAATAAAGAATATGCTGGGAATTGGTGTTTTTGGAACAGGTCAAGTAGTTAGTGGTAAGAAAAATCTTCAAACTCTACTCTCCTCTCATAGAAATTAATTTTTTTTCAATTAAAATTTGTAGTATTGGTACCTTTACTACGTGAAAAAGGTTTTGAAATTAAAGCAATTTGGGGTCGTACAATTTTAGCAGCTGAAAATGCAGCAAAAGAAATGAAAATTTCATTTTTTACAAATAAAATTGATGATGTACTCCTCCGCAAGGATGTTGATTTAGTTTTTATTATATGTCCACCAAACCTACATTCTGAAATTTCTGTAAAAGCTTTAGGTATCGGTAAACATGTAGTGTGCGATAAACCAATGGGACTTGGTCAAGCTGATGCACTTAAAATGGTTAGAGCAGCACAATATTATCCAGCATTAATTTCATTAGTAAATCACTCATTAAGATTTCTACCAGCATTTACACATATGAAACGGGCACTTATAGATGAAATGATTGGACCAATATCATTGGTTGATGTACGAGTACAAATGGAATCTATGATACATGAAAAGTTTGATTGGATGTGTGACGCATCAATGGGTGGTGGTGCATTAAATTTAATTGGAAGTCATGTAATTGATTTGGTAACATTTTTATTAGGAAAACGTGCAATACGAGTGCATGGGCTTGTACGAACTTATACAAAAACAACACCACAAGTTAACGGAATAAGACAAATTTCAGCTCCAGATTTTTGTACTTTTCAAATGGAATTAGATGGTGGTGTTCTAGTTACTGCATCACTTCATAGTCATACAATTTCTACAAAAACTTTTGTTCAGGAAATTTTAGTTTGTGGCCGTGATGGACATTTGATGGTACGTGGTGGAGATTTGTTTGTTTTCCGTACTAAAGTTAATAGTATTGCTAAAGAGGAGGCAATTTACGTTGATGTTCAGGATTTACATTTTACGGCATCAGATAGCTCTTTACCAAAACCATATGTAAAGGGTTTGTGTAAAATGATTGGTGCCTTAAAAGAATCATTTTCAAAAGAAGGAACTTGGGTGAAAGAACCAGTACAAGCAGCAGCTACATTTGAAGATGGATTGTATGTACAAGCTGTTTTAGACGCAATACGTAAATCAAGTGAAACTAGATCTTGGACTAGAGTAGAAATTACAACAGAGTCACCAACTAATCATGAACAAATTATGAGATTCGCTAGGATGTCAGCTATTTAGACAAATTTTGTTTGTGTTGAAATTGATAAGTATTTTTTTTTTCATATTCTGGGGAGAAATTAATTTTGGTTAATATTAAATATTAACTTATTTGGATCTTAATCTTATACATAATTTTTTTTTACTCATATTGTACAATTATTAATATATTTATTTAAATAAGAAATAAAATAATATTTTTATATAAAAAATGTTTTAATACTGCATAATAAATCATGGTAACAGTTTTTAAATTCATAGTATGTATACATTACAATTCGTGAAATTCCAACGACATTATAATTTATTCAAAATTATATTTAAAAAGTTGTAATAATAAAATTTACTGTTTTTCCTGTTCTAGTTTCATTGTTAATATATCTAAAATTTTCGAATGTTCACCACTTGGCCGCTGACGTTTGTTTAGTATTTTATAACATTTTTCAAATTTACCACTCAGAGCACAACTACAAATAATATTAAGTATATTTAAAAAATTTAAAATTAATATATAAATATCGCATTTATATTTACATGAAAGCAGCTCCTTCAAAATGTCCATTCATTTCAAAATATCCAATCCATTTATCTAAAATATGTTCTAAAATTGGATCATCTGGCTCACGATATACTTTTCCTATTATCCATGCTTCACGAAAATAGTTTCCAATTACAAATATATTAATAACTTCTTTAACATCATGACATGCTAATAAATAAGTAGAAGCTTGAAGAATTAATTCAATTTCTATCAATTGATTAGCATACGCTACACAACATTTTCTCCAGAATCTATTGTTAAAACAGAAAAATTATTTTAGAAATATTTCGTAATTAATTTTGAAGTAAAATCACTCATAAGATATTGTTGGGGCCAAAGAAACGTGCCATTCAGTTAATTTTTTAGTTTGAATACATTTCAATATTTCTTCTTTTAAATTTCCTCTGATTTGTGGAATCAATATATTTGCTATCGATTTTGTACCTGAAGAATGATGATTTTGAACTAGAACCAAAGATTACTTGAATAAATAGTTAATAATTATTATTATTTTGTGTAATTTACGTTCTTCATCTAATAATTCTTTAACATCACTTCTAGTACCAAAAAGTTTCTTAGATAATAATCGTTTTTGTGTAATGTTTATATCAATTTCTTCACTTGTATCTTGTAAAACTTTCATAAGATTTTCAAGTGAATCTTTATTTGATTCCTTGGCAGTCAAATGAAGAATTGTAGCGTGATTCTACATAACAATTAAAATAAGTATTGAATCATAATTAAATTAAATTATGATTTAACAATTAAATTGAATATTCAAAATTAATAAATACCTTTAAGAAAAGTGCTCCGCATACAAATGATTCTGGTTTTTCTTCATTTTTATTTTTTATATCTAAATTTTCCAACAAATTAATCATTTCCTTAGATTCTGATTCTTCGGTAGTACTTACAGTATGAATTTTTACATTTGCCATACGTCTTTTATTTTTTCTTCTTTCTTTTGTACTATTTAATCCGCTGGCGCTAATCATTTTTGTTGCCCATTGAACATCTGATAATGGTTTATCTTTGTTACGTTTAGCGATTGTTCTCGAAAATTCCCCAATTTGTTCAGTACGCATATCAAACATTTCAATTGATGTAGCCTTACCAGCACAAATAACAATATTTTCTTCAATTGGTGAAAATAATCCACATAACATTGGACAATTGAATTGCTTAAGAAAAATATATTTATCAGAAGTTTGACTAATATCCCAAACTCGTACAGCACCATCAAATCCACAACTCAATAAAATATTTTCATTTCGATTGCTCCACTTAAGACTTGCATTACCTGATGCATTATCACCCATAGTTAAAATTCTTTCAAGTGTTAAAATTCCATCATTTGATAAACGTAATATCCAAACTTTATTGGTTAGAGAAACTACAGCACAATGTGTTAAACGAATTGGGCTCCAATTTATTTCACTTATATATTTCGTTGATAATGGATGATTTGAACAAAATTCATATTTAATTGGTTCATTGCTGATTCTTTTATATAATTCTAAATTTCCTGTTTGTTTTCCAACTAATAGGAAGTTATCACGCACAGAAATTGCGGTTGCATCATTTATATTCTCAAGGATATAAGGATCTAAAGAAACAATTTATTAATTCAAAAAATAAATAAATAATAATTATTAACTAACCCTTCTTCTTTTTATTGCCATCATATATAGCAATTTTTTTATTACCACATCCATATATATAATTATCTTGCCACTGCAGTGAATATATTGGTTTACCACAAAATGGATTCATGATAAATGGTACATTTGATGGTTTATCAGTGTCTATTATACCTATCTATAAATTTATTTTTTTAAGTTAAAAATATAATACCAATAAAATTCCAAAATATTACTCTTCCTTCCATTGTGGCAAAAGCTAATAAAGAATCCTTTGAACTCCAAGCTAATGCCATTACAGCTGAATCAATTTTATTTGTGCAATTTTCAATTAATATATTTGAACAAGAAATATTCGAAACATTTAAAATCCCAATTCGACGATCGGCACATGCAAATGCAATTCTGTATTTTGAAATCATTATATTTTAATTTGAAATTATATTTTACTTAATAAAAAATCATACTTATTCATATCATCAGGTCGTTCTTTAATTGCAGCTATATTTGTTGAAGCACATGAATATTTAGCTAAAATCTTATTTTCCTTAATATCTTCACATGTTATTTCACGATAAAATGATATAGTCCAAATTATTTCAGAATTAGTTAATTTACAAAGTGAAACAACACCACGATGCGGAAATATTCTTTTATCTTGTTTAAATTCTAATTTCTTTTTTGAATCTTTAATTCGTGACCACTGAACAAGTTCACCAGATCTTGTATTTGTTAAGATAATATTTTCATTTAGCCAACAAATTTCAATAAATGAATCTAAAAAATAATAGAAATAATATAAATTTTGGAAAAAAATAATAATATCGATTTGATTTACTTTGAGATGAAGTTTTCAATTGCAATTTATCGACTAAAGCTCCACTTTTAGTGTCCCAAATATATACCACAGATTCATGACTACCAGAAGCCAAAAAAATGTCATTTAAATTTTCAATATTTTCTTTATGTTTACTGTCAATTTCATCATGTCTGTGTACATCAACTTTATATATCATTTCATGATCACCTTCAGAACAACTTTCGTCTGAACTACGTTCAATCATTTCCATACTACCATTATTTGATTCACACGATATTGATGAATTAGAGTTTGGTTTAACTTTAGCAGCACAACAATCTGTTAAAGTTACTTGTTTTGATAAATTCAATTTGCTACAATTATTGTCTATACTAATATTAGCATTATTGAAATCATCAGATTTCAAAGCATTTATATCATCCTTTAAATTTTGACATGCTTCAGCAAAATTGAAATTCTCATTTTCTTCAAATTCATCTTTTGATTTTTCTATAACAATATTATCCTTTTCAACACACTGAAATTTATCATACGACGGTGCCCCGAATTCATTTTCTAAATAATCATAATCATATATATCAAAAATATCATCTGCAGTTTCAGAATTTGTAATTGGCATTTTTTTTCTTGGTGGTTTTTTTGGAGTACCTTCTTTTGGCGATAAAATTGAATCTGCTACAGGAATTGTACTAGAAAAATTCATAGACATCCAACTTAAAGATGTTATTTCTGTATCATGACCACGTAAAGTATAAATAATTGATTCGGTTTTTAAATTACACAACAAAATTAATCCTCTAGTTGTACCAGCTGTAAAAATATTATCGTTATATGGTGATCCTTTTATAATGGACACTTCATGCTTAACGGGAATGATGCGGTTCTTTTTTATATATGTATTTGATGAAATACAGTAAATTATCAAACATGAAGAATCAATAGATAAAACATTTCGAGTTCGTAGGAAACATAAACGAACCATTTGTAGTGGTGGACCATCACCGTCACCATGTACTGGTTTTATATGAGCTTTATGTCCATATTTAGCTTTGCCTTCATCAAAATCCCATATTTGAACAGAATTATCATCAACAAGAGCTGCGAAATATTTTTTATTTAACCAATTTGGATCACAATCTATACATTTTACACGTTGTCTTGTATGGAAGACCTTCATTTCCGGTGATTTCGTATTATTTTTTATACTTGAAACATAATTTATACATTTTGAACCAATGTAAAGGAAGCCATCATCAGGAGTTGAGGTACAACAAGATATTAAATTCCATTGTGGCACTAATGGTATATTTACTGAATCCATTAAAGTTATTATTAGTAATATTTTCAAAATTAATTATAATGAGTATATATAAAAAAATTTAATTCACAAAATTAACAAATCTTTTGGATTTTGCGAAAATCAAAGAATCAACAGTCTGTCAAATTAAGAAAAAAACTGAAATTAAAAGTCAAATATATTTTATGGCGCCGAAACTTTGTTATTATATGGTCGACTTTTTCAACTTACAAGTTGCAGTGACATCTCGTTTTCATATTTTAAACATACTACATTTTCCAAACTGCATTCAAAACACTGAACTGTTCCGAAAATTCCAATTTGGAGTTGGTTGGATCTATTTATTAAACAAAACACTACATCAGCTGTTACAAGTGTTACAAACAAGGGGTACAAATGACATTTAGATTTAATGCCAGTGACAGTGCCAGGGAAAGTTAAAAAATTATTTTGATTTTCATACAAGTAATTTTTTTTATCATCGATAATGGTAATTCATATCATATAGAAATAATAAAAAATATGTAATTTTAAAAATTTATAGGATTCTTCAATATCTGATGAAATCCGAGAATGTGTCCGAAATGGGTTATCGCTTGAATGCGATGCAAAATTATTGCAATACATGGAATTAATTTCCAATGTAAGTAATATTAATATTATTAATTTCCGCATAACTTCTCAAACTAAGTAATATCTTTATGTTTATCTCGTTTGTTGTTGACAAAAGAAATTAAATAATCGTGCAATAAAAACAAGTAGGAACCTTGATGCAATGTGCTCAGAACTACAACGTACTAGTATTTCTTTAGATAATGTTACAAATCAATTATCTAGTTTATCTCATACGAAATTTGTTGAGAATAGAGTTTATGAAGACGATGAAACAATAGCAAATATAAAGGAAGTACCTGTAGAAATAAAAACAGTAATATTACAAATTTTGTGTGCACAATTTTAAATTGTTTTTGCTAGGATTTTTGTCTTTTTTTTTTAGAAAGAATATAATCCAATAAAAACATTAAATACTGTAATAAAAAATAATATGAAAATGTTGGATAATTGTTATGAAAAGGTTTCTGTTGAATTGGACGATTCAGATGAAGAAGATGAACAAATTAAAAGGTGAATTATAATAATTTAAGGTGATTTTTTTGTTTATAATAAATACAATTCTATTTATATTGGTAGCATTGTTTTTCGTCCTAAAAATAATCTCGAGACACTTCCGATACCACATTTAATTGGTTCCAAAGAGTGGAAAGAGAAATGGCATATTGGTATTCATGATTCAGATGAAAGCTTTTCAGAAAATGATAATGAAGAATTTTCTGATGGTTCAGATAGTTTATCATTACCTAGTAATGGTCCAACAGTATCACAATCAGGTAGTTCAGCATTGAGTATTAACCGCAATAGTAAATTTAATGTACCAAATAAAAGCAATTATTATACATCTTCTGATGAAGAAATATCAACAACGTCAAAAACATCGTCAAATGAAACTGAACAAAGAAATCATAAAAAATTGCCACAAATTCCACCAATACATGAACAAAGGTATTATGTTCATCAACCGAAAGAAAAGGGCTTGTTTGATGAAAGTTCAGAGTCTGAAAATGAAAAGAATAAAATATTTGTCAAACAAAATCAAAATTTAAGAGAAAATACAGTAAAACCGTTACGAAATCTACAGCAAAAACAACAAATTGGATCAAATATTTTCCATGATGAACCTCCTGCTTTAGATGCAGTAGTTGAACAAAAAAATAAAATTCATTCAAAATTATTTTTTGATAGTGATGAGGGTGAACTTTTTAATAAAAATGAACAAACAATAGAAAATTCAGCACAAATTCCTGTTCCAAAATCGGACAATGTACGCAAAAAGACTGTTAACTTATTTGATGATGATGATTTTAATTCATTTATGGAAGAATTGGATAAAAAAACCACTGAGAAAATACCAAAAGCTGAGGAGGGAAATATATTTAAAAATAAAAATAAAGATGAAATTAAACCCAAAAAAATAATTCCACAACTTGATTTAACGAAAAATAGTAACCAAAATGATGAAGTAATTAAATCTAATGAAAATATACCAGTAGCTATTGAAAATAATATATTATATGATGATGAAACTGCGGTTAAAATCAATACTAATGCATTTAATAGTTCGGACAAAAATATTGTGGAAAGATTACCAGATTCAAAGAAAGTAGAAAGTAATTTATGTATAAGTTTGTTTGAAGATGAAGATGATTTATTTTCTCCAACAATTATTCCGATTAAAAAAATATTAGAAAATCAAACAGTAGATAAAACTATTTCAAAAACAAAAATTACGAATTTATTTGATGATTCTTTACCAGATGATGAATTTGATAATTTATTTAAAACATCCAGTACTACTTCAGAAAATTTATCAAATTCCGAAAAAAATTTAAATTCAAATAACCCCATTAATACTGAGAATCATAATACATTGATTATTCCACCAAAATCAAAGAGTTCAATACGTTTACTGAAAAATATTTTTGATGACGACATAGAAGATGAACACGAGGAATTTTTTAAAAACCCAACAAATACTTCTAAAAATACATTTAATACTCCAAAAATTACTAGTGGAAATGTCGAAAAAATATCCGAAATTCCCAGTAAATGTGAAAAACCTTATAATGCTGATCAAATGAGTTCAGAAAAAGAAGGGATACAATCATTGAATAATGAAGAAATTTCAAATAATTTAATAAGTCCAATGAAAAATATTTTCACTAATGATGCAGAAAATAAAATATCGAAAATTTCCAAAAATAATATTGATGTGGTCAAAAATATATATACAAGCACAGAAATATTACCAAAACAATCAATGAAATATGGAAGTATTTTTAACAATGAAAATCCGATTTCTACAAGTCTTTTTAGTGATGTTGCCGAGGATGATGATGATTTCTTTAAAAGTCTTGCCAATACTAAAAAAATAAATAAAACTGCTGAAGAAATTACACAAGTAATTGAAAATGGAAAAAAAATATTGGATCCTGAATTGCAAATAACCAAAAATATAACTAACAAAAACAACTTGCATGATATTCAACTAAATGATAATGAAAATTCAAATAAAACTAATATATTAGATGAGCAGTCTTCAATTAAAACAACAAATAAAGTCGAAATTCCAAATTTATTCTCAGATGAGCCACCGCCAGATGTTGCTGAAAATTTATTCAAATTTAACGATATTGAAAAAAATTCAAACGAAAATTCTAATAATGATGCATCAGATGCAAATTTGGAAAAAAATACTGAAATCTTAAAACAAAATTATAATGAAGTGAATGATGCAGGTTTAAATAATACGCCTGTAAATGAATTAGAAAATAATCCTGTTTTACATAATGAATATAAAGAAGAAATTTCAAATAATCTAGAAATAATTCAGGAAAATGGAAATATGAAAACTAATGAGGATAACAAATTAGAATATAATTCAAATGTTATTGATGAAAGTACTAAAATAAATCATACACCATATTTGCATTCTGTTTTTATACCAACAATTTTTAATGAGATACCACCAGATGATAATGATGATATTTTTTCCAGTTTAACTAAAAATAATTCTAATGAAACTGAAATATTTGAAGCATCCGTGGATAATTTTATTTATAATAAACCGCAAAAATCTCCAAGTGTCTCAAACTATGATTCATTTGTTTTTGAAGATACTATACCACCAGATGATAATAATGAAGAGAATACGTCAATAGGTAATCAAAAAAATGATGAGTTGACGAAAACATCAATCCAAAGTATTATTGTTGATAACACGTTTTCTGATACAACAACAACAAATCAAAAAACACTATTTAACACTAATTTTATTTTTGATGATGAACCACCAACAGATTCTTTTATTTATAATGAAGAAAAGATGGCCGGCGAAAAAGTAGACAGTAAACAATCAGAATTAGTTGAAGACAAATCTTTATGTGTTTCTGATTTAATTAAAAAGGCATCCACTGTTGGTATATATTCTGATACTGGAATATTAAATTCTAAACCATCATTAGAACCAAAAAAACTATCAACAACAAATCTTAATATTAATGTAGCTGGTTTAATTCCAGGAGCTAAAAGACCAATAATGTCATGTATTAATAAAGATGAATCTGATGGAAGTATTTCCACAAAAATTCAGTCATCAGATCCCACAGCAGAATTAAATATTGATTTAAATGGAAAAAGTATTGAAAAGAAACATCCTGCCAAACAAGTTTCAGAAGAAGAATTTCAACAAAATATATTAATTAGTTTGAATAAAAATCGAGCACAAATTCCAAAGAAAAGACGTCCATCGACAAAACATGGCCGATTGGAAAATTATAGAAAATCATTAGCTGATAATGAAACTGAAAAAAATACTGAACAAATTGATAATTTACATAAAAATATTGATTTAAATAATAAAAATAGAACTAATACGAATAATCAGTTAAATTTAATAAACCAATCTGATGTACAATCTGCAAAAAAATCCATATTTCCGATCACCGGCAGCATTGACGATGATGATTGGTTATTTAAAACAACATCAAAATCAACAAAAGAAAATATTATTGCTAGTGATGTAACAAAACCACGAACTGAAAAAAATCGTGATCCCTTGTTTTTTGATGAAGATGATACTGATTTATTTTCTCAGCATTCAACGAAAACAATAAAAAAAAACGAAATCCATCACAAGAACTCAACCGACAAAATTAAGAAACTGACTGAAGAGCTACCAAATAAAAATGAACAAGGAATATTTCAAAAAATTAAAATTTATAAGAAAAAACCAATTAAAAAGGAACAAATTTCCACCATTGATGAAAAAATTCCAAAATTTACAAAACCTATTGATAAATTAAAAAATCAATCAATTGGATTATTCGATAGTGATGATGATGATGATTTATTCGGAAGCAAAAGTGCTAATAAAAAATTAAGTATTAATAAAAATACTCCTTCAATTGAAACTAATAAGAAATTTTTAAATGTACCAAAAAAAACTAACCTATTTAATGATACTGATGACGAAGATGATGACATATTTGAAACAAAATCTGTTAAAAGTATAGTAAAATACATATTTAAAAAATGTTTCATTACATATTTTATAATTTTTTTTTTTACTTTTACTTATAGCACAATCAACTGCAAAGAAAAAAATTATAGAAAAGCCTAAAATTAATCAAAGTCAAGGGCAAAGTGCTGGTTATAATCCTCTAGCTGATTTGCTAAATGAAAAATAATTACAACAGAAAAAATTCTTTGTTAAATATATATTATAAATTACCTGAATTTGTTCAATAATTTAAATAATATAAAATTATTTTTTTTTGTTAAAATATATATATAACTTAAGAATAATAATAATTGGTTGAATATTTTTGAAAATATAGTTTAATAAAAATACTTTTATATATGAATATAAAATAATCGTTATAAAAATAATTATTGTTAAATTTATTTAATTTTTTTATAAAATTTTATACATTGGAACTAATTAATATTTATCTTTTGTAAAAAAATATATGTAATATTAATCAACAATACTATTATATTCCAGATTGTAAAATATATAATATATACATAAAATATTTGTACTTATTTTTATATAGTATTATTTACAAAACAAAATAAAGTGAATTAAATAAAACATTTAAATATAATTAATATAATATATTACGTTTAGTTTTACGATGTTTAATAATAACCATTTAAGAAAATTTGAATATTTATCATATAAAATCAGATTTGTTAATTAATGCATTATTTTGGTAATATAAATAAACATCATTAACTGCAGTACCAGTTACTTCATTTGAATTAATTTAAATTGTTATACTGAAAAGTTTTTAGTATAAACATATAAAATACCTGGTAATACTGCAGTAATGCATTATTTTAACTGTATTAAAAGTAATTCATTACTCAAAAATTTGTAATTACTATGAAATATTTTTTAAATATTATTTATATTACGATTATCACCAATCTACACTTCAGTACTCGAATCTGTGCAGATGTTCATCATAAAAAATATAAGTACAAAATAATTTTAATTTACAATCAATAACTTTCTATAACTAAATTATATTATTTTGTATAACAGTATAAATTATTTAATTACAAAAGTAATTAACGATACTTCATTGAATTACTAAATATTGTGTTAGTACTTCGAAGTACTTTATTCAAGTACAGAGTAATTCAAAAAATACTTAAAAGTGATTTCAAATATTTGGGAATTACTGGAATGTAGTAAAGTAATGCATTACATTACTGGTAATATTGTACTTAAAACTTAGAAAAAATTATTTGTAAAAAAGCAATGCATTATTATATTTAAATCAGTAATGATACTATTTTTACTGCATCATTTAACAATTCTGTTTATAATACATTAAATTAATTTTTTTAAAGCTCTATAATTCAGGATTTATGGTAGTTTCGTTACAATTCAATTGTAACGAAATTTGCTTGTAATTTATATCTACTATTTATAATAGTTTTATAAAATTATTTAATATTTCAATGTGTTCCTAATAATAAGGGTGGGATTTTGAAAAGCTAAATTGACAAATTAAATTTTTAATAAGGTATTGTATTATAATATTATATTTTTTTCAAAATAATTTTATTATATTTATTATACGCAATAATTAAATTATTTTTTGTAGGTTTTATCGAATTATCTATTTTAAATATCGTAAACGTAAATTTCTGTATTATTTTGTGTGTAAGTCCACATAAACTTTAAGACTAAAAGAATATAAATCTTTATATTTTATTTAATATAATTAGCGACGGCATTTTTAGACTAGTAATTTCACATTTTTGATTTTTTAGCAACTTATGTTAGAGGTAGAATATAAAATTATTGCACAAATAAAGATAATTGCAAAAGATTTCAATTATACAATTATAGCTCATAAAGCAATATCTCTATATTTTCGATAATCATCTGATTCCTGACCTAATGACTGTTTGCTGTTTGCTCCATGTATATATGGATTTGTATAACCACCATATCCAATACCGCCACAACCTAAAGCAACTCTTGGTATAGGATTATAAAAATAAATTGGTGATGGATAATGTTGAAATTGTTGAAATTCAGCTTGGTAATGTTGCTGTTGTTGTGGATAATTAGCTGGACCAATATAATAATAGTTTCGTAATAAATTATTACCATAACTTAAATCATTTCTAATTTTATCAATACCACATAAATTTTCCAATGATATACAGTTTCTAGATAATTTACTTGTTGATTTTTCTGGTATTTGTATTGTTGAATAAATTGGATCAATTGTTGAACCGATTTGGGAAAGATTATCAATATTTCTTGATTTCTCTGAATCATGTAAATGTGTTGGTTTTAAGGGTCGTAAATTATTTGGTATATTATACTGGTGATTACCATCAGTTTCATCATATTTCGATGGATTGTACATACCAGGTAAAGTACAACGTAGATCCATTAAAGACTGTGATCTATTAGCTACAAAATACATTTATTAAAAATCAATTTATAATATATTATAAAATGTAGGAATTTAACCAGAATTTGACGAAACTGGCAAATTATTAGCAGCAACCAGAGGACTTTGCAAATATCCACCACGAACATAGTAACTAGCATTAAATTCATTTTGTGAACCAAAAACTCGGTTGTAATAATTTTGAAGATTCTTTTCATCAATTATATATCCAGGATTATCAAAAGCACTTGTTCTTCTACTGCGAGATCCAATTTTCCGTGCACTATTACGTTGTGACTCTGATTTGGACATAGGAGTACAAGGTGGTGGTGTGTGTAATTGAAGTCGGCTCGCTAATGTTTGTAATTGGGAAAATACAATAGCTTCACGCCGCCATCTAGAAAAAAAAAAAAAAAATTCTTAGTATATATAAATGAAAGAAAATTCATTAAATTTAAATTACTTTAAAGCAGTTGGAATAACACAAATTAATGCAACGCAATTAATTATTAAACGAATTAAATAAGACACAAGTTCAGTTAACCCATGAGTTGATTGTAGGCCCTGAAATTTTTTTCTATGTATAAGTAATTTCAAAATTTCTATTATAATATCTAAATGTTGTTAGAGTTGCAATAATGTTAAGTATATCAGTATTAAAACATGAGTATTATTATTTTTATAAATAAATTTTTTATTATATATTTTCATTTCTATAATGCTTGTTAATATATTACAATATTACATACCATATTTACGAGTATATAATTTAATTATTATTAATGAACTAAACACAACAGAAAATTATAAATAATAAATTTATATTTATAATATTTACTTACCCAATATTGTGTTGTCATAATCATAACTAATGCAAGTTCTGGTACTGATAAAATACCAATTACTAGTGACCATCTAAAAAGACCCCATGGCAAACCAGTGACCAATCCATGAATAAGTATTGTTGATGCCACAAACATAATAAAATATCCAGCACATAATATATAAGCTTAACAAGTAAATTATTTTTGAAATAAAATATGAAAAATATAATTTATAATTTTAAGATTATTTTATACCTGAAAATGGTAAATCTCCTTTAGCTTCCAGTATCCATGATACTTCGCAGGAGAAAGCTACTAAATATGCAATCTTAGAAATAAGATCAAAAGACATAAAATAAAAACAAAACAAAAATTCAAACTAAATAAAAATAAAAAATAATAATTATTATTTTATTTAGGTGCTGCGGTCGTTAACCCATTAAGAAATTAAATTAAAATTAAACTAAATATAGAATAATTATGAGTGTTAAGCGAATTATATGATATGTAAATAAGAAAGCGATTTATGATATATGTAGTGAATATAGTAGAAACGGAAATATGAAATTTAATTCAATACATAATTTACTTAGATGTTTTACAGTTTTTATAAAATAAAATTATATGATAAATATTTTAATATAAATTTAACTTCCTCTATGTGTGTAATTTCTTTTACTTGATGGGTAATGATAAGAATATTAATGATTTATCATATAAAAAAAGAATATTATTTCCAGGTAGATGGATGAAACCAAAAATAATTTATAAAAATAATTTATAAATTATTTTCAATGAAACACTTCTACATATTATTTTTATAAGGAGATAAACTCTGATTTTTTTCTTTAAATATTATGGATTCCTTATTAGTTAGCATGTACAAAATATTCATTTTGAATAACTTGTCGGTAGTTATTTATGAAAGTAAACTACTATTTGGATAATTTGGCAATATACAATTTTATGTCTAACAATTCATAAATAAGTGGATATGCTGTATATGAACTGTATTATATTACTTCGGATACATTTGTACAAAATTCTTAGTTACAATTTTTAATATCATTCAATTGGATTATTAAATTTATAATTCTTTCCGGTGTATTAATTTTAAAACATTAAAATAGGATTAATAATGCTAAAAATTTTCAAAAAAAAAAAAATATTTACAATAAAATTGTAGGAAATTCATTAAACATTATGGTTAGTTTATATTTTAATTGTTTTTTAAAAGTTATAATGAATTTGATCCTTTCAATATGATAAATATGATTTTTTTCTACAATATGATAAATAATTAATATTCTTATCATTACCCATCAAGTAAAACAAATTACACACATAGAGGAAGTTAATTTTATATAATCGGTTTAAATATTAAACCAAACCCTTCCAAAAATGGTCTATAAGCTGTTATTTGTTAAGGGTATACTTTAGAATATTTAAATTATAAGTTAATTTATTTAATTTTAACGTTTCTATTTCTATATACAAAAGTTTAACTTAAATATTTTACAATGTACGCTGTATGAATATTGCCTCATAAAACTTAGACTTTACTTTCTTCGGAGTTAGGAAATTAAAAATAAATTAAAATTGAAAATTAAATACAAAATAGAAATTGATGTATAGAACACAATACTCCGAGTTAATATACCCTAATATATAAATCCAAGAAAAAATGTTATAAAATTATAAATGAAGCAATTTTATATTATTCAGTATATTCGAATAGTTTCTCTGAACTTATGGATCTATATAATTTAATTGTCATATTTAGAATGTATTTTATATAATTCGGAATATTTATATACACACATTGAAATTCAATTTATTTATATATCTAAAATTTTACGGACATGATTAGATTACGAAATAAAGCTGGGTGCAAAGTTTAATTCAAATGGGATAAGAAAACAATAGTACTACCTACTACGCAAATAGGCATTTAACTTATTTTTTGACCCACGATCTTGAAGTTAAGAGATTAAATTTTTTGAAAAATTTATTCCGGTACAGTACAACAACTACTTTACGTGGTTATCCATAAATTGGAGAAACTTTTCGTTAAATTATTACGAAATTGGTTTAAATTTTAAATAAGGATAAAAGATTTACACCAGTTTCGCAATTATAAATTCATGTATCAATATTATTATTATTTTTTGTCAAATTTTCTTGCAACATAAATTTGAAAAAGGTAATTTAATTGACAATAAAGTGAAAGTAGAACTTTTCATTATTACTGTATTTCAAAAAACTACATAGTCTTTTATATAATTATTTATTTAAAAAAAAAATACACGATAAAGATTTGATTTATATATTGTTATTATAACTATAAGAAAAAGCAACGCTTAAATAAATTTTCATTATTTTTATTCTCACAATACAAAAATGTTAAGCGACGAACTTGAAAACTAATCAAAAATATATTACACTCACCAATAGCAACGCAGCTGCAAAACAACATATAACAAATAAATTAGCCTTGGTGAAATTATCCATAATATGATCATTCCAATAATTATGAAATGAATCAGAAGATTTATCTTTGCCATTGTTTACTTGTGTTGTTGATGTCTGCTGTTGATATCGTTTATCCATTTTTTCTTCATCATTGAGATCCATTATATTTTCAATCTGAAATTTTTGTGTAGTTTTCTTGTTCACCTTAATATATATAAAGTTCACATAAATTTAGGTGTTTGAATTGGATAATAAAATTATTATATATGAGTACATTACTAAAGTCATTTTTTTATCTACTTCGGATTTTTTCTTTAGATTCTCTTTTTGTTTAATTAATTTTACATTTTTATTTTAAATATTATTATATTCAACATTAATATTTCTCATAAGTAATGGCTTTAAGTAACGAATAGACTGAAAAGAAACAGACCACTAAAACTGTCAACAAGATTCAATGCAGAATAATATATTACAAATTTATATTTTTAATAATCTAAATAAAATCAAATAATAATACTAATTAAATTTAATGTTTAGTAAAATTTAAAAGGATTACTGGAATCTCACCTACTGGTTAAAATCAAAACCATAACATTTACTTATTGTTTAGATTTTTAAAAAAAACATAAAACAGATTGTAAATAATTACAAAAAAATTACAGGATGAATCTAAATTATTAAAGTAATAGCTATTTTAATTTATAAATAATTTAAACCAAAAAAAAAAAATGGAAAAAATGTGATACTATTATAATTATAATTAAAAACAGTTTTACGAGTATATGCTTAGATCCTACGATTTAAGAAACTCATCTTGTACTTGTACACATAATTCATTGCGCAACTTTGTTTCTGAAAATATTTTCAGGGAGGTGATAATAAATATAACCCACTACACAATACACAATTATAGTTTTCATCTCAAAGTTTTTTCGACAAACTGCTGAAATTGTGGGATAATTTGTGTAGAAAATACAAAAATTTAAAAATAATAGAAATTATATAAATTTTTATAATTAAAGTAATAAAAAAAAATATTGTATGATCACAAAATTATTTATGTTTTTCAAAATATACTTTCATTTTTTTTTTTTCAAATAAAATGCAACTTATTAAAATAGTTAGGTACTTCTAATTGAAAATTCAAGCTGATTAGATTATGAAAATAAATAATAAATTTCCTATTCATTTGAAATTTATTAAAAATAATCTTTTAATATATATATTTATGTAGTAGCACTTATTTAACCCAGTCAACATTAATGAGGTTTGGAGAATTCAGTTTAATCACGAGCTATATGAGTTTTTTCAGGAGACTGTCCTACTGAAAAAATGTCGCATACTAACACTACTCTGACTATGTCAGGTGGTGCGAATGGATGATACATCTACAGCCTAAAGTTAGCTGTGACTCCAAACCTGAGAGTAGGCGCATATCGATAGAAGGATGGTGTTGAAATGAAGTTAGATTGATCAACTTCATCGGAAGACTTCTATAGGAAAATCATCTTTCCGCGGCCCTGGCAGTAGTGCCGAGTAAGTAAGTAAATAGTACTTAGTACATATACCGTATTTAGAATATTATCATTTATTTAATAGTAAAATATATTTCAAATATAGTAAGTTTTTCATTACCCTGATTCATAATTTTATAACAGATTTCAATCATAAAATTAAATCTTTAATAATTGAGTTCTTCTTTTCAAAACATTTCGTTCCAATTAGTTCCTAGCATAACACATATACAATCATAAATATACGAAAATAATATATATATATATGAACTTTATCGGATAGGAGAAATTGTTTTTTGTTTCAATGTTAAGAAATACATAAGTAAGAAATATTAAGAGTAAATTAAAATGTTTTGGAATATATGAAATTAAAATCGAAAGTGGTTCAGATATGCTTCCAATAACAAGCTTTGTGAAATGGAATCAATGTAATATAATATATACAAATATTTTTTAGTGGTATATAGTAAGTCAAATTACTTCAGTTTGGGTAGAATAAAAAAGAATTCATTCAATTTTAAATTTTGCAAAAAAGAGATTATGTACTGTTAATTGACCTAGTACAGTTTTGACTTAATTTTGATTATTCATGGTTTTCTTTAGAAAACCGAAAATATTTTTTTTTTTCATAAGATATTACAGATTAAAATACTTAAATTTAAATAATTCAATTTACATTTTTAGTGAGTTTAATTAAAGGGAGGGTGAACATAATCGTAGTTATGTCCAATAGTAATTTTGATTTGTAATTAATTCTGTTACAACAAGTAGTAGTAGGTACTTTATAATAAACACTGATTTGTTAAAAATTTCAAATCTTTTAAGCCACCCACCAAATTGTAATACTCATAGATCATAGTTATTCTATAAGCACACGTAAAATTAAATTAAATTATAGATCATTTTGCTGAAACTTATTTTTGATATAAAAAATATTGATTTTTATAAGTAATTATTTAATTAATTTCTGATTAATATTACGTTTTGTAATATCACAAAATATAATTTATCAGATGCGGGTGTTAATTGAGGTACATCTATAGTAAAAGATTGTAATCATCTTTTCAATAAATAAAAAATTATGCCTATATAGATACCAAACAATAAATACTTAATCTACAGCCGTACCCAACCGCCTAACATTAAATAAAATAAAAAGTTGCATTATAAATATTAACATAATTAAAAAAAAAAAAAAAAATGTGGGCATCATATTTAATGATTAACAGTTTTCTTTATTTAAATACTTTATTTAAAATTTTCCTTTTAAACGTC
Organism: Rhamphomyia laevipes; assembly: GCA_963920725.1. NCBI lineage: Eukaryota > Metazoa > Arthropoda > Insecta > Diptera > Empididae > Rhamphomyia > Rhamphomyia laevipes. Next base: position 30,155,975 of record OY987259.1, on the reverse strand, counting down.
CTTTAGTCAATATTTGAAGAATATTAATGTAAATATTCTACTTGAATCAACCAATTCAAATTTAATTCGAAGTAAACAATAATAATTTCGATCGAGTGCTTGGAATGGTATGAATATTTGCATAACCAAAATTATTTTAATATTTTGGAGAATTATATGTTAAGAATTAAATATAAATAATAATAATAAAAAAACAAGTTTAAACAAGTTAATTATATTTTAATAATTATTCAAATTAAATCATCTTTAATTTCTCACAATATATAAAACTTTTTAACTATATAATTAACATATGAAATAGTGTATGTTATTTACTAATCACCGATTCTTCAATTCAAAGATATTTTTACATGAAAAAAAAATAAGGCGCGTACACAATAAAAAAAATGTTTTGTAATAACAGAACAGCCAACAATAATAATATTAAACTAAATAAAAAGGTATTTGTGTACTTACAATTTTATAAAATGTAGAAATAACTTTGCAATGACTCAGATCTTAAATATTATTTATCAAATAAAAAAAAAAAGGTATATTAGAATTCTTGTTGAAATTTATATTTTCGTAAATTCAATATAATTTCATTTAATATTCATAACACTATATTATTATTGAATCAGTAATTTCAATCACTTAGTTTAAGTATAATAATAAAATCACTAAATTTAAATTTAACAAAATAAATTAGTTATTTTTTTTTTTACTAAAAGGTGCAATTCACCTTTTTTTTAATTCACATTTAGTATTTGTCCTTCAATTTTCGTAAAATAATAAAATACTTAAGCGCCAAACTCTAACCGATGACAATCTTACCGTCGTCGAGTATATTTTTAACTGAAGAGCTTCAAAAAAAAATATATATTTAATATAATAAAAGCTTTTAAGCTTCTCTTCAACATAAAAAGTAGATTTGAAATCAAACATTAAACTTAAATTTTAATCGGTTTGTCTTTTACACAAACAATAATATTAAAAAATATACTTACTTGGGCCTTTGATAATATAAGTTATCAAAAGACTTGGGCAAACATTCAATAAAAATAAAAGTTCGAATTTTTATGCTTAATAGTTTTATTTAGTTGATATTTTTGCAAATAAAAAAAAACATTTATTTTGTTGTGAACGATAAAATTAAATTCCGATAAAATTGAAATTTCACAACCGAAATAATTAAGGAATTTAACAAGAAAAAAATTGTAAAAAACCAATAACGTTACTATAAATTCCTTATTCGAATTCATATAAGGACACAATAAAAAATTAAATTAAAATATACAGAAAGGAAGAGTATATAATATATATATATATTGTCCATAAAAAGTTCAAAATATTAATAATTATTATCATTATTAATATAAATTTACTGTTGCTGATGATGATTTTTCCAATTATCAGACCAAATAGCACTTAATGAGCTAAATGGATCAAATGGTTGAATTTCATTTCTTTGATGTTCATTTGATGTAGTATTGGTAAAGTTTTGCATACCACCAGATGATGTATTATCAATTTGTGTTTGTTGTTGTTGTTGTAAATTTTGATGCATCATCATATTTTGTTGAGATTGTTGATATTGCATTTGTTGAAGAAGCAAAAGTTGTTGTTGTTGTTGTTGATGCAATGGATTTTGATTCATTTGTGAGTCATGATTAGGATTTGGTAAACCAGGTGGAAGACGCCCAGTATTACAGATTTGTTGTTGCCAACCAGTACCAGCAGAAATCTCATCGGTTTTATAACCCATTGGTGTCCATGTTCGATTATCTATTTGCCATTCTGGAATATTTGAATTTATTTGTTGCTGTTTTAATTGTTGTTGTTGGAGTAGTGTTAAAAGTAAATCATTTGTTTGCCATTGATTTTGTGCCTGTGCCTGTTGTTGTTGTCCAACTAATAAATGATCCAATAAACCTGAAGATCCACCTGTAGTTAATAAAAATTAAAAAATTAATAATAAATTTTAATCTTTTTGAGAAATACTGTAAATTTACCTAAATATTCATTCTGATTATCAAAATCAAAATTATTTCCAATTGGGAAATTACTGGAAAAAAAACTAGTATTATTATTTGGTGTTGGTCTATGAATATTTGTTGGTAATGGTTCCCAAACTGGAGTTGATGATGGTGATTTTCTAGTACCAATTGGACCTAAATCTATGGAATTCTTTTTTGGTTCTTCTCTAGGTGTTGTTGTTGTTGTTGTAGCTATATCGCAACCAAATGTCTCATGATTTTTTAAATCAGCTTCATTCCAATCTGTTGTTTGTATTGCATTTATATCAAGTAGTTTTTCGAATGCTGGACTAGTTTGAATAAAAGAATTTTGTGAAATATTTTGTGCAACAACATGACTAAAACTGGCTTGATTTGGATCCCAAATATTATTATTATTGTTTGGTATTGTAGAAATTATACATTCAGCAGTATTTTCAACATTATTATTAAGTTGTGAACCAAACTGAATAGAATTTCCTTTAAATTTTGGACATTTTCTATCTGATCTTTGTTTTAATTTTTCGATTTCTTTTTTCCTTTCACGTCCTGGTGTTTTGCCATATTTTTTCGAATTTAATTTATTTAAATTATTAGAACTGTTTATAGTACCATCCAAAATTTCAATGTTATTTGTATTTTGAAATTGTAATGATAGTTCTGTTGATTTTTTATCACGTATTGTTTGTGAATCTGATTTATCCTTGTGTTTTTTCGAGATATGTTCTTCAGTTTTAGGATTTACAGGCGAACCAGATGTATTACTAGAAGTATCCTGTGAACCATTATTATTAGCAACTGATGATAATGGAGCTGATTTTGATTTTTTAAGTGAAAGTTTTGTTTTTTTACTATCTGTAAAATTTATTTCAATTTTCTTTTCTGTATCATATTTCTTCACTTCTTTGTTGTCGACTTTCTCGAAATTCAATGATTTTTCATTATTTTCTTTGGGCTTTTTGGGTGGGGTGAGTTTATCATCTTTATGTTTTGGTGTTGATGTGAAAATATATGATTTATCATTATTATTTTTTGAAAATTGTCCATTATGTGTATTATTTGATAATGTTGGTGTTACAGATTGATCTTCTTTTGATATACTTTGCAAATTTGGTGTAAATTTTTTAACTAGTTCTTCTGCCCATGATTTCTCTTTAAAAGTATTAATGCCAGAGGTTGTACCACCATTTTGAATATTTTTTTTTAATGTACGTTTCTTAAGACCACCAATTGTGTTCATTTTAACACCTCCAACACCACTTGTATATCTTTCTTGATGATCAGTATTACTATTATATGATATTTGCTCATCCTTATCTAAAGTGGCGATATTTCTTAAATCTAAGGGTGGTTGAACTGGTCCTTTATCCTTAGACATATTTTGTACGTGCTCCTTAAGAATTTTATCAGATTCAAAGAATGCAGCAATCAAAACAAATACAAATGCTACAGATAACATTCCAATTGACATTTTTTGCATACTGAACTCCCAGTAAGGCCGTTGTAATGATTTTGAGCATTGTTCCAAACTTCCTGGTGGTATTGTTGCTAGCAATGTATAATTAACTGAATATGAAAGATTAGTTCTCAGAACTAATAATCGTGATATTCTGGCCATTGTAAAATCTGGCGTAAATGCAATGTCAATTCTTCGAGATGAATTTGCTTTCAAATCAAATTTCTCACAATTTAATATTTTAAATCCATATCCTTCACAATTCTGCTCGCCTATTTTAAATGTTTCAACTCGTATTGGTACTTCACCAGTATTTCTTGCTGTAAATGTTCTCTTTGTGCTTACCAAAATTTGTTGTTCATTTAATAAATCTCCTGTTTCATCGCAACTGGTTAAATGTTTTTCAGTTATTTCAAATAATAATGGTGTTGTTGAACCTGGTTTACGATTACCAAAACGAAATTGTGGTTGTACAGCTTTAGCTGTTACCCAGACAGCTTCATATAGTGTTAAATTATTACGCATATGTAATAAAGTTGAATAAATACCACTTTCACGACTAGTAAATTTTATATCAATATTAATAAATGAATTTGGTTTGACTAAATGATTTTTTCGATCACCCAAATGAAATACATCTTCATCTGTTAAATAACAAAAAACACATATCTCAACCACTTCTAGTGGTAAAGATAAACTTGTAGCTTTGGCTTTTTTTGGATCTGATAAATTTAAATCTAAAAGTAATGGACGATCCGATGGATTATAAATAGTAATTTTTCCATTATGTGTTTGGCCAATCTCTGTTGTTGGTAATGTTTGTATATCACGTACCAATTTTGGCCAAATTATATCTACAGTTGAATTAAATTCAAATAACCGTACTTCACTCGTGTTCAATGTAAATGTTATTGTTTGTAAGTTCCATTTAAAACGACGATACATTTCTGTACGACGTCTTAGTTCAGCTTCATCAAAACTTAATTTATTATCATTGCACGAACTTGCTTCAATATCATTTTCTTGTGGAATGTAACAACTATTTTGACAAACTGATTTTGGATCAAAATAAATACGACCAACATCCGTTATTGAATTTGCTGATATTTCTGGCAAATTATTTTGTGTTTGATACTCAAAAACGAGTCCAGGTACACTGACTGTAATAGCATTGACACGCATAGTTTTTAAGAAAGTTGAATGTATTGAAATATCTGCAGAACAACGTTTTCCCTACAATAAAAATTCCGTTTAACTAAAAGTATTTAAATAATATTTGTGTAATTAATGTACTTACCGGAAAACAATCACTAAAATGCAATTTACTTTGATCAATTTCCAATCTTCCTACTACGGTAACAAATTTAACTTGTGTTACTATTTCTTCATATTCTGTCCATACTTTAAAATTCCCAGAAAATGTTTTAATATGAAACGATTGTACAGCCAATTCATATCCAGCTATAGAATTCGCTGATATATTTACACAGTATTCAAATCTCTCAGGAACTGTTAATTGCGTGCCATCATTTTTTATTGATGGAGCATTTAAATCTATATTGGGTTTTAAACAACCCAAGAACATTGAATTATAATAAACACCTTTCGGATTAGTGAAATTCCATTTTAATAATTGTATTGGAAATGGATTAGGGTTTTTAAATAGTATATAACCATATGTTGAAAAATCACCTAGAGGTATTGTACCAAAATCTAATATTTTCTCATTTGATAAAATAGTTAAATTTGTTGAATCTATTGATGTATAACGATTTAATCGACCTGTAGCAATTACAATTGGAATTTTATAAATTGTTAAATTTGTTTCCAAACGTATTTCTGTTGTATATGTATTCGTATCATTTAATATTGTAATTTTAAATATTGTTTTTATTTCATTAGGTAATATTATTTGTGGTTGAAAATTTAAAATTTTCATTAATTTTGTATGATTTTTATTTTCAACTATTAAATTTGTAATAGCAATAGGTATTGTAAATTTATTTTCTATTTCAAATTCACGTTCATTATCTTTGGTATAATTTTTAGCTCCAGTTATAAAAACTGTTAAGTTTTTATCAAAATTTAGTGATCCATTAAATATTTCAGCTTTTACTGATATAGATAATTCCATTAAATTATTGAATGCATCTTTTAAATTTGATCTTATTATTAATTCACCATTTATTTGTAAATTATCTGTTGCTAATTTTGGATTTATTGTTACACTCAAATTTTGTTTATCAAATTTAATAAAATTTTGTAAATTTTTCAATTTATAATCATAAATTTCATATAATTCTTTACCAGAATTTGTCAAATTTAATTTGATTGTTTTTATTAAATCTGTTGTTGTTAATCGTCCAAAATCTAATATTGGATTTGTCGAGTATATACCATAATTTGGCAATATTTCACATTCTATTGGTACCATTAAAATATTTTCAACTTTTAGATTACTAGTATTATTATTAGAAATTTTAATCCGTATATACGCTGTATGATTTCCTGATGAAGTTCCATGAAATCTGATACGTATTATTGGTTTTATTGTTAATGGTGGTATTTCCCATAATGCTTGTGGTCCTTCTTGTGTTCCACTTGGTAATTCAAGTTGAAACTGACCCCCACTACTGTAGATCTGAAAAATTAAATCATTTTTAATATCAGCAAAAAATCAAAATATAAAAATTATAATTTTACTTCTAATATTTGAATCGGATTTGTGTGAGGATTATACATATATAGATACATATGTAACGTTGAATTAAAAGGAGCTTTTATACCAACTAGTGGTCGTAATTTATAGGGACATTCTGTTCCATGACCTTTAACAGGTAAAATTGCTTGACCAAATGATGTATGTATTAATAGATTTGCTTCAACATTACCATGGTTTCTTGGTAAAAATACAACATTAAATGTTGTATTACCTTGTGGTGGTATGACTTTTTCATCAAAAAAAGAACTATAAAATGTTGATGTCTTTCCAGATATTGAACTAAGAAATACACTACGATTGCTGTTTTTATTCACTAGTGTAACAATATGTGATTTTGCTGTACCAACCGCCCATTCACCAAAATCTAAATTAGATGGATAAAATGATAAACTTTTATGAAGTTCAGAACCAGCTCCACCTCCACCATCATCATTTGTTATTGAAAAATTTTCAGCAAAAACTTGGCCGGCCTCAACATTTTTCATTCCCATGTGACAAAAAACCACTTGCAACATGAAAACCGCCAAAACAAACATTTTTTTTATTATTTTCTAACTAAATTAGAATTGTTAAAACAGTTTTTCTTTTAATTGTGGAATTATTTAAAATTAAATTAAACTCAACTTAAAATTAAATTAAACTCTATTATACAAATTTATATATTTTACAAATTTTTATATCAATATAATTTTTATAATTTTTATATATTTTTACTATCATCGCCTGACTTTTAAAATGACAGTAAAAGCATTTAGCATTGCCAAATTAAATAAATATTTACTGTAAAATAACCTAAAATAACTGACGTTTATGTTTTCAAAAAATAGATATTTGATATTTTGAAGATTTTGAATACCCTATTAAGAAAGTAGGCCCTGAGTGGTTGGTTTGGTAAGTGATTAATGACTGACTTTGATTTTTCTAATGGACGGTTAACGGTTAACCCTTCCGTCTATTTTTTCTAAGGGATAGCCAAGTATAGATTAAGATTAGTATTAGGATTTTTTTTATTAAAAAACTATTTGATTATTAAAAAAATAAAATGAATTTACGAAATATAAAATATTTCGAAGGAAAAATTCGTAGAATAAACTCTATAGAACTAAGAGATAGATCAGCTTGTGTAATTGCGTTTGCGATTGAGATTTATGAAATACCCAACAAACACTTCATCGGAAAGCTCTAAAATATAACGATTCATATGGAAAAGAGCTTTCCTGGTACACGAAATTTCGATTGTTTGGTAGAAGCAAATCGCTCTGAAAAATCTATACAAAATTTTACGTATTTGTTTTTCAGTGTATTGGTATATGTGAATTCCGTTGCAGTATGAATTCCGTTCACCAATATATAGGAAAGTCGTACAATTTTCCATTTACATGCGCACGGAAAGCTATATGAATTCCGTGCGACAAAGTGGACTTCTATTCTTGAAATGGGATTTGCGTTTCAAATAAAAACATTTTTTTAAAAATATAATTAAATATTTTATTTACAGCTGTATACATTTGACATTATAAATACTAATAAGAATAACAAATTAAATTTCTTAAATAATACTTCACTTTTAAAATAACTAGAGGTATTACAAAATTTTAAACAAACAATCTATACATTTGGTTTATCCCTCTAGACATGTGTATGTGTATACCCACATTACAGTAGTGTAGTTCACTTTTGGTGCACGGATTTCCGTTGGAAAAATTACTATATTGAGAATTGAATAGTCTTGTATTATTAAAAAGATTACACGAATAAAGGTTTTTTTTAAATTTAACGTGTCGTCAGGAATCAGAGCTGTCATCCACCCAGTTTGTAGTCTTAAGCTACAGTCACATACTTACGACAAGTTATAGTTAAGTACCGACAAGTTAAGTAAAGTAGCCATTTTGATGTCTTCATATAATTTGTATGAAAAATCGATTGGTCAGTCACATAGTACGATTCGAAACGAATTGAATCGAAAAAGTCGAATTGATTTCTACTTTTGCGATTCCACTTTTCCAAACTTTTGAGTTTGACAGATAATTTTAATTTGAAATAGTGTATAAGTATGTTTTTGTAATTATTATTTAATAAAAAAGTGATATAACAGTTTTTAATTTAGTTTGTGCTTGGCATTTTTGGCAGATACTTGCGATTGCGATCGATAGCTATAGCCGTAACCATAATAGGATTAACGACTTAACCTAGTGTCAAATTAAACTTAAGGAAATGAGCGCTTTCATATAAATTGTATGAAGCAAACCATAATAGAATTAACCAACTTTTCGTTAAGTCATTTTTCGGTTTCGTTGACTTCAGAAACTTAAGAAACGGAGCGATCAACGAGCGCTCTTTCTTCCTCTTTCTGAAATTTTGACAAATTTCAAATATTTATTCAAAATTTCAAATATTTATTTGAAATTTGTCAAAATTTATAAATTTATATTTGAAATATTTTAAATTTGAAATTTGTCAAATAAAAATATTTATAAATTTATAAACAATAAATTGTTTTTATTTGAAATACAGTTTTCAATTATAATAGTAAAAAAATTGTGGTTATATTAATAATATGTCAATATGTATTTGATGTTAAAATTGACATAAGCCAAAGTCTATTATGGTTTGCTTACGCTTACGTTATTCCTTAATTTTTGTAAAATTTTCATTGACTTAACAATTTTTTTTTGACACTAGGTTAAGTCGTTAATCCTATTATGGTTACGGCTTATGTGACCAGTCTACTTAACGAATCGAAAGGTTAAGCCTGGGCTACATTGTTCCTATCAGTTCAGTTCAGTTTCGATTTGATTCGATTTGATTCGACGGTTAAGTAGACTGAACACATAGGTACCGATCGCAATCGATTAAACCACATATATTTTGTTTTTGTTATTTTTGAAACAGTCAAATTTCATTTCTCTTGACAATTCCTTCAGTTTGGATTCGCAAAATTCCAATCGTTCCAAACTCTTTCGATTCGATTCGTTCCGATTCGACCTATGTGTCCACTCAATCGATTTCCCATATAAAATATATGGAGACGTCAAATTTGAACTTTTCGAAACTGAACCGATCGAAACAATGTAGCCCAGGCTTTACTTTATTTAACTTGTCGGTACTTAACTTGTCGTAAGTATGTGACAGTAGCTTTATTTTGTCTATTTTGACACAAGTTCCTATAGTGTATTAAGCCTGGGCTACATTGTTCGATCGGTTCAGTTTCGATTCGTTTCGCAAAGTTCAAATTTGAAGTCTCCATGTAGTTTATATGGGAAATCGATTGAGTGGACACGTAGGTCGAATCGAAAGAGTTTGGAACGATTGGAATTTTGCGAATCCAAACTGAAGAAAATGTCAAGTGAAATGAAATTTGACCGTTTCAAAAATAACAAAAACAAATTATATATGTGGTTTAATCGATTGCGATCGGTAACTGTGTTCAGTCTACTTAACTGTCGGGTCAAATCGAATCGAATCGAAACTGAACTGATCGAAACAATGTAGCCCAGGCTTTACTTCTTTTGCTTGAGGAATGGATGCAGGTTAAATAGATTTGATTAGAGTACTTGAATAAAAATTTATCACTGCTCGTGCTCAAAATACGGGTTACAAATTATGACTCACTATTCCCAACATAATATTGGGACCCACCATATAAAATATTTATATGTATTAGCAATTTGTTGGAACATAATTCTTTAATATTACATATATGTATTTTACTAAACAATTTATTAATCCAATAAAAAACTATCTTATACATTGTTTATACTTAATTTTATTAAATAAAATTTAATTTCAATCATTTGAACTCAAAATAAAAAGTGATAATAAATGTATTTTACAAAAAAAAAAAAAAAAAAAATTCAACAAGTGTAAAAATAAAACATTAAATTGAATCATTGAATCACCATGATGAATCTGAAGAATTACCATCACCATTTTGTTCACTATTTTGTTTACGAAGAGCAATGCGCCGCGATCTTCTTAGTGGCCTTTCGCTTTCATCCAAAATTCCAGAATTTCGCCGTTTTAAATGATCATTTCGTTTATAACGAATTAGATTTACGTGCCAATCCCACTAAAACAAATTTAATATCAATATTTTTTATATATATAAAAATTTAAAATTATAAAATAAAAATAATTACCGAACTAGAAACAATTTCAGATCTAATTGGATGCCATGAAACGTCTCTAACAATATCCTTATGACCTTCAATAGCTTCTTTAATAGTACCAGTTAATACATCGTAAACTAAGACCAAATATTTTTTTATATCTAACAATATATTTTATTTAGTAAATAACTCACTAATAACACGACCAGTTCCACAACCTGTATAAATATATCGTTGACCAGTTGTTTCTGCTGGTGAAAATCTTGCACGTATTAAACTTTTGGTTATCCGATGACCGCGATATGTCATAACACTTGAGTCACCATCCATATCTCTTTGTGGATTATAAAATTCTCTAGGTACATTATCCCATCGGTAATCCCAGGCATAACTTCTTCCATTACGTACAGCATATTCTTTATCTCTTGATGATGTACGTCTTAAGTCCCATATTTTAATGCTTTGATCTTTCGAATTCGATAAAAAATGGCGTCCATCATTACGTGAATCAATATATGTTATACCATCAAAGTGTCCAACAAAAACTCCAACTGATGGATCTGGTTTTGATACATTAAGACATCTTTGATCCCATAATTTTATAATACCGTTATCGCAACCACTTACAAATACATCTGAACTATCATTTATAAAACTGATTGCGTTAATATCATTATACTCATCGGGATCAGTCTAAAAAGTACAAATTTTATATGACAATCTAAACTGTATTCTTTTTTTACCTTTAATTTTTTTGTGCGCCTTTCTGTTGTTCTATCATAAATATTAATACAAGCATCATTAGAACCACCTATAAGATGATTACCACAAGGTGAAAATCTTATAGAAAATATACTAGAACGATTGTTATCTGGGTTTATGTGGTGCCATTTTATTTGATCGCCATCTACAGGAACAGTAAATACTATAAGAAAAATAGGAGTCAAAATTTTCACTTTTATACCTTAAAATTCAATACAAACTTTACCATAATCTGACCATGTTGAATATACAAATGTTTGACCATCAGGACTAAAATCGACATCTAATATACACCAGCTAACATCTTGTGCTGGAATTCTATTAATTCTATGGTACGTACCCTTCGACGAATCAAATATTCTAATAATATGATCTTGACTAGCTGTTATTAAACGACTACCATCTTTATTAAATTTTCCAACAAAAACTTTTTGTTCCAATGACATAAGACGTTGATCCTTATGATTAGGAATGTATAGATTTGATATACGACGACATTCATTTTCAGTAAATGCTCCAGCTGGTTTTGGACCAACACCATTTTCACGTCTTAATAATACATTTTCTAATGACCATCGATCACAGGGTAATGCATTGTCTGGCGAAAGACCAGCTTGCATTTTAATTTCACGATAAAGTTTAGTATTCTATTAATGAAGTAAATTGATTATTACATTCTTCCTATATTAATTTTAAAAATCTTTAGCCATTATGTAAGTAATATGACCTTGTTTAAATTGACTTTGATATCTACTATATATTCCTAAATTTATAATTGAAATATTACCTTAAATATTGTTAAATCCGGACGTTTACGTATTATAGGCATTTTGGTAGTTCTTGGATTGGTTCCTCTAGAAGACAAACTGTCGCATTATAACAAAAATGAACAAAAAAAAACCAAAAAGGCAAAAGAAATGTTTAAAAAATCAATTCTATTTAATAACGCTACCTGCTAACCATTTGTTGTAGAACATTAACAAGATGATCTCGATATTCTTCAGCATCCTCATGATCTGCTACAAAATACATTTCTTCATCACTTTCAACATCATCCATATCGTTCAAAGAATAATTATTGCCCATAAATTATGTTCCTTCAATTGTGCAAAGTAATTTTACAGAATTCTTATTTAAGTAAAATAAATATTATCTCAACAATGACGTAGTTATATTTATATTAATATTTTTATATCAATATTACAATTACAATATTCATACTTCGATATTCTCAAAATAAATAATACGGTATTCAAAATAAGCACACCATTGAAATTGAAAAGAAAAACAAGACAGAAAACAGATGAGATGGAGAGGTCAGAGGTACGATGGAATAGGAATGGATATGGAACGACAATTTTTGAAAAGTTTTGTAGTCATACCAAAATAAAAGTTATGTCATTTAACTCTTTATGACATTTTTCTTTCTAGAAAAAAGTGGTCCTCATTCTACAAAAAGTATACCTGTAAAAAAGCAACACCATAAAAAATACAATTAGCAACGTTTTTAGAATATATTCTTTTAAGACTTTTTTCTTCAAAATTATGTTGACATGAAACTATTGCATATAGTTTCATAATTTTAATTAAATTGAAGCTAAAGCTTAATTAATTTGATTATCACTGATTTCCATTAGTTCCACATTCTGAGACAGCAAAAATTGATGCTATATATGAAGATGTACGAATTGTACATTATTCTTAACGAATCGATACTTTATCCCGAGTTACTCTCAACATTCACAATAGCAACGCTTTTCACCGGAACATTTACATTCGTGTTATAGGGATTCTCAAATTTGTATTCTTGCAAAAAACAGTTAAATAATTATTCCAGCAATTTCTTTCCATATCTCAAGTTTTTTTTTATAATTTTTATATCTTATACAAGACTTTTATCTAACTTATATTCTTGAACTAAATTTATTAATTTAAACTTTAAACGAAGACAAGATATAATTTATTTATCAAATTGTTATTATATTCCATGTAATTTCTGTATTTTAAATGTTAAATTTCTGCGCTGTGAATGATTGCATTCGATTTTTAAATTTTTCGAACTTTCTGCGTTGTGAATGCTATAGCGTTAAGTTTAACTACTCCCACAATTGCGTTGAAGCCGTTGTGAATGTTGAAATCAACTGGGGTATCATCATTGTTCGAGTCATTCTGCATTCTATATACAGAAACCATCTGTCATTATCATTACCCATTAGTTAGTCTCGCCGCTTTTCCGCCCTTTCCGCGCCGTTGGGACCGCTAGTGGCAGGCACACTCAAAGCGGCAGACCTATTTTCTACTTTTGCCACTTGCCGCGTGTTATATGATAAATTTTCATTAAGTAGACATGTGTCAATCGACCAAAAAATAGAAAATGTAAATAAATAAATGTATATTTTAAGTTAATTACAACTTAGTTTGCAGAATTATAAATAAATGTAATATAAAAATTGAACCCACTTTTTTAAATAAATTGTTTACAATTTTTTCAATGTGGTTTAAAAAAAACTCGATGCGTCGCTTTTGACTTTATACGCATCAAAATTCAAAATGTCAAACGGTACGCGACATTTTGCCGCCTCATTCTGGGTCAGGCATAATGAATAAATGGTAAGATATATGGCCAACTCATGTTATTGTTATAAATATTAACATCTGTTCTCTGTTGTATATGCTGCAGATTTTTTTTAAATATTCTGATTAGCACTTAATGTACTTATATTATATTGTCTTTGGCAAAACTGATATTTTGAAATTATTTTTTGACATGACGCGGCATAACAAAAAAAATCATTCCGTCATCGTTCTACGTTCATGAATCGCTTGATCAATTTTATTTAAATAAGTTTTTAAGAAAATTTAAAATTAAGTTTTAAAAAATCGAGCGTGTATTTATCAAATTTTATGTTTATAATATTTGTAAAATGTCCTTTTACTTTACAACGAAATACATTTTTAAACAATATTTGATTTAATATTTCTACCATATTACTGGATACAGTTATATGTCTAAATAATTCTGTATTTAGTATTAGGAAGAAATTTTATACATCAATTGTAAAAGTTTATATTAACCTTTCTAAGAAGTAAAATTATCTATAAATAGAATTGATGTGCAATTCCAAATAGGAAAAATAATTTATATAAATATTTTTGTATAATTCAAGACTACGTACAACATTTAATAATAAATCATGGGAGCCGTTTTGGCAAAATTCCGGGTGAGTGCGTTTTTCATATTACCATTCAAATTTTGTATACAATTTTTCTACCTTGAAAATATTCTCATAATTTATACAAGAATATATTTCTTTAATTGTAATTACCGTAGTTTTGAAATGATTTTAAGTGAGCACAAGAAATACTATACATTTTTATTGAATAATAATTTACTGAATTAATGTTGACCACAAAAACCATTCATAAAATTTAAATATTAAATAAATTATCATAATTAAGTATTTTAAATGTTTTTTATGACTTATTACAGAAAGCAAAAACAACTACAGAAATATTGGAAAAACTTGAGCAAGATATTAAAGAAATTGAAGAATATTCTATATCCACACAAGCAAGACAAAAACGATATGTTGGAAACTTTTTAGTGATTTCAATTGGATTTTATATAATATGTTTTATTGTATTTTATTTCGCATTTTTCCCACCAACATGGATGGAAAGAATTTCATATTCTGTACCCTTGTTAATTTTTCCTCTTATGTAAGTTAAAAATTTGTTATATTGTTTTTTTATACATAATAATAATAAAAATTTCTCATTTTTAGAATATTTTTATTAAAGCGTTTAGTTGCATGGTATTTCCAGAGGAAATTAAATAAAAATACAACTAAATTAAATAAATTAAAAAGTGAAAAGAAAAAAGTCCTTGAAAAAGTCATGGACAACGAAACTTATAAAGTAGCTATAGAAATACTTAATCGATTTGGTGATAAGATTTCTACTCCAAAACCACCTGGAAGTAATAATTTTTAAATTATACCTATATTTGATTTAATCTAATGTATATTTTACATATAGTTGTTAACCCACGATTATTGAACACTCCAGTTCGACAATCACCAGTAGTACCAAAACAACAGCAATTACTTGCGGCATATCCTCAACAATCTCAAAATTTAGTTATCCGTCCAGCCGCGTCATTACGTAATTCTGAAATTGACTTTCATAATCAATTAACACCAATTAAAGGGCAGTCTATAGTGAAGTCATCTACACCTTCAATGCATAGTCTTTCAATAGAGCGTAAACGTACACCATATCCAATTATAAATCAAAATAATAAGGGTGTTTTAGAAAAAATGGTTGATTATTTAATTGGAGATGGCCCGCAGAATCGTTTTGCAATGATTTGTAAGGAATGTTACGGACACAATGGTATTCAAAATATATATTATTTAATTATTATAAATATATATATATATATTTGCATTTTCTAGGTATGGCTTTACAAGAAGAATATGAATATGCAGCATTTCGCTGTGTCTATTGTAATGTAATGAATCCATCTCGAAAGTCACGGCCAATAGCACCCAGGCTACAAATGGCCACCCCAACTCATTCTGTTTTATCTCCAATTGAAATTTTAAGAAAAAATAGTGATAGTTCAACGTCAGAAAAATATTCAGGTAAACATAGGTTTTTATAATTGATTTTTTTTATTAAATTAAACTATTTAGGTTCAGATTCTGAAGATTCTGAAAATTTACAAAAAAAACTCACAGACACAAATGAGATTATTGAAAAAAGTTCTGAAAATGAAGCTAGTTCCTCTGATACAAATAATTTAGCTGCAAATATTGCTGATAAAAGTATTGGTGGTACAACTGATACAAATGTTAATGATATAAATAATGAAAATTTAGAATTAAATACGCCAGAAAAACCTATTGTTGAGAAAAAGAATGATTAAACTAAATTAAGGTTTCAAGAAGATAAATTGTGTAAATATATTTGAAGATATTTATTATTTTGCAACAATTACAAAAGTAAAAAAAAACTGGATTTTTTTATGAACTGATAATTTGAAATGAAATAAAATATAATTAATTATAAACTAAATACATAATAAATTTTCCAGTGAATTTTAAGTAATTTTTTTAATAAACCTATCATTGAATGATTTATTGGTGGCAGTGTCAAATAAATTTATAGTTTCGTTATAGTAAAATTAAACTAGTAAGTATTATGTTATTTCATATGAAATAATTCCTAAAACTGAAAATGAAATAACTCGCCAAATGAATAATTTATTTATTTTTTAATTATGCTCAATACTTATAATAATAATAAATTTAATTTATTAATTAATAAGAATTTCAATAATTATTCGGAAATAATATAATTAAGTAATATAATTAAATAATATAATTAAGTAATATAATTAAATAATATATATTTAAGGCTAGTACAAGAATTTATCAATACATTAATTCAAAACAATACATAATTAACAATAGTTATTCATAGCGTTATTAATTTTTCTTAATATCTAAAAATTCAAAATTAACTCTGTATTACCGAAGACAATACTATCTATAAGATATATCATAATGTTATAAAACAAATTATGAAAGCTCATTTGGGTTGGCAGTTTCGGTTCCTATCCAACTATTATTATTTTTAAAGATGTTTTTCGCTCGCAGATCTCAGCCTTTCCTCTCTTCAGTCAGTTTAACTTTTTGTTCCTCTTCTAATCGACTGCAGAAAGCTAGGTTTTTAGATCCAAAACCTTTTCTGCTATGGAAGTTAATTCGACTGTTTTCAATTTCCACTTTCGTCCACATCAGACAGTTTCCTCTTTTGGAGTGAGGTCTGATTCTGGGCGAGGGTGTTTTCATATTTCAGAGCAGCTTTATTCTTCGCTAATGTACTTCGTGCTACTAGGGAAGTTTTACTACCATCGCAGCTTGTTTCATTCACCGCGATAGGAAAGTTACCTGAATGGCTACTGTTATAAAAGAAAATTATAAAAAAACCATTTAAAATAATAATGCAAAAAATCCTCTTAAACACAAACCTGATGACCATATTTACGACAAAATTTATCTGTACATCTAGAGTACATCTCGATAAAATAACATGATATGATCTACCAGTTTATATATTATTATATTGACTTAGAGCAGTTGATATCTATTGAAATAATAGACCATATTAATCTGGGAATTATCATCCATTATGATCCCGAGAATTCGCGCTTCCAGGGGTAAAATGACATGGTGATAGTACGCGATTAGCCTTATATCTTGCCCTACAATTAGTTGATGTGGCCAAAGTATCAAGCTTATTAAATATTTCTACAACATTCGTAGAGCTTCAGCATTAGTCACTCTTGCTGTTGAAGAAATTTTTAACATTCATCGATAGCACTACATCTTAATGGCTTCTATTTTATTTATTATTGCTAACTTTAAGGTCTGTGCCTCTACGTATTATAATACTAACGAAGCAACGATTCCATAAAATATTCTTGAATTTGCAAACGAACTTCTTGCTATACCGATTCTACACATTATGTCCATGTCTGATTCTGATTCCGAATTTGTATGCTTCCAGCAACCAATATATTAATAATAACAAATTGTTAATAATATATCAATCAGCTTGATATAATCTCTCATGGCAATTCATCAGGAACTACTGCCTTATTTGATTTTGATGATTTGATAGCATTTTATCTGTAGTAATTGGAACAACGTGACAAATATGTGAATATATACAATAAAATGTATACAAATTGTGTATATTTATATAACATATGATATGTGTTGCAACTTTACTTAGTATAATCACTAGAACTAGAAATCAGGACTCTAATGATGAAGTTTCGTTAGCCTGGCTTAAATTTACTATTTATATTTCATATGGATACGTTCTATGTAGACAGAGAATATAGCAATTATTATCTGATTTGAATTAAATTGGCACAAAGGAATTAATAGCTTCAGTACGACAATACTTAAATTTCCAAATATAGTTCTTTAGTAGAGCATTTTAATTGTTAAGTGGTGCCAATTTTTATGATATTTGGTACACTAGTTACTTTTCTTTCAGAACATATTGTTGCAATTTATTTTGTGTGCACTTAATTTATAATGTTTCTGCAACATGTTTGTTAAAAAAGCGGTGTTTGTTACAAAAGTTCTGATATTTAGAATCACTGTTGGATAGAAATCACTATTAAACATAATCATATATAACTACGAGTTTTCTGTTCCCCTAAGTTTGCAGCTTTTTATCTACATATATTTATTTATTATTTTTTAACTATACTTTTGCTGTAGGAATATTGATAAACCCGCTAGTTGTGTTATCATCGTCCGTAGGGTATAGAGTATTTTCAGGTATTTGGTCGGATTAAATATATATAATAAAATAGAACAACATATTTCATATCTTTCTATACATTTCAACTTTTCCTGACATTCCAAACCTTCAACATCAACGCAGACTTCTTTAACGACGAAACTAAGTCTACAGCAAATGAAAAAAGAATCAAAAATTTATTTAAACATGGCCACGAAATTATTGACCTTAAATTTAATAGGTAATAAATAGATTACAAAACCGACTTCTATGCCAAATTCAAATCGGATAATAATTACTTTAGACCTTTAGATTACATGAAATATAAATCGGAAATTTGACCCTAGTATTAAATTTAACTGAAATGTGATTGATAATATATTTACATGATGTAGTGTCATTGTAGTCAAATATACTTAGTATATTAAACTGTACATAATATTAGCTTGCCATGAACCCACTGATTTCAACTTTCAGGAGCACTAAATAAATATATGACTACAGAAAACTTGTGATGTAACATATGAAATATAACTTGAGAATTGTAACATCGACTAGATATCGTTAGTTTCAGTGCGACCATGCTTAAATTTCCATAAATATATTGTATGTAGTAATTTAATTAACTTTTTAGTTTTATTCTGCACATGTATCTGCAACATATTTGCTAAAAAAATGGTAAATTAAAATATGTGAATTTTTAACAAAGCAGTGTTTGTTAGAAAATTTCTGTGTTTGTAACAAAACACTTTTGGACATATATAACAATTGGACATAATTACGAGTTATCTGGTCCCCTTTTTTTATATACAAATATATTATTTTCATCGAGTGAAACGAAAGAAAATGCTATATATTTATTTTAAATTATTTCAACACATTCACATATTTTTAATGATATTTTGGCGGTAGGAATTTTGAAAAACCCACTAGTTGTGTATCTTCTTTCGTCCGGTATAGTTCATTTTTAGGTAAAATGTCGGATCAAATATAAAATAAATTTATTAAATTCAAAAATTGTTCTTTCGTTTATATTTTTTTATTTTAAATTTTATTTAATCGATGATTTTTTTGAATTAATTTTTTTTTAGTGAAATATAGTAGATAATATAAAATATGGCTGCCGAACAAAAAAAAGCACCAATCATTAAGAATGATGCTGATTGTATTCGAGTTCTTGAAGGGTAATAATAAAATGTCCTTGCAGTGTCATTGATTTAATTTAATAAAAAAAAATGATATATATGATACCATAGTAAATTTCTTATTTTTCTATTCAAGTTTTATTAAACCAGAAGATCAAGTCGTACTCTTATTTGATTATGATGGAACATTGGCACCACTTACCGAAACCTTATCAATTATGCCAAAAGATAATGAATTGAATGTTAAGAAATTGGCTAAAAATGATAAGATTTTTATGGTAATATTTTCTGGTCGTGAATTAGAAGAAATTAAAACACATTTAAAATTGGATAATGTTACATATGCTGGTAATCATGGATTAGAAGTTGAATATCCTGATAAGAAAAAATTCATGATTGAAATGCCAAAAGAATTGTTGGACAAGCATAAAAAATTGGTTGAAGAACTCAAAGCAAAGGTAAAAAAAAATGCCAATATCTTTAAAAATTATAAATAATTAAGAAACTTTATAATTTTTAAATGCATTCAGTTTTGCAATTATATATTTTATTCATTATATTAATATTTTTTGTTTTGGTAATATAAAACTATATATTTTTTTAATAAAGGTTGTTCTTAATGGTGCCTGGGTTGAAGATAAAAAAATCTCTGTGACATACCATTATAAAGGAGTCACTGATAAATTGAAACAAAAATTAATTGATGAAGCTAAAGGTTTAATTAAACAACATGGATTCCAAATTATTGAAACACCTTATGCTTTGGAGGGTAAACCAAGAGTTAACTGGGATAAAGGTAAATTAAATAAAAAAAATATTGTTAAACTATTGTACATATTTATATAAAAATTTGGAATAAATTTAAATTTCTAATTATATAAAAATAATTCTAGCATAAAATAGAATTATTTTAAAAGTTTTATCGGGTTCTTTTCTTAAAATGACTCATATTTCTACAGAACCGAAATTACACCTGTTTAAAAAAACTTATTTTATTTTTAACAACAAATTAATTTTTATTCTATAATTTCTTGGTTTCTAATTTAATAAAAATTCTTCAAAAATTTAAAAAACTAAATAAATATATATTTTAATGTTGTGGGTGGTTTTGGTTGAAGCTATCAAGAAATAAAAAATTTAAATTTATCTATTTTCGAATAATTGATTTTTCAACGTTATTTTATTTTTCATAAATTTATGTTTATGTTAAAACTTTTGAATTTAAATTTTTTTTTTCTAACATATCATTCTGAATTATTTTACATTTATGTGATTAATTATTAATTTCTTTATCATTTTAATTTTTGGCAATTTTTCATAAGTTTTTCACGTTTTTCATAAAAATTAAAAAAATAAATAAATAAACATAAATTGTTTTTTTTTTTTGTTTAGTTTTGCGTCATTTTTGAATATAGAAAATTTTATAAAACAGAAATGCAATAAATTTACTGTCTCAACAATTTAGAAAAAATAAAATGTAAAATGTAGAAAATATTATAAATTTTTATAAGATGAAAGTAATTTTATATTTAATTAATAGTGTTCTTTTAAATATTAATTCAGTATTAAAAATTTACAATATACTTTCAAAATAATGAAAATAGAAAAAAACATATATTTTCCAACAGTGGCGTACACAGAAAAAAGTCATAAGGGGTTAAGAAAAATTAGGTCAGTTTTGTTGTGATTAATTATGTCACTATCTTAAATTTTTAAATTTTATGTAAATAATCATACTTAGTATAATTATGGGGAGAGGAGAGTGACGCCACTGTTTTCCTAAACAAACTTCTGGCTAAAATAAATAATTTTCCAAAAAAAAAAAAAATTTATACACATTTTTATTTATGAAAAATTACGTTGAATTTTAGAAAATTTTATCAGAATAAATATACACTGTAACTAACGACACCCACAATTATGTTTTCCCTGCTTTCAGTTTAATCTAAATTTAAAGTATATAATAATAATATAATTTTTTTTTTATTTTTTTTTTTAAAACTTAGAAAATAACATAATACTAAAAATAAAATATAATTCTACAGACGCAAGCGCGAATTTCTAACTATGAAAATTCTATTTTGATGTTTTAAAAACAGAAAATGTTTATTAGCTTAAATCTCCAGTCGTCCCAAAAAAATAAAAATAAAAAAAAAATTGTTTATAATTAATTTTGAAAATATTTGTCGAAATGGAAAATTCTTAAAAATATGCCAAAAATAAAGATTATGACATTTTTAATTTAATTTTCATCATTAAATTTGTTTTTTAGGTGTTTTTCTTATAGAAATGTATAATCGAAAATACAATTTTTTTTAAAATGATAGATCCTTTTAAAATATTTTATATTTAATTTAAAACTATAATTTAACATAAAATTTATAATTCATTTTTATAAAAACCAACAAGTTGCAAGTAAACTTTATACCAATCAAACAAAAAAATTCAGAATTTCTAAAAATAAATTTAAATATCGTCTAGCCCACGATGACCAGACTTTAAAAAATTTCTGATAATATTTATGTCCTATTTATGAATTAATGTTTACTTTCTTGTAAATACAATATTTTTTTTACTGTATAGTTCTTACAATTGTATTCGCTAATCCATTAAATGTTAATTTTATCATATAAATAAATATTAGTTTTATATTTTATAATTAATAGTAGAAGATTAAATAAATGTTTCACATGAGTTAATAATTTACAAAACCATCTGAAAACAAGAAAATCGTTAATATATTTGGCATAATTTTTTTTTTTGGCAGAGACATAAGTAAAAATGAAAAATGCATTAAATCATATTTTTGTAAATTGTTGGCTCAATAAATTTATATATTTATTTATGTTTCTTAAAATTGTCTAGATCCATTAAATTAAAAAAATAAACAAAATTCTGTTAGATATTTGTAAACAATATCAAAATAAATTTATGATCAATTACATATCAATTATTTCATTAAAACTTAAATATATAGCAACTAGCAACCAATTTCACAGTGAGAGCTTTAATTCGGTTTAAATTCTTTACTCGTTTCAAGTTTTCCTTAAAGTGAGGTTTAACTTAAACCACAGAAACAGATGGATAGAGCTTTAGATTCACTTTTTAGTTTTAATAACAATAATGCGTTTTTTTTTTATTAATATTTTAGGTGAGGGTGTAAAAATGACTTTACAAAAGAAATTCGGTGATGATTGGGCTAAGGACAGAAAAATCATTTATATTGGAGATGACACAACCGATGAGGATGCTATGAAAGTCTTAAAAGGAATTGGTAAAACATTCAGAGTATCAGAATTACCAAATCTGAAGACATATGCTGACTTCCAAATTAAAACACCTGAGGATGTTGGTTATTTATTGAAATTCTTGCAAGCCATCTATGAACCAAAAAAGAAAAATTAAAATACCGTAAAAAATATAAAATTTCATAATAATTCAAAATTATTATACAAAATAAAAACAAAATGAAATATCTAAAAAGTTTTTTTTAAACTAATTTTTGTTATCTTATTTATGCTTAAATTATTATTTTATTTTTAAACCAAGCGCCAAATTCAAATTTCAAAATGTTCAAATTTCTAAATTTCTTTTTCAAAAAAATATTAATAGACACAAAAATTTTTACAATTTCTCTTGACAAATTAAATTTTTACAAATTATCTTTTAATAATGTTTATAGTTTGAAATTCCGAATAATTCTAATTTTTTAAATTATATACTTTACTTTTATATGAACTTTAATTTACAATTCATAAATGAATTATGCATTTTCATTGTTGTGAAACATTTATTTTAAAATTTCTCATAAAAATGTGAAACATGATAATTATTAAAAACAAATGAAATTATAATTTAAAATATATTTGAAATTTGATTATTCGGAATTCGTTAAATTTATATACTATGTATTAAATTATTTAGAAAAATATAATATTAGGTGTATAATTTGTATTTATTAAATTTATATTTAATTGTCATATTGATTTATATTTATTAAATTTATGTTTTATATGAAGCATTGAAGTATTCCGTGTCATACTATTAATTGTTTTTCGCCTTTGTAATTCCGCTATCCTTAGAATAAAACGAACTACACATCATAATCTGATTTGGAGGCTTCACGACTACCTAGCTCTGTAATTTTTCTTTATAATCGATGTATACTAATATGTTTGTGACATGAGACAAATATCATGAGATTTGTCATACCGTCTATTAGTACTTTAAAACTGTACGCATAATAAATCGATAAACTATGTATGTATTTCGACAAGTAAGTATACTTACTCTTTCAATTCATTAAATAGTCTAGTAATGTATCGCTATCAATCACAATACGTTAAGTTTTGTTTTTTTATTAGCCAAATAAAAAATACTTATTATAAACTCAATAAGCATTTTTTTTTTTTTTTTGAATTTTCAAATGAATTACAAAATTTAATTCCGTAACTACAAAATATTAGTAAATTTTTAGTGTTTACCATTTAACCTTGTTATTCTCAACGGAAGGTACGTACAAGTTCAAATAATATTAAATTTATTAGAGCAGTTAAACTCAACGCAAACATTCACAACGCAATGTCATTTCCAATGAACGTTGAGAACGCTGACAACTAAATTTGAAAAGACTAAATTTGACGATTGAAGAAAGATTTATTTAAATGATTAAAGAAAACAAAATATTTTATACGATAAATATTATAACGAGTTTTAAATTTCTTCGAGGCGCTATTGTCGACTTTGTCCCAGGTCACTCATGCCAGAATCGTATTTACAAAACCACTACGTGAACAACATATTGCTAGTTAAGTTTACAAATCGATCTGAATGATATATTGTGTGCTACCTACTAGAATAATGTGTGTTAATTAAATGAAATTGAAAATTTAGCATAAAATTTGAGTTTTTAAAATTTTTGAAACATTTTAAATATTATAATATTTCACTCATGAACATCACTATAAATATAAAAATAGTCAAAACGCAAAGCTTTGTCAAACATCGGAGAGAATTTTTATTGGGGGTTTTTATAAAGATATCAGTTCTAACGCTTCGTCCGATTTCCGTGAAATTATTTTAAGATTATGATGCCCGCGCATGAATACGTATACTTTAGACGAAACGAAAAATGCAGCATTACTGATGATTAATGCAATTTTTGTACGTAATTTTGAATTGAAGTTTACTGAAGTTTACACAAAAATTGAAGTTTACTGCCAAAAAAAAATATTTTAAAAATAAAAATTGAAGTGGCCGTTTGCATTTGTTGTCCAGCAAATAAGTAAATTAAAAAATATATTTTTGTGATTAGGCAAATTATTATTTAAAAAATAGACAAAATAGGTATTTTCATTTTGACATATAAAAAAAAAAAGTAAAAAAAAAAACATTAATTTATGATGGTTGTAATATCGGTTGTAAAACGAGTTGAGGTGTGTGTGGGGAAAATTTACAACCCGATTCACAACACGTTTGATATTGTATGGACGGCATAAAATTTTTGTATAAATGTATAGTAATGAAAATATTTAATAAAATATAATTTTTAGAATTATAATACATATTCTATATTTATATGATTTGATTTGTAAAATCATAATAAAAATAATTAATTTATAAAAAGTTATTTAATAGATATTCATTGTGAAATAAAGCTAAAAAAATATCTTCGAGACAAGTTTTAAAACAAAATTTAAATTAATTGTAATAAACATAAAATAAAATAAATTTTAAATAAATATTTTTTTTTAGAAAAGTATTTAAGAATTTTATTTTACATTCATTTATTTTATTCACTATAACGGCAGGAAATTAGATTTATCGTAAAAATCGACAGTCGAGTGTATTATAAAATACTTCCATTCGTTAAAATATCGTACATGGAATTATTGAGGTTATCATGTTGTTGGTTTATAGGGAAGTAATCAATGCAGCCAAATATAACAAGTTGACAGATATATTAAATTTTTGGTGATTTGTAACCTTTTGTAATACAAATATCTACAGCCGTTCCCGTACCGCTACTGATGGGAATAAATCAATGAAATTCTGTATAATAATTTTTATCAAATTATTGTAATTAATATTTATTATATTTATAAAAAGTAATACGTAAGTAATTTGAATTAAAAATATTTAAAAACAAATATGTATTCTATAAATCGTAAGTATAATATTATAGATTGAATTAAAAACATATTTTTATAATAAATTATTTCAGTATATTGTATATATGCATAATAAATAATATAATAAAGTGTTGGGTAAGGTAAGGTGTTTTAATTATAGTCATAAATACGATGTTAAATTAATTTCTACAAAAAGAAATAGTCATAACCTGGTAATTCATAGGCACACAAAAATTCTACAATTTGTATAAAATGGGTATTTTAAAAGCAAATTTATTAAAATATTCATGTTAGTTTTTATGTAAATAATTATTTGAAATAAATAAAATAATTACGATACAAACTACGAAATAATTTAGTAATATTATAGACCACTTTCCCTTTTTCAAAACAGAAAGTTTTCGGTGGACAAAAAAATAATGCGTTAATTTGACAGACCACCTAAAATTTGAGTATAATAAGTTTTTCTTATAAAAAAATAATCTTGTTTATAAAAAAAGGGTTACGAGTTATGACTTGCTAAACAACGAAAACTTTCTAAAGCTATATCATTTTAATATTATTTGAAATAAAAATATTTACAAATTAGTATTTACTATGATCTATGATTTATTAATCTATAATTAATATTATTTATAAAATTTATGAATATTTGAGTTCAAAATACAATCTTTGTTACTATGAAATTAAGTAAATAAAAACCTTTATCTAAAATTTAATAATAATAAAATTAAAAAATTAACCTAATAAAGCATCAAACTTGGTAATAAATTTTAGCTTCGTAGAAATACGACTATTTAATAGAACTTAGTACAAAAAAATACCGGCAAATGATGATTGTTTCTGACCGTGAAATTCTTATCAATAATTATAAATTTAGTATATTATCAAAAATAAACAAACTACATAATATTGATAACGTTAACACAGAAATTAATGCAATAAATATACCACAATTATAATAATTATATTATTCATAGTTATTCTTTCTTTTAAAGTGAAATTAAATCATATATTTTATTTATAACTATACATCTTTTACTTTTTATAACAGAAAAAAAGTTTATCCCTACTTTATTTGATGAATTGAAAATGATCAGGCCATAATAACTTAACAACAAAAAATAATATTTAGTATATTACACACATCAATAAGCTTTTAATAATTGACAATAACAACGGATTTATTAAAAATATAACCATTCAACACATAAAAAAGCTAACCACAATTTTGATTACAATTTAGATTTTATAGTTTCAGTTTTGCTAAGTTTAGCCACCTGGTAGGAGCTCTATTAAATTTTTGAAACTTTTTTTTCGTTTTTGAATAGTTCATAACAACAGTTTTGTGAATTAATTTTTTTTTTTACAATAAAAAAAAGGTGCGAGACCAAAATATATTTGATTTTTTTTTTTTCATTTTTGTCTTAAAATTTCCATGATACAATTTACAGCATGTGATTAAAGGCCAAATCGTGTTATAATTGCAAAGTGCAAGACAAATAAAAAATATATTTTATAATTGTTTACCTATAATTCTTATACATATTCTATATTGCAAATTATATAATTTTTGTCACGATTTTTGCATAAAATTTAAATAAATCAAGTAAAGAATGCATTAATATCAAATCAACTTTCGAAAATTATTATTTTTTTTTAT
The DNA here is from genome assembly GCA_963920725.1 of Rhamphomyia laevipes. Classification (NCBI taxonomy): domain Eukaryota; kingdom Metazoa; phylum Arthropoda; class Insecta; order Diptera; family Empididae; genus Rhamphomyia; species Rhamphomyia laevipes. The sequence continues at coordinate 30,128,667 of OY987259.1, read as the reverse complement.
TTTTTTTTATTTCTTTACAAATCAAAGTTTTTATTTGTTAGGCGTTTTATGGATAATTTAAATTAATAATTTTTTTATTTTGAATATAACTTTCACCAAAAAATAAATAAATAAAATAAAAAAAAAAAAAAAAAGAGAAAGTGATCACATCTCTTTTTGTAATATTTAATATCGTTAAATTTATATTACTTCATATTAAAATTATTCCTTATTCCTAATTACAGTTAAAAAATAAAAAAATGTCAGCTAAAGCAATTCGTGAAGCTACTGGTAAGGATATTCTTAATCGATTATTGGATAAAAATGCTGGTGCAGCACAATGTAAATTTGCTTCAGTAAACCCGGATACAGATTGGAATGAATTAGTTGCTAAAAATACATGGTTGGAAACAACGGTAATTATATAATTTAAATTTCATCTATGGTTATATTAAAATATATTTTATATATGAAAAATTTCATGTTAATATGAAAATTTCATGTTATTTTTAAATTTGTATTATTCAAAAATTATTTATTAAAAACTTGGATGCAAAATAATTTATACTAAAGAAAATTATATCATTTTTTCTTATCAATATTAACTCATTGACACAAAAGATTTCATATATGTATATGAATTTCATATACATATCCTTAACATATTGAGGTCAAGAAGCCATCAAGACAAAGGTGTAGTTAAAAATATAAAAAAAAAGTTTTGATGCTGTACTTTAGAATCAATTCTAGAAAATATCTCATTAAAACTATACTGTGCTGAAAAGCTTTTTAAATGTTTTTTGTATTTTGAATTTAATATCGCGTGTTTTGTATGAAATACTTAGACCAGCCAGTAAACTGCTTTAAAATTACATCACCTCATTGAATTATAGATTTTTCCAAATTACTGTTAGTAATCTTAAGTTTTTTCTCTGTACTATTGTAATGAAATTTATAACTGGTTTATGTGGTGAACATATTATTAAAACGTGTTTTTCTATTACCCTATTATATAAACTGATTGTGTTATCAATAACACTTTTTTTATGTACCTGGTGATAAGCCTACTTATAAAATTTCTAATATTAAAATATATTCGACCTTATGAGATTTTTTTTTTTAATATGCATATTTTATTATTATAGATAATGACGTTAATCATAAAATAAATAAAAAAAATATTACTTTGACTCGAATCATATGTTTCATAATTATAAAACCAATTTGTATCAATAATTGTAATATTAATTATTCTTGTACAAATACCAAATACAATATTTCACTTAATTTTAATTATAAAATTGGTTTTTGTCAACATTATTTAATATTTGATTACTTAAAGATCTTTTTAAAAAAGTTTTTGTTTTCCTACATAAAGTTCAATATCATATCTACAAAAAAATATATATATCACGTTTGTATCACGTTTTTTTATATCACGTTTTTTTAAAAAAAATATCTCAAATTCCAAAAATAAATATTTTAAATGCTATAGATATAAACAATATGAAAAATATATTTTATTTTACTTCGAAGTAAATTGGCTCTAACGTATTTATTATCTGTTCATGACCTTTTAAGTTGATATATACAAATGTATATCGAGAACTAACGTTCTTACAATATTCAAATTCTGTCCGTCTTACCTAAATTAGAAAAATATAATTTTTTTTTTTTTTTTTATAAATAGTTTTAGAATAAAAAGAATTATTGGAGTAGAGTAAACTATGGAAATATTTTTTAATAATTTGATTGCTTTTAAATTGTGTTATATGTATAAAAATTAAATAATTTAAAACTGTGTGAATCTTATAGTAAAATGTTTAAACTGAAAGGTCTGAAAATTAATCAACATTTCATAAAATTTTGAAAGCACATATTTTAAACATAATAATTATTGTATATTTTTGGTTGATTTTATTCTATTTCTTTTAATTTTCATTCTTTTATTCCATTTTTTTATTTTAATCTAACTAATAATAATTTAATTTTTTAGCCACTTGTTGTAAAACCAGATCAATTGATTAAACGTCGTGGAAAATTAGGTTTGATTGCTGTCAATAAACAATTGCGTGATGTTAAACAGTGGATTGATGCTCGCATGCTTAAAGATCAGCAAATTGGTGCTGCTTGTGGCAAATTAAGAAATTTTATTATAGAACCATTTATTCCACATAAAGATGTAAACTAAATTAAATTTGATAAATTTTTATAATATGTAATGAAACATTTTTAAAAACAACAAATTTATATTTATTCTAAAATTCAGAATGAAGAAGCTTATGTATGTATTTATTCTCATCGTTCAGCCGATACAATTTTATTTTATCATCAAGGTGGTGTTGATATCGGTGATGTTGATTCAAAGGCTTTAAAATTAGATGTACCTGTTGATAAATCAACAACCGTTGAAGATATTTCACATATTTTATTAACACATGTTACCGATACTAATAAAAAACAAAGAATTGCTAAATTTATATATGCTCTATATCAATCTTATGTTAATTTATATTTTACATATTTGGAAATAAATCCATTGGTTGTTACTGATAATTCAATTTATATATTGGATTTAGCTGCTAAATTAGATTCAACAGCTGATTTTGTATGCCGTCCAAGTTGGGGTGATATTGATTATCCGCCACCATTTGGTCGTGATGCATTCCCAGAAGAAGCTTATATTGCAGATTTAGATTCCAAAAGTGGAGCTTCGCTTAAGGTTTTATTTTTGATTTAATTATTTATTTAAATATAACAATTATAAATTTTTGTTTTGAAATTTTATAGTTAACAATTTTAAACCGTAATGGTAGAATTTGGACAATGGTAGCTGGTGGTGGTGCTAGTGTTATTTATTCAGATACTATTTGTGATTTGGGTGGATCTAAAGAATTGGCAAATTATGGTGAATACAGTGGGGCACCATCAGAACAACAAACATATGAATATGCTAAAACAATTTTAAATTTGATGACATCATCACCAAAACATCCAGAAGGCAAAATCTTAATAACTGGTGGTGGTATTGCTAATTTTACAAATGTCGCAGCTACATTTAGAGGTATGGAAATAATTATTTTTATATTTATATTCACTTAAAAATATTTAATTAATTTTTTTTTTGTTATTGATAAAATAGGAATAATAACAGCATTACGTGAATTTCAACCAAAATTAGTTGAACATAAAGTATCAATTTTTGTACGACGTGCGGGGCCTAATTATCAAGAAGGTTTACGTAAAATGAGAGAAATTGGTAGTACATTAGGAATACCATTGTACGTTTTTGGACCAGAAACTCATATGACAGCAATTTGTGGAATGGCTTTAGGACGTCGTCCAATTCCTCAAGCATGTAATGTTGAATTTGCTACAGCAAATTTCTTATTACCAGGTGGTCAACAACAAGAAGAAATGAAAGCAGTACATGGTGATGGTACATCAAATAATATTAATGGTAAGTTTTTTTTGTTATTAATTTTATGTTTTGTTTTTGTTTTATTTGATAATCAATGTTTGTTAAATTCGAAAGATTTGTTGTAATAATATTTGTGTTTAGTTTAATTATTTCTAAATTAATTTATTAAAGCCTTACTGTTTTTAACAAATTATACATACAACATTTAAAATTCTTTAAAATGTATTTTGAAAAAATCTATTATTAAACGATTTTTAAATCATTAGAAAATAAACGGTCGCGAACGTATGCAAACAAAATGGATTTAGAAAAGATGAAAATGTATTTAACTTGACAGATATCATAATAATATAAATTAGAGTATATAAAGATTTGTATATGGGAGTATGGATATATTAATTCTGACAAAATTATCTAAAATTAAAAAATTTACTTTTAAATTAGTGTTTTTATTTGCTTCAATATAACTATAAAATATTCTGTTTGTAATTCACAAAACTAATTTAGAATATATGATATTTTAAATATTTTTTTTTTATATTATATACCAATGATTTGTAAAAAGTGATTTTTGGTATCCTAATATTATTTAGTGTATTGATTTCTTTTTTAAAGTAATGTAATTTGGTCGATAATAGAAAAATGAATTTGAGTACAAATTTTACAATTAAGAAATCAGTAAATTATATAGAAATTGTAAATTATATGTTTTTGTACTAATTTTTTTAAAAGCATGTTTAGAAATTTATTGATTTTAGTTAGCATACATCATTCTTTTATCACAAACATTGGTTTAAAAGTAACTAAACATATTTTATAATTGATTTTTTTATACCAAAATATTTGAATTAATAATATAACATATTTTCCTTTTTTTGTTTTTATTTTCTATTCTCATGCGGCATTATTAATTAAAAACATTGTATTGGCTTGCAAAAATAAATATACATAACATCATCATCATAATTTGCCATAACAATCTGTATATGTATCTAACATCGTAAATATTATACTGTGCTCGAAATTTGTATTGTATTTTGCGTTATCCTGTGCATCATGTATGTTTTTGGTAATAACTGTTTGTTCGTTTCTTTTAAAATGAAACAAAATAATCTTTAAAAAATGTAAAAATGGTCGATTGACAAATATAAATGTACAAAAAAATATCAAAAAATCAAAAAAAAAATAGGAATGTCTGCTCCTACACAACAGACAATTAAACTACCTCCTATCTCAGCAGATAATTTAAAATCTCATACCGGTCATGATGGTCCAATGGAAGAATCACAGAAAATGTTTACTGTAGCAACTAAAGCAATTGTATGGGGTATGCAAACTCGTGCTGTACAATCAATGCTTGACTTTGATTTTATTTGCAGGTATATTTAATTATTTTTTTTTGTAAGAATATTACTTTAAATTTCTAATTTATTTTCTTTTAGACGTGAAGCACCATCTGTAGTAGCAATGGTTTATCCATTTACTGGTGACCATAAACAAAAATATTATTGGGGACATAAAGAAATCTTAATTCCAGTTTATAAAAAAATGTCTGATGCTATTAGTAAGCATGTCGATGCTGATGTTTTAGTTAATTTTGCTTCATTACGCTCTGCATATGAATCAACATTAGAAGTACTTGATTATCCACAAATTCGTACTGTAGCAATTATTGCTGAAGGTATACCAGAAAATATGACACGTAAAATGATTTTTGCTGCTAAAAATAAAGGTGTATCAATTATTGGTCCAGCTACAGTTGGTGGTGTTAAACCGGGTTGTTTTAAAATTGGCAATACTGGTGGAATGTTAGATAACATATTACATTCGAAATTATACCGGCCCGGTAGTGTAGCGTATGTATCAAGATCTGGTGGTATGTCAAATGAATTAAATAATATCATATCAAAGGCAACAGATGGTGTTTTTGAGGGGGTTGCTATTGGTGGTGATCGTTATCCTGGTACAGTTTTTATGGATCATATACTACGTTATCAAGCTGATCCATCAGCTAAACTAATTGTACTATTGGGTGAAGTTGGTGGTACTGAAGAATATGATGTATGCGCTGCATTAAAAGATGGTCGAATTACAAAACCATTAGTTGCATGGTGTATTGGTACATGTGCTGGTATGTTTTCAGCTGAAGTACAATTTGGACATGCAGGTTCATGTGCTAATTCAGATCGTGAAACAGCTTGTGCAAAAAATAAAGCATTAAAAGAAGCTGGCGCTTATGTACCAGAATCATTTGATACATTGGGCGATTTAATTGGTTCGGTTTATTGTGAATTAGTTAAAAGTGGACGTATTGTACCAGCACAAGAAGTACCACCACCAACTGTGCCTATGGATTATTCATGGGCGAGAGAATTAGGTTTGATTAGAAAGCCAGCATCATTTATGACATCAATTTGTGATGAAAGAGGACAAGAATTATTGTATGCCGGTATGCCAATTAGTGATGTATTGAAAAAAGATGTTGGAATTGGTGGTGTTATCTCATTATTATGGTTCCAACGCTGTTTACCACCGTATGTTTGTAAATTCTTTGAGATGTGCTTAATGGTTACTGCTGACCACGGGCCAGCTGTATCCGGAGCACATAATACAATTGTTTGTGCACGTGCTGGAAAAGATTTGGTATCATCGCTTGTGAGTGGATTATTAACAATTGTAAGGAAATCTAAAAAAAAAAAAAAAATCTTATAATTATTATTAATTTTTTTATTTCATTTATAGGGAGATCGATTTGGTGGAGCATTAGATGGTGCTGCACGTCAATTTTCTGAAGCATATGATTCCAGTTTACATCCAATGGAATTTGTTAATGCAATGCGTAAAAAAGGTCAATTGATTATGGGTATTGGTCATCGTGTAAAATCAATTAATAATCCAGATGTAAGGGTAAAAATTATCAAAGAATTTGTATTAAGAAATTTTCCAGCATGTCCGTTACTTGAATATGCTTTAGAAGTTGAAAAGATTACAACTAGTAAGAAACCGAATTTGATTTTAAATGTTGATGGTGTTATTGCGACAGCATTTGTTGATATGCTAAGAAATTGTGGTTCATTTACAAAGTAAGATTTTTTTTTTATATAAAAATATATTTCAAATTAATTTTTTATAAAATTTTATAGTGAAGAAGCTCAAGAATATATTAATATTGGTGCAATTAATTCTTTGTTTGTTCTTGGCCGAAGTATAGGATTTATCGGACATTATATGGATCAAAAGAGATTAAAACAAGGATTATATCGTCATCCATGGGATGATATCTCATATGTGATGCCAGAAAATTTTTAAATATAACAATGATATGTAATAAAATTAATATATTTTAAAACGAAAAAAATATATTTCTGAAATGCTAACATTACCCAAAATAATAAGGAAAAATATTTATAGATCTAGTGAGAAAGCTATATATTTTTTTTATTTTTTAATTAGTCTTGCATTTAAAACGAAATTAATTCTTCAAATTTTATTTTTATTTCATATTTTGGATTGTATAAAGTCATTAATTTTTTTTTTATTGTTTGGTTTGGAAAAAGTGAAATTGAACTAGTGTTTTTTTTACATATATAAAATAATGTATTAAAAATTAAAACTATACTAATTTGGCAGAAATTTAAATTTTATGGAAATTTATTTAAAAAATATATATTTATATTTAAGGGTTTTTTTTTTCTTTTGTTAAATTTATAAAAAAAATTTTTTTTTGGATTTTTTAAATATAAGTTCATGTTATAATTTAAAAAAAATATACTTTTCCATTTCCGAGGAGTTTTCCAGTGATGTATAAACAAAAAATAATAAAATAATTTTTTTTAAGTTTTGTTATAATTTTTTTCTTTTAATTTATTATTTTTTTTATTTTTTGCAGAATTTGTTAAAAATAATATAATTATTTACAAAATAAAAATTGTTATAAAAAAATCGCACAAAAGATTAGAGAATTTGAAATGCACTGACTGTTCTTAATTGGCTGTATAATTTACATTGAATGAAAATGCCTAAATATACAGATTAAATAATTTAATTTTGTATTTTTTTTGTTAGTTAAGATAAATGGAAAATTGCGAAATAACTAAAAATATTACTATGTATATAGTTTCGGTACAAACTATTATGAAAAATAATGTACGATTTTTCTATACAAAGTATGCGGTATGACAGATATGAATGGTATACTATGATTTTTGTGGTAATATTTATTCTAAGAAAAAATTGGTGATCCTTTTCTGGTTGTATCACTATTTTCGGAGGACTATTAGTGCCATTGATTCATTCTGAAGTTATGAATCCGAAAATGTCATAGATCTAGGTTCTAGGAAATTCTCATAAATTTTTTTACTTAGAATACTACCTACCGCTAATCGCCATTTCAAATTATAAAAATATAAAATACATATTAGACACACATTAAAAAGAATATAAAAACTAATTATCAGATGTGAAATCATAAATAACTTATATATTATGTATATAAATTGTCTCTTATAATAATGATCCCAAACTATTCCAAAAATTAAAAATTATCGGTTGTAAATTGTAGTCCACATGTCGATCAACTTGTTTGTATGATAAATTCATCGTATAAATTTTCCGAAATTTAGATTAAACATTTTTCTCATAATTTCGGGATAAACCGAATAGATCTTGATAGATATATTTTGGTCCAAAATATGAAGAATTTGCAATTCAGAACTTTTTGACAAGTACCAGTTTTTATAGTGCCACAGTTAAGTATTATATTATTTATGTGTATTTATTTCAAAAATGTTCATTACGAATTATATTCAGATAATAAATTGCATAAAATAAGTTAAATTGTTAAATACATTAATTTCTTGCAAATATACAAATAGTTGATCGACGGTATACCACGTGGTAATATACGCAACATAAAAATGTATGTGCATTTCTAGATACGGCCCCATTTGAGTTGCAGTCTATTTTCGGGTACGATCATAAAAAAGTAGCATCCTATTTGGTATCATCCATAGAAATATAATTTAATTTTTGGAAGATGAGTTCTAAAAACTATTTAATTTAAAACTTAAGTTATAATACATTTCTGGTATTATGTTTCATACAGTAAAAGAACACATTATTCATAATTTTGAATAATATTACTTTATGGAAAAAAAAAATTATATTTAATTTTTATACAAAAAAAAATTAATACAAATTATTGCAAAAGATCAAAATTATTAAAATTTGTTTGGCCAACTGATAAATCAATATCCGCTAATCCTAACTCGACCAAAAGATCATTTGTTTCAGATTTACTATTTTCAGGAATGTTATTATCACTTTTTTTACTTTCATTTTTATCATTTGAAGAAAGTAAACTAATATTTTCCAACCCAGGTATTAATTCTTCCCCACCACATGCACCTAATTCAGTTGCTTCTTCAACATTTTCATCATTTTCCTCATCATCATAATCTGAAACACTTGTTGCACCTAAACTTTTATATTGAAATGCTGTATCTTTTAAATCAACTTCAACAGGAAATAAATTCGGTAATTCATTTAAATGTTTTAGATTATCTGTACTCAATTGGCCTAGGCCGTCAATAAATCTTTTTAATTGCCCACATAAATCATGTGCATGTTTACATTCTAATAATTCCATTTTTTCTAAAACATCATTACGTAATTTAGCAAATTTATTTCTAGCATCCTGACGACACCGTAATATTAAACGATATTCGTAATTTCCAGTTTCAACACGATACAGTGGTTCTTGTTGGGCGGCATAACTATGTTCTTCATCATCCATTTCTTTAACTTTTAAACAATATGATAAATATGTAAATTTTGCATCAGCATAACGACGTATTGTTAATTTTGTATCTGGTATAGCTTTATTTAAATATGTACCCATATCACTTAAAACTGGCTTTACTGATTTTAACATTTTTATTCCATCCTTTTCCATATTACGATGTAATTCACCAAATAATCGAAATGCTTCTGATGCTCTTGGTTGTGGTTCTCGTACACTCATAGCAGCAAATTCATTACCAAATGCTAATAAAGTTTGAAATAAATCAAAATATGCTTTTAGCATACGCTTAGCATGTTCAACTAAAGATTTATACATTTGTTCGGTTCCTTCAAGTTCAGCAAGACGTTTAACTAACGAATCATTACATAAAATTGCTCGACTCAATCCAAGTGTATCAGCTGTACTACTTGACATAGCCTCAACAAAACGATGTTTTATTTTTTTTAATACAATATCCAATGATTCACCTTGTGACGACGGATCAGCGTGTAATTTATTATAATTAATTGTTACTTGATCGGTAGCTGTTTGTATCATTTTAGCAACTTCAACTTTAGTTTTTCCTTTAACAGGAACTCCATTTATACCAGTTAATTCATCACCACTTTGTAACGAACCTTCTCGGGCAGCTGGTGTGCTATCAAAAACCTTTTAAATAATTTTTAATAGTTAACCTTTTAGTAAATTGTAATTTATATTCAGTAATATTATAATATTGGCTTACTTGAACAATGTATAAACATGGACAAAATGGAGCTCCACCTCCTATACTTATTCCGATCAAATTGGATTGATCTTTCTTGATAACTACAGAATCAGAACTAACTGTCATTCCCCTAATTTTTTGATTTTAATAATTTGTTAGTGGAAATACAATTAATATTGTTAAAAATTATGATATTTTACTTAATTATTTTGTTAAATAAAATTATTAGTAATAATTAAAATTACGAATTACGTTTAAAGATTACAAGCATTCAAAAACATTTACCTGTGTTTGCTGTTTAATTGCAAAATTAAAAACTATAAATCATATGTTAAAATAATAGTATAAAAATGAAAAAAAACTAAAGTTAAAATTAAAATATTAAAATACAAACATTTTAAACACAACTTTTTTAAAGAATAAAATAGTATGTGAAAATCAGGGTTTTTATCCGCATGCTCTACATTTTTTCTGAGGAAATTTTCTATTTCCTACAATTTGTTCATATAATTATATTTACTTAAAAATTATTTACATTTAAAATTTTCTAATTCATTCATAATATTATTCTGGCTCTCTAAATCAATATATGTATAAGGTATATACTCAGTTTCTATTATTTTATTTTGTATTATATTACAAAAGCTGGAAAGGATCTTGTTTTAGTTTCTAATTAAAAAATAAATAAGCGTTTTTCACAAGCCTTTATATTTCTCTAATTTTGATGGATTATTCTGATATCTAAAAAAATTCTTACACTTCACACACTTACAATCTTTCCAATTCAAATTTTTGCAAAGCATAATTGGATTTACGATCATCCGAATAATATCCAGAAGAATATTGGACCGTTTCAATTTCGTCAACATCACCCAAATCGTCATTGGTAATATTGATTTCATTTTTTTGGAAGGAATCATCCAAAGGATTATCAGAAGATGATGCTCTATTTGTGAAATATACACAAAACACAAACATTCAGGAAATAGTAGATTTGAATAGAGTAGTAGTAGTAAGTAGTTCACGTAATAGAGGAAAAAGCAAAAAAGCATAAATATTATTGAAAATTATAGTAAAAATAAAGTAAAGAAAAATAATGTTAGTTTTGTTTTTATAAATACTTACACATATATTCAGTAAACGTTAAGATTAACTATTTGTTGTGACTTTATATATCCATACCATATTTTTTGGAAGACTTATTTTTTAGTCAAATCAATGAAAAAATGAACAAAAACAGAAAATGAAATATTTTTACTTACTCAGCGTATTTTTTTTTCAGTTCTTCAATTAGGAAATCTTGTAATTTTTTGTTTTTAAGCAAAATTAAAATAACAAAAAAAAAAAAAGAATTTAAATTAAAAATATAAATTACATTAAATCTTCGAAATCAAAATATCGTAAATCGGAATCATCCCGTCTGCAATAAGGATGTACCATAGGAGGATAATAAGTATATGGATACATTTTAATAAACGTAAAATTAATAATAAAATAGTTAAAACTATATTTAAAAATCACTGGATGTGGAAGAAAAGATAACATTTATAAAAATTATGACGTGCAATTCATTAACATAAAAAATATAAAAAAGTGATACTTATTCATTTAATCACAACACATTTTGATTTCTGATAATATACTTTAATTGGTAAATTTATTGAATATTTACATTTTATCTTCTTCATAAAAAAAATCATCTTCGTAATCAGTTAACATATTTAAAAAGTAGTAACTTTTTTCTTTTTATAAAATAAGTATTGTAAATTTTTAATATTAATTTCAGTCGTAGATGAGCGGATAACTGATAAGGTGTTTCTGGATCTTCAATATTGATTTGACATGACAGAACACAAAACAGCTGTTTTAATAGCAAAATGAGCAAAATATCAGCCATGACATGACCCATCCTATCCCAAAACCAACTGTATATGAAATTTCTGAAGATTCCCCAGCAGACAGAAAATGTGATCACAGTTTTTGGTGGATTTTTTGTGACATTTTTGTTAGTAATTATTTTGTGAATATTTTGTGTGACCCCGAAAAGCCCCGAAATGTGACAAAAATGTGATAAAAATTCACAAAAAAATGTCGCCATTTATTTGTCATATTATTGTGATATTTTTGTGACAATTGGGAATTTTTTTCCTAAACTAATTGGTCACAAAAAGTTCACAAAATATCGACAACAAAGAGTTAATAAAAAATAGTGAAATTATATCTTCGTCAAAATTGGATTTGTGTTTTTGATGGACGTAAAATAAAATAAAATATTTTATTTTTTTAAGGGTTTTGTTTTTGCCCATTTACAAACAATTTGTTCTACGATTTTTGTATAATTTATTAGAAATATAATAATCTGGCTAATAGGTGTTTTACTTTTTAATTATTTTTTCCCATTTACCTGTGCGAAGTACTTGAAGTTGGCCAAAGTTTTGCCCATTTTATGAGTAAACCCGTGAATATAATAAAAAAAATTTTTTAGAATTACACATTGAAAATATTTGTAGCTAATGGGTGTTTTAAATTTTTGATATTTCAACAGATTTGAATTAAAATCATAATTTTCTCCAGTCACCTTTTATTTTTTTAATAATTTTTAATAAAAATATTAATTTTAGTTCTTCAATTTAACACTACGAGCTTTTAGCGCTGCTTTCCTATAAAAATAAAACTTTTGCGAGAAAAAGCTTTTTATGCATTTGTGTGGGTATAAAATCAATATTTTTCTGAAATATTTTTGTTTTTTTTTAAACTGAATTTATATTATACATATATTTTTAGATAAATTTAATATTTTTGAAAATTTTTCTAAGTTTTAGCAGTTTAGATAAATTTAATATTTTTGAAAATTTTAGCAGTTTTAGATAAATTTAATATTTTTGAAAAAAATTTTAAGTTTTAGTTTTAGATAAATTTAATATTTTTGAAAAATTTTCTAAGTTTTAGCAGTTTTAGATAAATTTAATATTTTTGAAAATTTTAGCAGTTTTAGATAAATTTAATATTTTTGAAAATTTTTCTAAGTTTTAGCAGTTTTAGATAAATTTAATATTTTTGAAATTTTTTCTAAGTTTTAGCAGTTTTAGATAAATTTAATATTTTTGAAAAATTTTCTAAGTTTTAGCAGTTTAAGATAAATTTAATATTTTTGAAATTTCTTTCTTAAAAATAAAATAATGGAAACGGATAGACATAGAAAAATTAATTTTCAAATTAGATAATTTAAGTATTTTACCAGGTCTTTATCTTTGTTTTTGATTAAATTTGTCTATTTTATTAAATAAAATATAAACTATCTCATAACATTGTCTTAGAATTTTATTCATAAAAACCATAAAAATAAAAACAAAAAACCACGCTCGCTCTATATAAAAAAAAGAATTGTCACACAATTGCCAAATTATATACAAAATCCGCATTTTGTATATAATTTATCATCAGGTAAATACGTGTTATAATTTGGCAATTTCTCAATCTTCTTTATTTTTCTTTAATTTCAGACACAGTAAAGATAATTAGGCAAAAAGATTTTTCGGAAAATAAGGCCTTATGTGAAATAAAATCTTTATGCAAAGGGGTGAGGAACGCTATCAAAAATATTTGAAGAAGATGAAGATGCATTAGAATTTAATTTACAATTTTATTTATTATATTTAAGCAACTTGGATTAATATTTTTAATTTTTAAATGTTTTATCTTTAATTTAAAATATAATAATATAAATATAAAATATAAAATACATAAATGTATAATATATAAAATACATAGTGTTATTTTTTCATTTTAGCATAAGAAAATAAATTAATAAATATCTACAATAAAAATCTCCACACAACTGTAACAATCTAACAATATTTCCAGTATTTATTAATGTGACAATTTTACCCACATTAATGTGACAAATTTTTCAACATAAATTTGACAAATTTGTTCACATTTTTATTACAATTTTACCACCAAAAATGTGACCCAACTGTGACAATAAGCGTCAACTAGAGTACTAAGTAGACTGCCATATTTTCCACAGTTTTGTGACACATATTTGTGATACAATCACAGTTTTTTGTGAAATTTTTGTGACACTTGTGACTTGTCTGATGGGGTTTACTCTCCTCTATATGGTAAATTAAACATATACAGATACACCATATGATATGGTTCCTTTTGTTTTTAAATTTATATCGTTTTTCTTTTTCTAAAAAAAAGTGTTCGGAGCATACACTTTTTCGTAATTCAACATTTTTGCGTTGGTTATTCTAAAAGACCAAGTGTATTTCCTAAAACGTGACTGACAACTATCAAAAATGCAAATCAAAAACTATAATTTTAATAGGATGTATATAGAAACATAATAGCTAACATATTTTATTTTCAGGAAAGATACAACTCGAACAGTAGAAACTTTGTAAAATGTGTAGACATTTGTAAATTGCAGGGGGTCTATTTTTGAGTTGATTGTTATAATAATGATTCGTTATCATAACGAACACTTCTAACGAAAAATTATAACATAACAACGAAGATTTATTATAATTTCATTACAATGGTGAAATCATTATAATAAATGTGGTGAAAATATAGCGAGAGTGGTGAAATAATATTATGTTACGTGTCGCAATCGGTCAGTCAGTCTGCCAATTTGTATTGAAAATTTATGAGCAGTTTATATTTTTTTTATGCGGTTTTGTATTAACTTTATAAAAATAAACCAGGTTTCGCAAAAGGTTTTATAATGATTGATTTCAGAAACCTTCGGTTAATTAATTCACTAAACTTCTATATATAATGAAAGATGAAAGTATTTTTCATCACAGGATATTACATTTTATATCTTACCATATCTATTAGTTTATATAAATTTATATCTTATCATATATATAAGTTTAGACAAAATCGGTTTTAATTTTAGAATTCTTTATATAAAAATAATTTGGGAATTTAAGCATAAACGCACTGAAGCTACTGATATGAATTTTAACAGGCACCAACTATAATAAAAGTAACTAAAATTACATTGATATCGAATACTAATTATTATATATTCTAAAACAAATGAACGACTGTCAGTTTTTACAAAGTAGATAACGAAACTAACTAGTTTACCAATTTTTTTTATTGAAATCCGCTCATAATTAGAACATATAATCAAAACTAAGCAACACATATATTACACATATTATTAATTTGCTATGAACTACCGACCTCAAATATCAAGATTACTAATTAGTAATATAATAATTGACAAAACCACAACTAGTGTATGAAATGTTATCAGTAGCGGACTAGTTGATTTGATCAGCCCTGGCAAACTGACTGATTTGATCGGCCCTGGCAATCAATTTTAAACCGGTTTAGTAAAAAATCCAAATACAGAAAAAATAACTACTCATATAATAGTAAAATAATTTTGTTAAATCAAATAAATAGTTTTCCTAACTCAATGAGCTTCTTAATCGGTTTTTGATTATTTCAATTTTCTTTTATAGTTTTTATATACATATATATTTTTATTTTCTCCGACCTTTCATCGGACGTTTTAGACCGGCCCACCGGGAAATTGCCAGTTGTCCTGCCGCTTCAGTCCGCCATTGAATGTTATTGAAATCTAATAACAGTTACTGTATAGTGTAACTGAAGAACATTGTACTTATGAAATGAATGATATATAATTGGGGATTTTGGATTTAACCATAGATAGCAGTTTCTATAAACCTGTGTGCCAAATTTCATTCAAATCTAGGAAATTTTACCGGGAAATTTTTAATATAATATACGGATTTTATTTTTATTGCATTTTTGGACACTCTACGATCTCGAAAACGCTACTTTAGAGAATGTAGCAGTTGGTCTCGAACGCCAACTTCGAAGACTTAGATTATATAGAAGATGGATCTACTTACATATAAGCTTAGTGATAAGTGATGTGCTAGTTAAAGATATGATATTGTATAAAAATACTGCAATTTTATGCTATTCAATTTTCTAATGTAAAATATATTCATATCTAAAATTTCCTAGTTATATTATATTTAAATATCTTCCACAACATTTCTCTTTGTACTGGATCGAAAACTGCATTACATGAATAGAATCATAAAATCACAAAATTCTATTCTTTCTAGTCTATTAAGAAATATTTTTAGTGGATTTATCGATGAAAATTATATTAAGTGTTTGATGAAACTTAGCATGATATGTGGAATTCAAGATTCAATATTAATTTAAAAAAATATACACAAAATTTAATTTAATTTTTTATGTAACTTTAAGTTTAATTGTTCTTTTCGATATATTTTTTCATTTTAAAATATAAATAATAATATACAAGATTTGATGTAAAGTTGAAGTGTGTAGTAATAGTTTTGATGTTTAAAGATTTTGTTTTTTTTTAGAATATCGAAATGATGAATTTAAAAATTTAAGTGATAAAAAAATGATTTTGAAAATATTTGATTGAATTAGTGTTCAGAAGATAAATCACATTGTATGGCAGCAATGAATTATTCATGCTTTTAGTAAATATTTATATTTTAATTACAATATGGGAAATTTGGGCATTCATGTGGTGATACACCAGCTGGATAAAGACGTTCTGTAAAACCAGGTAATGGTGGAGCAGCAACAGCTCCTTGGTGACCACCATTAACATCACAATATGGATAATTTGGACATGATTGTGGACTAACACCAGCTGGGTATTTATCTGCTGGTGGTAATGCATTTGAAGATGGTCCAGTTAAGGCAGGTGCATTCCATTGTTGTGGTGCTGGATTCCATTGATTTTGTGGTGGATTCCATTGATTTTGTGGTGGATTCCATTGTTGTTCAGGTTGATGGTTCCATTGTTGTTCAGATTGATGATTCCATTGGGGTTGTGGTGCATTCCAGTTGGGTTGAGCGGCTGGTGCAGTATCACAATATGGATAATTAGGACAAGTATGTGGACTAACACCAGCTGGATATTGTGCAGCTTGTGGTGCTGATGCAACTAATGCTACCAGAGATAGTAATGCCTGTGAATTTGTAATTTTGATAATTAACTTAAATTTTAATTGATAAATATATTATTAATTATAATAATTATTTAGGTGCCGCTTAATTCCATAGTAATAATTATTACCATATGTTTTTCTTATTATAATCATAAAATAAAACATGTTTTCAAATTTTTAAGACATTTTACTTACCAATTTCAAGAACATTTTTATTATAATTTTAATAATTATTGGACTATAGAATGAAAAGAACTAAACTTCCAATAATAATTTGACTCAGTTAAGTTGTAAACTAAACTGTTAATAATTTAAAAAATATTTATGTTTTTATATACTCGGAATATAATATTATATATTGTTTCACCACACCCAAAAGTTGGATTACTTAGAGGGGGAGATTGGTTCTACTATTACATATTACAATAATGACCAAAATGCAGTAGTTATACAGTTTAATTCAATAGCCAGAATAATTGTCCATATAATAAAATTCTTCCCCTTTCAACCCTGAAAAATAACTTTACATAATATTTTCTTTTCTTTTAACTTATTTTTTGGCGGAAGGAATTTTATTTCTTGTAAGAAAATACAAAACTACAGATAATAATTTTGCTACATTCTCCACCTTTGTACTGTAATAATCTGAGGTGATCTACCACCTCCAATAAATAATATTACGTCAATCTGTAACACAATTATAAATAAATTACGAGACTGGTTCGTCACCCTAGTACTTATTTGTTGGTGTATACAAATTTAAGACTTTTGTATAGTCAAGCTTTAAATTTACATTATTTTTTAGTGTTTGTTTTATCGTGAAGTTATTGTGATAGCATTGTTCATCATTGGAGAAGAGGGAGAATTCCGGATAAAAAGCTGATGGACGAACAAGCTGTCTTGCACTGAATAATCCTTTGAAAACAAACAACAATCTTTCCAAGAAGTGTACATCAGAAAAACCTATTAAGCAGTGGTAAAATAATAGAAATCCAATCGCTACGAAGGGTTCATAATGGTTTTCACAAGCTAGAGCAACACCAGAGCACTAGGGGCAAGATCAACAGTATCATAGTCGGACTGTCGGACAATTGTTCTACTATAATTGGTAGGGAGCCAAAAATCTAAAATACATAAAATTACACAAATTACGATATGCAAGGCACATTGAACGCATACCGACAACCAAGAAAGATATTTAGGCAAATTCCATTGAATATTAGCTAACGTAATTCATACTAATTAAGGTAATTACAAAGATTAAAGATGACTTAAAAAGAGCAAAGAATCAACTTCGAAGATAAAATGAAAAAACTAGATAAATAACTATAGCGTTTTAGTCCCTTAAATGAAATGCCTAAATATTGTGTTTGATCAATAAAACTTCGTGCTCTTCATAATGAATTTCGATTAGAGTAGAGGACAGGTAACAATTAATAATCAAAACTGTCAAAATATGAGTAATAATTAAATAATTATTGAAGTTATTGATTGACTCCAATTACCATCAATATAAACATATTGATTTATAGAACTGAGCTGACGATATATTCAAAGTTATGTTAAATTGTTAACATTTGGGGGATACTGTTGATCTTGTTTGTCATTTAATATATTTGTGCACATGTGAATTATGTTGTATACATAACAAACCGTAAGTGACCAACTGAAAGGCTTAAAATGATATAAGAATAAAAAATAAATCGTGGGGGTTGCTGTTGCTATGCATTTTCTTATTCACAAGACCAACAACAATATTTCTATAATTATAATAAAGTTTATACTTCATTTTTCAAAACCACTATTATTACCTGTATACCTATAATAATTGTATAACATGTTGCCCTTGATCATTCGCCCGGAAAAAAATGCACTTAAGTTAATCGCAGCAAAAATGTGCTATAAGCCAGTTTTTAGCACATTTTGCAATTTGAACCCAGTTAATTCCATTTATCTAGGTAGCATATATATTTTTTATAATTAATAATATTTAATTAATTTATTTGTTGATTAATTTATTAACTAAATTTAATGAAAATTTTTGATTTCAATTACATTACGAATAATTTGAACTCAATTTGTAATTCATTAAATTGATATTATCTGTATTCAGAAATGGTAATGAATTTAATATTAATAGAATTTAAAATATTTAATAAAAAATTGGTTTATAAAATTTTTATTAAGATTTATATTATAAATTTCATGATTATATGACACCATAAAAATTTAAATTACACTTACCTATACTTATTAATATAAATAATTTTATTTAGAGTAAATTTGACGTATTATATCATGGTCAAGATCTTTTCGTATTATCAAGATAATTAATAATATATTTATTCTATTCACAGCATTCAGCATTACATTATTTTTGAAATATATAAAATATTTTGTCCAACATTCAACAAATTTTATTTATTACGATATTTAAGAAATTTAACTAATAAAAGCCAAATTTGGGCTAGTCGGATGTATGTCAATTCAGTTCTGGAAAGCAAGGAAATTAATGACTAAAGTATGAGTTATTTTGTAAAATTAAAATTAATTTTAATTTAACATTTTACAATTTTAAACTAAAATTCATATTTCAAAATTTATTTAATTAAATTTTGATATATGAATTTTCTTTTAAAATTGTAAAATGTTTCTGGAAAATTTATAAAAATATTAAATTTTATGTGGTTTCACTGTTGCATTGCTTTCTTCGTTATCATTTAGTGTAGTATCAAATATTTATATTAATATTAACTAATTTATTTATTTCGGTTTATTCAAATATACAATAAAAAAGATTCAAAATAAGATTCAAAAAATTACTAATTCATTCTAGTATTGACTAACTAGACTAAAACATTTTCACACAATACATTGTGTTAAAATATATAAATTAATAATGATTAAAAATAATTATTTTGAATATTATAAATAGTAAAAGTTATTAAGAATATGATAGTTTGTAATCACATATTGATATTTATATGGTATTTAAATCTTCGAGTTCAGTTATTGTTAAACGATTTAATATTAATTCTTTTTCGTTTTAATAAAAATGTTACCACCTGTAATTTTGTATATCTGAGATTTAGTAAAAATGAATTTCAATATTTACAATCTTCGGTGTCAAGCTTTCATTGAATTTCGCCAAGGGTTAGAAATCAATGCATTTGAATAGAAATCAGCAAAACAACTAATTTGTAGTAAATATATTTTTAGATGTCGAGTAGTTCGAATATAATTCTAATTTTTATTAGGTTCAAACTGCTCTATTATATTTAAGTTTAGATCAGCATGCCAATGGGGCCAATAATCATCAAAATTTCTGGTAATAAAATGACTTCATAATATGGCTGTAATTAATTAGGAGGTAAATAGATTAACTAATTTTACAAAAGCTAAATTTGGTGGAAATCTAAAAATTACACGTTTTTGGGGTTCTGAAAATTGGAGAGCTGAAGCGGTTCTTTTAATAAATGATAGCTTAAATATTAAATTGTGGGAGTTGAAATTATATTTTAGATATAGAATTAATAAAGTTAGGTAATGATATATAATATTAATCGGTAGTTTAATTGCCGCTTGATTACATACGGCAATAGCCAGCTCCATCACCTATTTCTACCTTAGTTCATTTTTCTACTTTATCGCAGGAGTTTATTTCTTAATTCGATTTAATATTTTATTAATTAATTCTTGAATCGCTCAAACTGGCATTGGCAGTAATATGAAAAAGTTGGTGACATTTCCATTTAACATTAAAAAAATTGCCATTTTTAAAATTATGGTATCAAATATTATAATTTTAAATATCTTCTATAAAATATAATGAAATTATTAAACTCAAAATATTACTAAGTATATACTAGAGGTATGTTAAATGTTGATTACAGCATAATATGGACTATTCCCAGTACAACGTCGTTATTTCGATATATATCAGAATTTAAAATCATAATTTTTAATATAATTAATGCATTTAATATTACTACCAATGAGATCATACTAATTTATTAATTTATATCTTAAAGAATTTACTAAAATCGTGAGATATTATTTTACATATCCATATATAATATGTTTATGGAATTTTAAAAAATAAATAGACTTATTCAATTATATATGTAAGTTACCATTAATATACGAATTTTCCATTTAATGTGCGAATCTCCTGCAGATTATTTAGGTAAATGTTTAACATGTTTAAAAAAATATTTAATGGACATTAACTAAATATATATTTAGGAAAAGTTTGGAATTGATGTTAAACAAACTTTATTCGAATTTCCGAATCCGACAAATTAAATATAATTTTATAGGATTTCGCACATTAGGGGTAACATATAAAAAATATATTTTATATGTGTATATAAATATTTATTTAATAATAATACTTTTTTCTTATATATTATTTTTAAGGAAAATAAAATCTGTTGCAAAAAAGAAGTAAATGCAAAGCTGATAACCTCAGAATTTAAAGTGTAGGAGTCAAAATAACATAACTTTTCGTATTGTATTTCGAAATTCTTAATATACCATAAAAATATTTTGATTTAAATACATATTTTTTTTCTTTATTATTATGTATATAAAATTCAAATTCCCTTGTTATTTAAATGAAATGTAATGAGGTGGAACAGTGAATTTTAAGTATTATTATTTATGCATTCGTAACAATTTTAAAACTAATTTAATTTTGTTCCTATTCCTTTAGAAATATTAAAATTTATGGTGTTAATATAAAACGATTATTAAATAAAATAAATTACATTTATATATCGAAAATTACAAATAAAGGTACTTGAAAAGTACGTAGCGCGACAACAGATGTTTGTCGCAAGGACCTAATGAATATGGTTATCATAACGACGGGTAGTGACCTAAAAATGAGCAGAATTGAAGTTGTTGCATCCTCAACGTTTAGAAACTACTGTAAGGAGTATGAGTCGGTGAAACACGTTTTGTGTCCGGCATATATTCACTTGGGGTATTTATTTTGGATACAACAGAGATCTCTTTAATGCACCTGTCTACGTTGTTCAACTTTATTAAAATATCAAACCGGCTTGTGCATGGGCAGGTGCAAGTGCCTACACTAATTATCTTAGTAATGGCGAACTAAATGGCACAACTATTTGAGATACCTGCTGGGTGAAATACAATCAATGTGATCAATGGTATGCTGGGTAGGTGCGGTAGTTCTGAAAAGGATAACATGCAGTGTCGTATTTCTGTTTTTGGCGTCTCTAGGAAATGTATTCATGTTAACTTGTAGGCAATTATGTTTTAGAAAATATTTTTAATTCAGAGAACATAAATATATGACTTTTTAGCTTGAATAAAATTATGCGGTTGAATTAATTTAATGTTTTTTTTTTAATCTTAATGATTAATAAAAACTTATACTGCAAATTTTAATCAAATATAAATAAAATTTTATTAGATTTTTATTTGATTTTTACTACAACATTTATTAGATATTATAAGATAAGATTTAATTAATTTATATATAAAAATTAACTGATAAGAAAATAAGTTATTATATTTAACAAAATGGAATAAGCTTTTTCAATATGAACAATTAATTTTAATAATATATAAATAGAAATATCTATAACATTTTATGTAATTACTAATTTATGTAACAATTAGAATTTTAACAAGATTTTAGCTTTGGTATAGGAAACAATTTATTTGAACCAGTTTCAGCATCCATGTAAAAACTGGTATACAAGTTTAATAAAATTTAAAAATGAAAAGTCTTTTTCCCAGTAGATCGAATTTTATTATTTTTTATAAACTTTCAAATTATTTCGTGTTATAAATGGGTGCATGTTCGATCTTAAAAAGTGTACAAGGTCACGATCAACAAACTTTTATAGAAGTGCAACAAGTTTTATTTTGTGGTTTTTGTGTGTTTTTTTATATGGAGTTGTAATTATGTATTATGACATTACGAAAGGAAATTAATTGGTGAACATTTATTTATTATTTTTTGTTTAATTGACATTGAAATTGATTTTTGATTTAATAAAAAATTCAAAGAATTTTGAATAAACCAGATGATTTTTTTTGAAAAGATTACATTCATAAATATTTATAAAATTTGTTATGATTTTTATTTTAGATAATTAGGTAATTAATTTTGATTTTGAATATAATAAAAAGGCGGTAGCGTTATTGGCGGTATCAGTTTATATTTTGATAATATTTAGTACTTATTAATGATATACACAATTTCTATCTCTTATGGCCGGTTTCACAGTGAAGGTAAAGCTTAACTATCCCGTTTGTGTAGCTTAAGCCTGCAACAAAAGCTTACTATGTTTCTTAATCAAAATTTAGAACTACGACAGTTTATTCTGACAGCACCAATTATTTTTTGTATAATCTTCTTCTATAATGAAAATAAGTTTGTTCCACGCTTATTTCTTTAGGCTTGTTATACATCCTGTGTGGAGTAGCAAAAATAATTCAAATATTTTAAAACAAAGTATTGACGCTCTGTGGTACATACATAATGACGATCTACATCGGGATCTAAAAATTCAGAAAGTAGTTAACGACATAAAAAACGTTGCTTGAAACACGAACCTTGTTTACAGCATCACGTCAATGTTGAGACAGTCAAACTTCTTGATTGTCAAAACCAAATGAGAAGGTTGAAAAGATCTAAACCACTCCATTTGGTATATTTGTAAAACTGAGGTTACTTCTTATATGAGAGAGATATCTATAGGGCAGCATTGGTTGTTCTATCGAAGTAAAAATTTAATTATAAGAATTCAGAAATAAATTAATTGTTAGTATTATACTAGTTTTAATTAAAAGAGAGATGTGTTTATTGGGTGTGGGTCCCACACTACTAAGTGCATACCGCGTAAAATACTTAGTGTCTTTTAATATATTGTCAATCTTTTGAGCAATATTAGTTTTGAAAATTCTGAAGTTCTTATCCAGTTAAACAAAGGGGGTTTAAGTTAGATACAAGGGTGATTTTTATGGAGAGGTGCATTATAATTAGTACATATTCTATTCCCCACAGCCCAGCCTCCCACAATTAAAGAAAAAATGTTAATAAAGTCAATTTGTAATTAAACTAATTTAAAATTCCATATAAAAGTATAAGTTTATACCAGGATGATCGATAATGCAAATAATATTAATAAAACATTATTTAAAAAAATCATGAACTAAGTTTGATAAAGCCATGCGTAATATATGTATAATAAATCAATTCCATTTTATAATTTTAATGTATAAGTATAAAATTATAAAATGGAATTGATTTTTTTATTATATACATAATCGCATTTCCTTATTTCTGAAATAGTAGCGAAATCAATAAAACAGATAAAAAAATGTTTAATGGGATAATTTGAATTGTATAATGAGCATTACGATTATTAAAATAGTAACGAATATTAAAATACTATTAGTATTTAATGTGCGGTGGCAATACATATATAATTTTATTTGAATTAATGTAATTATTATTAAATTACTGTGCTATTTTATGACTGTTACACAGTTACTTTAATTATGAAATTTTATGCAAATTTTTAGATCAATGCTATTGCAAAAAATAATTTAAATTAGATCAATGTTATTTCAAAAGTACTGTGTAAAATGAAGTGTATAAAATGTTAGAATAATTTTTCAAAAAAGCACTTCCAGTTTTTATTGTTTTGTATAATATAGACTTTTTATTATACACGTCATAATCTATATACACGTCACTTTAACAATAATAACTTACCAATTTCAACCTATGAAGTGTCTCGTTATTTAGAATGATAGAAGAAGGCTGTCTTAGAAAGGCTGGATATATCTTTCAGCATGAATGTTGAATTTAATAATAACAACATCATCCCATAATTGTTTCGCACTCCTCAGCTAATACCGAGGAATATTATCCTACCTTTTGGGTTAGGGTAAGATCGCTTAAATATCCACATAAATTTATAAATTACCTACTAACATTTTGATTATTTTTGGTTTCTATTTTAAATTTTTTAAGTGTTCCGCAAGAAAATGTTAAGGAAATGATTTTAAAAAATATGGTGACAGAAACTTTGCAATAATTATATAAATTTTAGATACTTAAATTTCCATCTATATAATGGCAAAAAAAATAAAAATCTTCTCAAGGTAAGAATTTCATTTATCAATTCATAATTTTTTAATGTTTGAATTACTAGATGCAAATATACTTTTTGCAGTGATGTTATTTGTGTTTAAAGAATTAATTTCATATAATGTTATAGTAGCTTTTTAAATAAGGAGTTGTTACCATGGAATGAAGCTATAAAATTCTATTTTTTCTGAAAAATGGAATAGTAGAAGGGAAAACCTCGGAGAAATCGTAACTTACCTTGAAATTGCCTCGGAGAAATCGTAAGTTAACTTGAAATTATTTTTAATACCATTTTTTTATGACATCAGTGTAGTAAAACTGTTAAAGTATAATACTAAAAGGACACTAATGTGAGAGTTTTATTTTATCTACATTCGGCATAAAAATATTGCACTTTAGTCCTTGGTGCTTGGTCTACAAAAATATCTACTATTATATAATCATAATGCAGTAAAGATACAGCTTTTTACCCCAAATATCATTATATAAAGCTCTTTTCGAAAATGTTTCCTAAAATGAAAAGCTTTCTGAATTGTCCTTTATTTATAAATCTGTATATTCGAAATATTGCGCATAACATTGATTTTTCTGTCATTTATTATTTTCATTTAGATAACAAAAAAAAAAATTAACTCTAGATTTCTTTAGACATTACAAAATTAACAAAATCCCAAAATTTAACCAACTAAATTTATCCATGAACAATTTTAATGAATATCTGGGTCACGAAGTTTATGTTAATGTTTATGTACAACAAAAGTGAGATTTATAAAATAAATTTAATAAATTTGAATTTTACATTTAATTTTTTTTTCTTTCTATATAAAGTTTTCAATTTTTCGAACCATTTTTCGAAGCAATTAGTGTTTATTGTGGTCCAACATGGATTATATATTACATTATGCCAATTTTATTTAGTCATAATATGATTTTAATGACAAGAGCAATTCTAGCTATCAGTTCATTAGATTTGATAGCTGGAATATTGAAATGGTAAAGAAAAATTTCAACATAAATATTTGTTAACATTATACTTGTTTTAGGAGTTGTGGTATGGATCGTCCATATTGGTGGGTACGTGAAAATAATGGTCCAGAACTTAGACAGCATCGTTTAACATGTGAAACAACATCAGGATTTCCATCAGCTCATTCTATGATGTATACCGGCTTTATATATATAACTATATTATCGATGCTGCCACATTTACAAACACAATTTCGTAATCATCCCATAATTGTTAAAAATTTATTATATTTAATAATGTGGATTTTAATTGTAACTATGTGGTTGGATCGATTATATTTTGGCTGTCATTTTCTTCATCAATGTGTAATTGGGTCCACTATAGCAGTTGTATTAATATCAATTTTAAATCAAAAGAAATTAGAAAGTAATTTTTATAATATGGGAAAACAAACATTTTTTTTAATGGTAATTGCTATTGCAATTGTAGCTATTGCCATTTATTATAAGCGTTTAAGTGTAGGAACTGAATTAGAATCAGTAAAAATGGTAATTTTGATAGATTTTTATAAATAAATTTTTATAAAATTTTTTTAAATTTATTGTAGGGATTTAAATGGTGCCAAAATCCAGAATATTTAAAACATGAAAACAGTCCAGTTTATTGGCTAGCGAGATCATTTGGATTAGTAATGGGAGTAGCATTATCAGCACCATTATATACCAGGTAAAATCATTTTATTTTTAGTATGCAATGATCAAGTAGTTTGTATTTTGGTCCTTTTATATTTGATTATTTTTATCACTACAGCTAAAATATATTCAAATTATATTAAAGCTACCCTATTATTACTTAGATATATAGGTGCAATTATTGACACCTTCAATTTTTGGTACATTTATTGACACCTTACACTGCACATTATTTTTTATAATTTTTAATTTAAATAGTTATTTAAATGAAAATACACTAAATTTAAATAAATTATATAATTTTCTCACTATAACTTTATTGTTAATTAATTATTTATTAATTTTATTAATTGCAATTGTAAAAATTACTAATGTATTTTATGGACCTTTACGATTAATAAATTAAATAATGAGCAAACAACCTACACGATGATCAAGACACCCTCTATTTAAAATATTTCAGCTTGATGAACTCTGGTCTGTTATGTCATGACAAATCAGCGTAAAAGAACCGTTGTAATTGTGGGTGAACTGGTTTTCTTTATAAATGTAACATTATTTTTAATATTCAAAGTTTGGTTTTCCATTACTCAATTGTATCGGTTTTTTTTTAAATTTTCGTACATATTACTTAGTATTAATATTGGTAATACAGTTTCAAGATGATTCTATTATAGATACAAACCTTTAGTTAAATATTCAATTGCATAATTTTAGGAGTACACATAATTTTTTTGCTAAAATATTGGTAATTGTCTCTGGTAAGATATAAGAAGCGAACTATACTATCAACCATAGGAATTTTATTTTAATGCTTTTATTATAGTTTTAAATTAAAGATTTAAAAATTTAAAATATTCAGTTTATTTAATGATTTTAAAGTAAATATTTGTAGAAAATTTAAAAAAATTTATTTTTCAGATTTAAATACGTATTAAATCCGAATTTAAGTATACCAGTAGCAGCGATTATAGTTGGTTTAAATACTACTTTTGATCTTTATACACCTAAAAGTTATGGTCGAGTTGTTTTTATATCATATGGAGCACTTAGATGTATGTCCCTAAGCTACTCATTATTAAATGTTCTTCCATATTTCAGTGGCATTAAAATAGAATAAACTTAAATAATTATTAAATGTATAACTAAATTAAAAGTTGGTACTGATTATCATTAAAATATATTAATTTAAAGTATTTTCTTTAAAAAACAATTTTATTGTAAACATATCTCATAAATTTTTAATAAATTTTTCATTATTAATTTTTAATTTGGAATATTTTTCATAAAATGTAATTAATTAACAAAAAATATAAATTTGAAATATTCACGCTGAAATTGAATTTAAATCATCTGCAATTATGAAATTGTTCATGAAAATCAAATGTGAAATTATTTTGGTTGGTAAGTATAAATTAAATAGTGCTGACTGCTGATATCGAAGTGTAGGAATAAAAACTTGAAAATACAACGCCCATTAAATTTATTTAACACTTTATAAGCGGTTGAAAATATGTAAATTTTATAAGTGTTTTTTTGTTGTTTGTTTATTGGAAGTAGGAAGTACAAAACTTTAATATTTTAAATTAACCTTTTGAATATTCCTAGTAGAATAAAAATGCAACCCGATCCGAACGGTTTTTTTTTTCGAAAATCAATAGTTCCCGTTTTTTCGAATATTTTGAGATCCATAAATTAAATTTCAGTGATGCTGTTGTTGTGCTATCGTGTAAGTTTATAGACGATTTTGATTGTAGAAATTAATTCTTTTTGTTGTAAGTATTTTGCATTATACAAAGTACTCCATAATTAAATTATATATAAAATTTACTATAGAATTTTTAATTAGCTATGTAAGTCCATTCCCGTTGTAATTATTTATATAGAATGTTAGTCTTATTAGTAGTGAAGTAGACATTTTAGGCAGTAACAAAAAAATAATTTACGTGTGAGGTTATTTGATATTACTATATGAAACAAATATATTTAATCTGTTGAAATAAATTATTTGTAAATATTTGTAAATAAAATAAAATAAAATTTTTATAACTTTAATTTATTTATTTTCTACATATTTTTATTTATAAAATAAACTTTGCTTTACAATATTTACAAAATTAATATAATTTACAATCTTCCAGAAACAAGACTTTTGATACATTGCTAAATACTATTTTTTTTTAATATTATAATTTTATATGTGATGAAATATTGTTAGGTTCCGAAGTATCCTTCCTGTAGAAATCTACGTATTCGCAAGACTACAAATTTCAATGACATAATCATCTGATACAAATTTATTTGGGACTTGGTTGCATTTTAAAAATATAAATATTTCAGCAACCATATTTATTTTTGGTTAAAAAGTTGTTAGCAATATAATTATTTAAACGTCAATTCGTGGCAAGGGATATTGGGTTCCAAGTCTAAGGTTTCAGTTGATACTCGACTGTAATTTATGCTTAATTATACCATCAAATCTAACCATAAACGATATTTTATCAGAATTATCTAAAATTTTATTAAATTTACAATTAATTTATATTTAATTCAAGAAATAAAACCAGTCTGTAAAAGAGCCGCTTAGGTGTGTTACGTGTTACGTAAACAGCCTTTATAAAACTCCCTGCGAATTGGTTTCTATTTATAATAACATTAGTTTTCAAGTTTGGAAAACTAGTTCGTAAGAAAAAAGTGGATTTATTTATGCGACGTTTTCTTGGCGCGACTGTCTTCGGCAGCTCTTCTGCCGCATATTTTAGTGGAATTTAATACATGATTAGAAGTTTAAATTTGTGAAGTTTGTAAAATAAATTGATTATATTACATAAAGATAAAATTTATAACTTATTTGACAATCCAATCAATTGTCTCTAGTCCTTTCGTCCTTATGACTATTTCTTAAAAATCAATATTTTTAATAATACTACTTTATATTCTTACATATTATACATTACATATTATTGGAATTATTTTTAAAATTTATAAATAATTTATATAGTAGTTTTCTGACAAATCAATTTGATTCAAAGTATTTCGGATTTTGGCATTGTTTTGCAAACATCACAACTGTCAAACTTAAATTACAATTGTTCTCTCAAAAAGTGTAAATTTGAAATATTATTAAATAAATGGTCTGTCAGTAGCTATAGAATGTGGTTTTATTTAACCATTACTACCTCTACAATTGCACACAACAAATATCACAAACAATTCAATCCAATACTTGTGAATGCCACCCGTTGCTAATATGGAGTCGTTGTTTTATGACAAAACATTAAACCGTGAAAACATTAAGCGTAAATGTTTCGTATATACATCAGATTTTACCGCCAATACTGTTGCCGCAAACCTGATGTCATGTAGAGAAGAGTTTTATTTTTATCCTACGTCCTATTATAATAGTTTAAAAGGTCAACGTAGAAGGATCAAATTGATTTTAAATCTTACAAATACATATAAGATTTTGGTGTCATAAGTTAAAAAGAAAATTGATTTCATGCTTTGTCAACAACCTATATAATTTCGGTATACGTCGCTGTAATAAAATATATTATCAACAAATCAGACTTAACAAAATTAATTTGAGTTAATTTGCATAAATAAATTATAATTTTAGTATATTTGCGAAATTATTATCTATAATTGAAATACGTTATCTCACTATATAATTTCATCACATTAGATCCTTGAAATTATAATTTTATTAATTTATTTTCATACCAGTTATGAGTCAAAATCATAAAAATCCTTGAATTGTAAATAATAAAAAACACTTATATAACGGGTTAACTGTTTCATGATTTTTGAATCCTTTTTGTATATTAGTTGCACAAATTTCTAAAGAATAATCGACAGGATTCAAAACGGTTTTTATTTTTGCAAAACGTTTTTTTTACAATTTCATAATAAAAAAAGGTTCCATAATAATTTTAGAATTGGCAATAAATGTATAAATTTGCAAAATAAAATTTATAAGCCTTTTTTGCAATCCTTTTAAAAGGATACCCATATAAAATTTAACGGAACGAGTTATATATTTTTAAAAAGTATTTTATGATTATACCATTTTTTTAACGTTTCTAAATAATTTCTTTTTTTAATAATATATTTTTATGGTAGAGTTAGTTATAAGTTATACTGTAATTTGAAATAATCAGTTAACTGTGCAAAATTTCGTAGAAACAAAATCAGTTAACTTTGTAAAATTATGTTAGAAATAAAACATTATTTTTTTAAGTAGAATTTAGTAAAAAGATATACGCGTACATAGTTAAAGTTATAAATACATAACTAAAATACTGCGAATCGTTATTAATTTATATTGAATTTATATAAAAAAAAAATTAAGTTATTTAAAAGTAGAACTACTAAATATCTAGAAAGTATTTTTTAGCTTCCCTTGCGTCTTCATTTATCTTGCCAGCGCTCATTAGTCTTCTAACATTCAACTATCCTAATAGTGAATCGTTTAACCATTTCCGTTGCGAATGTCGTAAATGGTAAATCGTTATTTAAAGTAATCTTTCGGATGGGTTCCTCACGTTACCGTTGATCACCACGTGGAGTTGAGGAATAGGAATTGAGCTTAATGGACATGACTAGATGGAATCGGTCTTTGTACAATCTAGCCCATTGACCAGCAGAATAAAATTTCCATTCTTGATAAAGAAATTAATCGAGCAAACTAAACTTTTAATTTGATTTATAAAACAACGTTCTCGACACGTATCAGCCGCAACAATGACTCTTCCAAGATTCTGTCATGATTTGACACAATATTATAACATTTATGTTATGAAAGTGTTTCTATATTTTTGGGAGTTTAATATTATTTATACAATTGTTGGGCAACAAAGGAACAATGGCAATGACAATGCTCATCAGAAATCTTTAAGCCTCTATTAAATTGAAAATTAATCCTAATTCAAATAAGTATAGTTTCAATTTGGCGTTATAAAAAGTAGGGTTTATTTTAGACTTGATTTAAAATGATTTATCTTATAAGTTTTATTTTTTTTTGTACCTGGAGATACGATATGCATTTCCAGGGTGAACGAAAAATCATTCCTGAAAATGATTTTCAATATTTTAACCTAAATTACCTAAATAAGACACAAAATAATTTCACATTAATTCAGAATGTTTGCTTTTTACTGAAGTAGGTGTACGAACTCAATAAGTAAATTCGAGAAATTGTTAATTCTTAACGTCGAATTCTTAATTCTAAACGTCTAACGTCGAACAATTAAATATAAAAAAACTGTTTCAATAAATCCTTGATTATAATGTTTAATTAACTAAATTTTCTATTTTCTTTTATACTTTTTTATAATTATTAAATAAATCAATTAATTCGAAAGTATTGAGTTTTTTTTATTAAAACACTCCAAACATCCAAGGTAAAATAAACTCTAACTTTTACTTTAAGTGCATAATTATCTTTATAATTTATATTAAGTAGAAGTCGCAGTAAGGACTTTTAGACACCCAATTGCCCTTATGGGCTATGCGGAATTGTTCATGACAATTTAGTGCAACTCGGAGTTACTAATATATATTTATAGTTTTTTTATAGTAAAGAAATTTTTAATTGCAACAAGTTAAAGGCTTTTAATAATACGATATTTGTTGCCAGCAAATGATATCAGCCATTTATATTATTGTAATTTTTTATTACTGATACTCATTTAACGCAGAATCTACTTAAAGCTACATCGATGTTTCTGTTTGGAGTTCAACACAAAACAGGATCTTATGCATTACAGTACCACTACGCCACCGCAACTCTAATAATGCTAAAAAAATGTCTAATATGCGCTAATTGATTCCTTTTTAATTGTATATATAAAAACTGAAGACTACAAATAAAACTTAATTATTTTCCTTATTTCACTATTTATCTATATTACCTTTTTAGTTCTTTGGATTAGTACATTTTTATTAAGGTTATAATTGTTTTTGGGGTTTTATTGAGGTTCAATGATATTATTTAACTTCAATAATTTACAATTCTACAAAAAAAAGGTATTTCTCCATAATTCTAAGGCATTGAAAATCATTTTCTTCTTTTTTTTTACTATATTTTAAGGAAGTTGTTCGTTCAGGTAAAAAAAACAGTTGACTAACAAACAAAATTGTTTTGTTTTAAAAGTATATTTTATGTTTTAAATAAATTTAAAATATGCTTAATTATATTTTCGATAATGTTATTTTTTAGTAAAATTAAATTTTAGTGTAGTTTAAAAAAGGCAACAAAAATTATCATATTATAATTAATTATTTTAATAAATTATTATTTTACTAACTTCATTTAAAACTTTTATTAATTTAAGAATCAGGATAGGAAATTTATATCAGCCTAGTCAAAAATCCTTAAATCAGTAAAAAAATTGAAAATATGTTTATATAAACTATTTGATATTTAAATAAATAAACATTTTAATAATTACAAATTAATTTATAATATTTATTTAAAATAAGTATATTTATTATATTATTATGTATATATACAGGATGGACGATAAGTAGTTAATCGACGGTTAACAACTTAAAAAGAAGGTAGCATCAAAAATAGCATTATAGTTTCCAAACAACGTGGAAATGCGAAATATTTTATAGCTCTTTTTAAATGGAATTTAATTGTCAATCTAATGACATATAAACCATACTTCTACATTGACTGATTGATTCATTCTGAACTATCGACCCAAATATGATGCTAGTTATTTTAAGATCGTAACCGAAAATTGGTTGTAATTCGAAATAGGTATCGAATCTGGGAAAGGTTTTTATTTCGAATACTACCAGCAATAATGTGGTATACCGTCGATCAACTATTTAGTGTTCACCATGTATATTAATTTATAATTTTTCAAAAATCAGTTAACATTATGTGAAAAATTAATTTTATTTTATTTTTCATTTTCATACATGGAAAAGATTTTTCAAAAAACTTAAAACTTCTTCATTAAGTGGTTATAATTTTAATGATTTCAGTTGAACATTTTAGAATGCGGACATTTTGTTATATTTATTAAAAAAAACCACTAATAAAACCACTTATTTATTTAAAGATCTTCCCCACGAAAATTTGTATTTTTCAAATTAAAAGTTAATATGACAATCTGTACATTATCTATTTGTGGATATTATATTTAAATTTGGCGGGTATAATAGCTCGGGCCAATCAGGAAAATGTTTAGTGCAAGCTGATAGTTTCTCACCCACTCATTTATCAATTAAATATGTTATTTTCCGGAAAATTTATTTGTGCAGCTGTCCCACAACAACAACAATAAAACAAAATTTTCTATGAGGTTTTATGAAATTATGTTTTCAAAAATTGTTTTAGTTTCCCTTGTTTATTTATTATTTTCAGCAAAAATTTAACAAATGCTACAAAACTTCAAACCAAATTTTTTTGAAAGTTATTTATTTTAAAACACTCTACGTCACTAAATTCGTAGCATTCAGAAACCGAACGGTCATACGGTCGCTTAGCTGTTAGATTGCTAAGGTTGTTGAATGTGTGATTATTCACAGTTTCCCTTCTGCCCTGGCCAGTGCAGGACACAGTCTGCTTGAATGCTAACTATTGATCAGATTGTGTCTCATCGGGACAGATTTAACAGGTTTTTGAGTTTATTTTCCTGGTTGCACGACACATGATTAAGGCTTTTTACATTAAGTTTTCTAAGGATAAGAAGTAGAGATATGTCATTTGAATACTGTTTATTGAGGGATGTACCAGCTTGCAGCTCTGTTCATATTTATCGATTAAAGTTACTTTTATACAAATACGTCAATTTAAATTATCTTAAAAATTAATTATAAAATTTTCTTTTCTACCATTTTCAATACTCTTGCCAGAGTAAATTAAATATGCGTTATTGGAAACTGCAACATAAATCCCATAATAAAATTCATTCATTTTTATCTTTATGTTAAAATAAATGAGTATTGTTAATATGTTTGAATCGTTTCTAAATTTTCTATGGTTGGAAATTACATAAAATAAAAAAAAATTACCACTACACAAATTGAGGGGGCGGAAAAATAATTTTATTATATAGAAATGATTTTTAAAATTGAATGCATTATGGGATTTCTTTTATATTTCAAAATTTATGGGAATATTTCTATTAATTGCCCACAATTAATTTTAAATTGACTAGAAAATTTTTCAATATTATTGACATAATTTTTTTTAGATGAAATCTGGTTAAAGTTTAAATAGATTTGAAATTTTGAGTTTAAAAAGAGAAAATCTGAATTAGCTAGTAGCTATTCGAATTAGTAGCGACTATAATTATAAAGATTATTTTATTTAATATTTTAAAATGTTTTAGTTTTAGTACATTTATTTTATTGCAGATAAAAATTAAATATAAAATTCACTTAATTTTTTATATTTTTTAAAATCCATATAAGAAAATAATTGTTATTGGTAGCAACCAAAAGGTCTCCCTCCTTAACCATTTACCTTAACCATTGACTATGTATATATGTCCGTGCGTGATTACTATCACTCGTAACTATTACAATCACTCTAAGATGCAAGGAAATGACAAAAACATTTTAATTAAAATAAAGTTTGTCTATGGTATATTATTACATCGTCCAAAAGGAAGGTTACCTTAGATCGATAATGTGATGATCGTATTCGAAATCGCACTTAATCAGCCCTAACATTGAATTGAATTTTAGTTTGTGTCTGCTCTAATGGCAGAAACTTATTAAAAATTAATTAGAACGACCGTATATAAAGGATTGTTTACTTAAACTTACTATAAACGGTTTAAGTCATTACAGCTTCAAATGAAAATAAAATAAGTATAAATATCTAATTACTGAAACTTTATTGTTATATGTAAGATTAACTACAATTATTAGTTTTTATAAATATACGAAAATTGGAATTACTTACAAGAAACATTACCTATACTTTAAAATAAATTATATATCGAAAATCGTCTATATAAATAAAAACCAATGGAATTATTTTTAAATTGGGAATGATCGAAACTTCAGAAAACTCTGTTAAATTCGGTTAAATGGCACAAAAGAAACCCGCTTAAATCCATAGCTCAACATTTTACATCGAAAACCTTTTATATCTGTATAGTCTGGCAACTGATTTTGGTGTACTAGCGTCGTGGAAACAACAAGTATATACCCAATAATCGATCCTTTTGTATCCACAGAATATATACATGATTTTCTGCGTAAATTTAGGTTGCGAATATTTGAATTTACATGTTTTCTCACAGTTTTTTGAAAAACAAACTCTTTTATATCCACCATTTTCATTTTAAAGCTATTATTATAGAAAACCTCATATTTCTTTAAAAATAACTGAATCTATTAAATTTGAAATTTTGTCTAACAATATTGAAATTTTAAAACATTCGTCCGGGAAATTTTTGATAATATCGCAATTTCGGGTTTGCCTTCCATTACCAATGATATTTCTGTTGCTTGTATATTGACTACTCTGTTTCCAAAAATAATTCTATTAATATGTATATGTAAATACCAACAAAATTATATTGATAAATCATTTGAATTATGACTAATACAAATTTCGTCATAAAGTAACATTATCATATCCCCCATTAGAAAATAAATAATTGTTAATTGTTATTGGAGGTTTAAAAAGTCCAGTATTGGTCAAATCACATTTCTATAGTTTGAGTTAGCATCAATATTAAATATAAAATGTTACAAAATCATAAATTTTGGCATATTAAAAGGTGCTAAGTTTATAATTTACTATTTGAATCGTATTCATTGTCGCAATTATTATGGATTTTAAATAAATTTACAAAAAATAAATAAAAAACTCAAACATATTAAGTAGTTTTTTATTATTTATGAATAGATTTTATTCATTTTTCAATTATATTATTCATAAGCCGACTAATAATATTATAGATTTTAAGAAAGTTGATTATAACTTTCCGTAAATATAATTTTACCTTTATTTATTTTAAACATAAATTTTTTTTTTATGGATTATGTTTCAAGTTTTAGTTCAGTTATATTTAAATGTAAAAAAAACTTCTTACAATTAATAATTTAATTCGGTTTTGTATGTATTAAGTTTTAAACAAAAATTTAAAATTATACAAAACGCTGACCAGATAACAATTGACTTTGAAACCGAAATTTATGTTTTTATTTTTTTTTTTACCAAAAAAACGAAATAAAAAATATTACCAAAATAAAACGAATTGATATACACACACCATAGGAAATCCACAAAGTAGCACTTACAAGTAATATGATTTCCTATAAATTTACCCATCACCTAGAGTTTCTTGTTGTTCTCATTCTACCGCAATAGAAATCAGCAGGATATTTTGAAAATATTTTGGTTTACAACCCATCTAGCTAAACAACTAAATTTTTTTTTTGCATCACAACAAATATGGTAAAAATCCTTATTATAAATAACCATTTTTAAAGTGAATACTCTTGCGCATCAAATTTTTGTCTAGAAAAACTCACTATGATTTATTTATGGTTACATTTTGAATAATTTTTTCTAGAATTTCATTATAATGAATTTTTGGTTTGTTGTTTTACCAACAAACACGAAATTGAAATGTCATGGTTTTTTGCAATTTTTTTTTGTGAAAATATTTTGAGCATTTAAAATTAGTGTATAAAATTAGTGATATGACAATAAGAGTGTTGAACCAAAGTCTTTAGGGGTGGTATATTTGTCAACATTTCACAGGAGCAATCAATTTTTATCGGATAAAGAGAAATATATTTATGTATATATATGTATATAAGAGAATTAAAATTGAAAAAGGAGGTACATATTAGAATGAAATATTTTGTATTTTGATCTGAAAAAGGATGTTACCTGCGAATTGGATATTTCTTCATTAGTAGCATTTAAATTTGTTACGGTATATATATAACTAAAACAAAAAAGGACTTTTAGAAGAGTTTTTGAACTGTCTAAATATTGTTGAAATTTTGATGAAAAATGATTTTTAAAAAAGGGCACAATTTATAAAGAAAGCTTCATTTTTAAATTATTGAATTATAATATTTATTGATATCTTATGTTTTGAGGAGGCTATGATTGTTTTTCAATTAAATGATATACAAATACATACTGGAGATTACACATTTTAATATCATTATTAACCATTAAAATAAAATCAAAGAATTTTCCATTTTAATTAGATTATAGAGTCACAATGTCTTGTCTTCAAAATGAAATTGTTATCCAAAAACTTTACAAATTCATCTTATTAAATCAATGAAAATATTTAATATTATTTTTTAAATCTCCATAATAGAAAATGCTTTTGTTTAAGGAAATCCGTTTTATATTCATTTAAATTCTTAAGTTCCATTGTCACTTCTTATCCTTTAATTTGTAATTCCTGATTAAACCTTCTTCTAAGATCATCCTTTATTTTTTCCTAAATAATTAAAATGTCTTTCATTTTATGAATGAAACTAATTTTCTGTCCTAAAAAAAAACTATATTTTTAATCTAATTATTATAGTGGTCATCATCATAAAATATTTATTACTTTTTATATAATTTTTTGTATGTTTTTTTAATAATAATTGTTGCTTTTTTTTAAATGATTGTTTACTTTTTAAGTTGTAACTTTTCCATAAAAAAAAATCATAAAAAAAACAATTATCTAACCTAATAAGTCCTTAAAAAAATATGTGACTTACAGTTTTGACCAATAAAAGTGATTGTCTATTTTTTTTTTGTTTACAAACTCTAGGAACCTTCATAATTAAAATAGTCCAAGGACATGTAATAAAACTAATTTTTTTTTTTTGCTTATAAAAAGTAAATTTTAATAAAAAAAAGTCATAAATTATTTTTAGGTCATTTTACTACTAACAAATAATAAAACAAAAAAATGGACTGGTCGAAGATTTTTTGTAAGAATTTAAATATTTTTAAAGATTATCATAAAAAAGACGTTTATTTATTAGGTCACTTTTTGCATATTCTTAGAATATTATGATCAAATTTTAAATCTCTTCGTAGTTAAAAAGTCATATTTTTTATGATTCAAACTGACCTTAATAATATAAATATTTTTTTCTTCCTTTTTCAGAAAAACGTTGTAAGGTCTCCTTAAAAAATCCTAAAAATTGTGTAATAATTTACAACAAAAATAACTTAGACCAATTTTTTCTAATTATTATTACTGGACATGACCAACCACTGACATATTTTAGTTGTGTTGTAAAAATATGGATCAATATTTTTATGATTTTTATTACATCAAAAATAATATTTTTATGCTGCTGAATTTTTTTTTACAACTGCAACGAGCATTAATTAGTTTTGGAAGGTCATCAATTTTATTTGTTATGTATATTTATTTATGATAGAAAACAATTTTATAATTTTATAAAGTAAAAAGAATTAAAATAATATTTAAAGGTAGGATGGGTCAGTCATTTCCATATTATTTTTTTTATATATAACTTTGTAAGTATTTTACTTTTTTTTTCTTTCTTAAGAATAGTTGCCACCCTTTCTTCTCCCATACAAACTTCAGGTTCATTTTTTATAAATGTTGGAATTGGCATGAGCTATGTTCACATTGATCTACAACTTATATTGTCATACTAACAAAACAAGTTTTAAGCAGTTATTGGTATAATTTATGTTATTCTGATGAATCAGGTAATCTTGAAGATCAACATCAGTAAATTTTATTAAAATTATGAAATTAAAAATAGGAAAGTCATTTTTCACCTAATTATAAATTTCTAAAGTTTGCCGAATACTGTCTTAACATAAACTCTCATATATTTTTAACTCTATTTAATATATCTCTATTTAAGAATTAATAGTTATCTAATATTTAATTAAATATCCTTTAATTTGAATTCAACAATATTTTCAACTTATTTTCGAAGAAAGTGTACAATTTTAATTTTAACTGATATGCCTTACATAAAATAACTTTTATTTATTAATACTTTCGAGTAGGATTATTTTTCAAAACTCCTTATTATGTTTTGTTATGACAGTAATTCACTTTATCTTTATCACTATAATGATATAAGTATTTACAACAAGAAATGTGTAAGATTTTGCCAATTATTGAATTATTTTAAGGAATATAATCTTTTAAATATCATAGAAAATATAAATAATTATATTTAACTATACTGAGAAAAAAAAACAAGTAATAAAAGTTGAATTCGAAGTTCTACTTACTGGTCTGTTACCAACCAATAGTGACATATAAAAAATATTTGGTATGGAAAAATTAGAGGCTGTAATTCCAACCTTTTAAAATTAATTGAAGTAATGTATAAATAAAGAAATTAAATTTAATAGTAAAACAAAAACATACAACTCGATTTAATATGATAATACATGCATCAGATTTCACAGTTCTGAAAATAAATCTACTCTTTGCTATTTCCCTTTAATCAAAAACTAAAAATATTAATAAAATTAAAAAATTATAGAGCCTGCTAGTAGCAGTTTATCAATAATCAATCATATTGAAACCACTCGTCAAAGATAATTAATTATATATATATATATATGCAAGTTGGAATAGATTATATCTAATTAATATGCACCTATTAATTCGCGAAATTCCTAAATTGGCAATGTAGATTGCCAAAGTGAACTCTTTCGACTAGCGCTTAATAAAATCTAATGTTTTGATTTTCTCGATGTAAATTTCTATCATTCTGCGTCCTAAAATTAAGTTCACAATCAGAAATATCACCAAGCTCATGGATAGACAAAGACTCTAGCGATCAGGTTATTATCAAAATTATAGTTTCGCGGTTATAAAACAGTACGTTTACCAATATATGTAATTGACTGATAAAGAAAATATGTTCATATTCTACTGTAATACCCCCGATTTCGAAAACGACGGAATGTAATTTTTCATACCATGAGGATAAATTGAGATCCCTCATTTAAAGATACAACATTATAACAAAATAAAGAGGACCTAGATGCCTGCTAAGTAAAAATCAGACATTGATTACATAAACAAAAACTCTATACTATTTCTCATTCAAATAGGATACAGTTTAAAACATTAGTACAAGTTTAATAATTTTTATAAATATGTAAATGGATAAAAAATGTGCAAATTCATTAAATATTTACTATTTATATCAAGTTATAGTTGTAATAATGTTTTAATAGAGATATAGTTTCCTGTTAATTACGATCAAATTTTTGTAATCACTTAATTTCAAATTTGAGAATGATAATGTTCTGAAAATTAATTTTTCACACCAACACACAAATACTAAAAAAAAATGGTCCAATATTATCAAAATAATTCAAAATATATAAAGTATTAATTTTTCAATAGCTTTGAAATGTTACTGAACTTTAAAAATAAATCTTTTTCAAAACTATATTAATAAATATACACACAAAAAAAAACTTATTTCAGTATTTTCATATAATTTATCATTTTCAAAAGTAAATGCCAAATATTTTTTAACATATAATAATATATCAAATTATCGCTAAATGGTCGATTATGTATCGCCTCCATAAAAATAGTATATTGCGAACGTTTAATTTTTTTTTTAAATTTATAAACAATTTTATGTCACATTTTGTATTAACTTAAAATTATTTAATTTTGCTATATTAATCAAGACTATTTAAAATTTAAATAAAATTATTACGAATTTTTATTTGCATGGGTATATAATATTAAAAATAAAATAAATTTGTTCCATTTTTTGACATCCGAAACCATTGTAGAAATAAAATTATTTACTTGTACCGGTAAAATCCTTTTTCCTTCAGTAATCAAATTATTTACATTATAACCTTTTTAGTAATATCCCACCTCCTAACTCAAAATTCATATACATATATATAAAATATATCAATAATCCCCATGCAAAAAAAAAAATGAAAACAATATTAAATTAAATTTAAAATTCAGCTCATAATATTCCAACTTATTTGATTCTATTTAAATTCTACTTATCCTTGTTTGGGTGGCAATTTAAAATTGTGGATGATTTTCATATTATGAAAGCATAAGAAGCAAAAAAAAATTATTATCTCAAAGATATGAATATATATAACTCTATATAAAAACCCCCTGAGTTTAATATTTTGAACCTCCTTTATTATTATATCCTTATAGTCCCTATGGACCCCTTATACATTTTCGTCTCGTGAAAAATATTATAAGATTCTTAAAAAGCTTATGATTTTATGAGCAAAACAAAAAAAAAACCATCATCAATACCACCAGAAATAATAACAGTTTTACAAGTTATTTTCTATATATATATATATATATATATATATATAAATATATACATATATTTAAATGTATATATGTTTATGTATACCTGCTGAGGCCAATAACATAAGTAAGCATTAAAAGCGTTAATAAGCAAGCTCTGACAAAACATTATTTATACAATATAAAAAATGAAA
The DNA here is from genome assembly GCA_963920725.1 of Rhamphomyia laevipes. Taxonomy (NCBI): domain Eukaryota; kingdom Metazoa; phylum Arthropoda; class Insecta; order Diptera; family Empididae; genus Rhamphomyia; species Rhamphomyia laevipes. The sequence goes on along the minus strand of OY987259.1, from coordinate 30,086,510 downwards.
GATAAAGAGGAATTAAATTATCCACCAAACCTTCTTTTTCATTAAAATTATATAAACCCCATGCATATACATATAAATATGTATATATAAACTGGGTACTGAACTGGGTACTAAATACTAAAACCATATTTCTTCTATTTTTTTTTTTTGTTGTTTTACTAAATTGGATAAGATAATATGAATATGAATCCTTGATAACAAAGATAAAATCCAATTATTAAAGTTATATCTTGTATCCTTCTCTAATGAATTATAATCAGCTTTAATGGGCAAAAGAGAAAGAAAATACGTTCATTGCAATGAATACAAAATTATTTTTTTGGTAACATATTAGAGATATAGTAACATATAAGTATAATATAGGATAACACAGCTCAGTTCAGCATTAATAATTAGATTTTCTCTCATTTTTTTTTCAGTTTTAATATAGTATAATACAAAATCCTCCATCCTTAATATATTTTTACAAATGTTTACCCTAAATTCATATTTAAATGAAAATACTCTGTATACGTCTGTACTGTATATATATCCTGTAAACACCTACACAACGATATAGTCCTTATACCTGTAAAATATAAAAAAAAAATATGATCATAATTTTACACCACGAATTTAGGACCCGATTATTACCATTCAGCATCAAAAATACCTTATTCTCTTCCATTAACTGAAAACAAAAAAAAAAAAACAATAATTTTTCTCCGAAACGCCATTTTTTATTTCTTTAAAAAACACTTCTTACACAAACATTATAAAAAAAATATTTCTTTACACATACATACTCAAAAATTGATAATGTATTGAAATTTTTTATAAAATCTCTCCTCAGAGCGTACAATATTTTTGATAGTATTAGTATTTTCTGTATATTTAACGTTTCTTGATTGGTTGCTAAGGAAATGTTAGGTAAAGAATTATATTCCTACATATTTATTTATATATATTCTGTTTATTATTCACATATTGAGCGAATAGTCACACCCAAATTATGTTGTAATTTGTACGGATCCCATCAGGGTATAAAAGAACCAAGAAAAGAGAATTATTCCGCAAATGCATTCGACTAGTCTTTTGAATAACAACACAAAATAATTTTTTTCTTCTTCTATTTCTATCGGTTATCCTCTTACGGTTCAGGATATATAAATACATATATATAAAAAAAAATTCAAATAAATAAAATTGTGGCAGTGATTTTTTTAGAAGACATTTTTAATTTTATAATTAGAAAATATATATAAAAAAAAATTGTGAATTAATAAAAAAAAAAAACATTTACAATGCAAGGATTCCGTAATTATGCAATGGAAACATTAAGTCATCATCAAAGAGAACAACAGCAAATGGTTGTGGATTTAATACCATCACAATATACAAAACCACAAACTCCTCCACCATCTCCAAAAGGTAAGGATCAAACATAAAGGATATTAAAAATAAAAATTTAAATAAATTATTTTATTCTAAAGAATTTATGAATCTAAATCTTTCAAAACTCGTATATTAATAAAAATTTTAAATTTATTTTTATTAGAATGTACATCACCATTATCAAGTGATTCATTATCATCATTAAATGGACAAATACCAGCTGATCCATCGGTTAGACGTTATCGTACCGCATTTACACGTGATCAATTAGGACGTTTAGAAAAAGAATTTTATAAAGAAAATTATGTATCGCGACCACGTCGCTGTGAATTAGCTGCTCAACTTGGTTTACCTGAATCAACAATAAAAGTATGGTTTCAAAATCGTCGTATGAAAGATAAACGTCAACGAATTGCTGTTGCATGGCCATATGCAGCAGTTTATTCAGATCCAGCATTTGCTGCATCATTATTACAAGCAGCAGCTAATAGTGTCGGTTTGCCATATGGTTATGGACCAAATCCAATGATGCCACCACAAATGATACCAACACAAATACCAACAAGTCATTATGGCGGTTATCATCGTTATGCACCTTATCATATTCCACAACGTGCTGCACCAATGCCAATACCAGCACCATCATCAAATAATACTAACCAAACATCATATCCAAATATGTTAAATAATAATGGTATACCACAAGGATATTCACCATTAACTATACCAAAACCACATACACCACCACATGATATACAATCATCATCATCACCACATTCAACATTATCACTTAGTCCGGTTGGTTCTGATCATGATTCCAATAAATTTGATAGAAGTTTAAGTCCATTAAAACAAATGAATACATCACAACAAAATGGCAATGGTTTACTAATGACAACAAATAATGTTACCGAACATCAACATCATTTAAATCAAATGATAAATGGACAAACATGTCTGCCGTCGCTTGATATTAAACCAAAACTTTTTAAACCATATAAAACTGAAGTTTAAAATTTTCCAAATAAATGAAAGTGTTTTTTAAGTACGTGATTTAGGAAATTTTTTTTTCTAATTTTTAATTTTTAATTAATTTATTGTAAAATTTAAAATCATTGTGATGGTGCTAAATGCCGTAATTAACAAAAAAATTTCCCGGCGGAAAATGATTGTGTCAATTGTAAATGTAAATTTTTAGAAAATGTATAAATTTTTTTATTTTGTAAATATATTTTAGATTTATATAGAAAAAATTCAAAATAAATATTTTGTTATTAATATTTAAATTAATAACTTTTTTTTTATAATTTTAATTAAATTGATAAATACATGAAAATATTTAAAATCTAATTTTTGCATAGTTTACTTTTTTTGTAATTAATTTAATAGGAAAAGAAAATGTAAAATTTATGTAAATATAAATTTTATAGTTTTCATTTTCATTTAAAATTGTTTCTTTTCTGTTTAAGTTTTTGGAGGTTTTAACTATAATAAATAGCATTTAATAATTTATATAAGTCAGTTTTATGGAATTAAAAAGGATTTGCTTAATACAATTCTCAGAATTGTTCGTCTAATTAACAATGTTATGCCGCCAATTTTACAAATAATTACTTTTCTTGAGTCCTTTTTTTGAACACATTTATTTTCTGTTGAAATTCCGGAAAATAGGTAAATTAAAGAACCTTTAAATCTATACCTTTTTTTGATTTGGTTCTTATAGTTTAACAAAAAATTGTAGGAGGATTTTATAACATCAATATAAAAAGTGACTTTTAAATTGAATTATCAATAAGTTTATATTAATTACAATAATAATTTATTGTAATTTTAAAGATATTATCACATGACCTGAACTTTATGATAATACCTTGACGAATTATGATATCAGGTAATTTTTTTTTTCGATAATTAATGTATAGATTTTATGACTAAATGATGAATGTAATCCATTGTCAATATATTATTTTGTTGGTAAATATTTATAGATTCAGGGGGAAATTTTAAACTTAAACTTAATTGATTTAAAAATTATTAATGTCAACAACAAAAATGATTATATTTATATATATTAAAAAAAATGAACTATTCGAATTAATTAAAGTTTATTAGGTTTCTTTACAGTCAATTTAATATTATAAAGATAATTAATTCCTAATGACTAGATGAAATAAATCTAGTGAAGATAGAAACTTGAAATTTCTATGATTTGCCATAAAAGTGAACACTATGAAATAATAATAATTAAATAGTATTTCAAATCAACATTTTGCCTTTAAGTATTTTTTAATTATTAAAGAAATACCTTTAAAGATCACGAATTAAACCAGTAGAAGATAAATTTTTATTTTTTAGCCTTCTATAAAAAAGTTTGTACAAAATCGTTGGTACTAATTGCTCTTTGTAAATGATTTACTACATTTCTTAGTTGTTATTAAACATTTATTTAATATGTATTAACTTAATATATTACATATAATATCACAAACAAATTATCAAAATATATTCATAATCAATCATAATTGCACATAATTTTAAAATTATTTTTATACTAAATTCTTCTGATATTATGGATTTATTCATAACAACCACTGAATGTTGTTCTAATTTCTACTAATTAACACTGTATGTAAACTATATTCCAGAATTGGACGTCGTACTAAATTAACAATATAAAGATTTTGTGATGAAAGCATCATTCAATTTTTTGTGTGGTCTAGGGTCATTAATATCATTGAACAGTTCTAAATGACAATTATTGATATTATAGCTCATATCAACTGGAGCTGGATTTCTGTAAAACTGCATAACCTTACACCATATTCATATTATTTATACAGAATAGTTCACAATATGAACTACATTTACAATTTAGAAAGTCATAGTTCAGTTGGTAAGTCATTGGTAAATAATATAAATAATTATGGCACAAGATAGATACTCTTTGTTCCACCAGATATAACCATAACTTTTCTTGAAAGGGAATTTTCACTATTTGATAAAGATTTAAGAAATATAAATTAAATCCAATTTATAATACTTCCAGTTATATAAATAATTTAATAATTCATAATTGTAATGAAAGTTAATGGTCTACTTTGTCGAATGTATATAAATCGTGTGAATCTGAAAACCATTTTCCATTTAATCATTCAACAGGAATTTATAATAATTTCATTTTTATCAAAAATATGCTTTTCATTATCATTATGTTGGATGTATAAGAAGCTTTCAAACAATTTTGGTAATACTTCAAATTCTTTGATCTATGTCCAAATTTAAAAATTGCAATTATAAATTAATATACACCAAGAAATTTAATGATATCAAATCATACTTGTAGTTCCGTAATTTCTTCGATAGTTAGTGTGTAATCAATGATAGAGGCCCACCGCTATTTCATTGGAAATAACATAAACATATTGATTACAACATGAATAACTGAGGATGAATTTTCATTATAATTAATGGCTGCAGTGCCATTAATTCGTTATAAAATTTACAAGCCCATTCATTAGTTTTAGAAATATATTATAAATTGAGAGATTGAGGAAATTGAAATATATTTTTTATTTGAATTTCTACCCTAGATTTATTGATTTAAAATTTTATTCACTAGTATTTATTAAAGAAGCTACAAAATTGACACAAATATTCTAAGTAACAATATTTTGTAAAATAACGAATTATATCTGTGTAATTTTCGAAACATATTCAATATTTAATAACTAATAATTCTAATTGTTTTAAATATTCATTATCAATTAGATATTCTTATTTTTTTAAAGTATTTTTATATTCTAAGTATATTTCTTGAACATATAGTTTGTTGCTACGTATGGATAACGATTAATAATTAACTTCCTGCATTAAAGGCATTTATACCCAGTTGTACTATACCGTCGGGGGCACAATTTTAAGACCATGCAGTACACCAAACAATCGCAATCGCACCTACTTGATGAATATATGCAAGTTAACAAAATTCCTTGCACTGGACTCACTATATAGTTATCTTCTATTACGTTCTCGTGCTCATATGTAAGTTTACTACTGTGTGTGATAATTGGAGCAGGTGTGTAAACTAAGCCTGATTTTTAAGTACATACCTTTTTTTCCAAAATTAAATAGTAAGTTATTTAAATTATATTGATTTGTCAAATATACTTATTTTTCTAAAATTATTTTAACTAATAGTTTTGTCAATGATTCGGAAGATTAAGCTGAGAATAGGTTTTTTCTTTGAAAAGAGACCTAATTTGGAGAACGTTTTTTTTTTTGCCAAACGACGAAACAAAATTAACATACTCTGCATAAGCTCGGCGAGCGTGGTAAATTTTTTTCCTGTCGTCAATAATAGTCAGATCTTCTGCATAACATACAATATGTAAGTAGCTCTCATTCATGAGGAGTACTATTTTCAGCATACCTGGCCCTTAAAATTCATTAAATCTTGTACCACATTTTACAGAATGAACATTTTCCCGATTATATCGCTATCCAAAGCTGATTCCAGCAATCTGTCTTTGCAATATCAGTATTTTGGTTCGGCTATAACATTTGATCTATCCTCCAACATTGTATTCATTGGAGCTTAACATTTATGGTTAAAACACATATTTTTGAGATTTTATTACTAGAATAGAAAATTATGGAAAATCTATAAGAATATTAAACTAACAAAAGAAAATCTTTTTAAATATTTATTTAAATATTTATAATGTTTGCAATCACCATTTTTGAAGCATAAAATTGTATTTTACTCTAAAACGCTCTATGCTATTAAGAATGTAAATGAAATTATTGAAAGATAATGAATTTACAGAAAAAATGTCATATTATATTCAAAACATATCAGTATTCTGGTTCAGTGAGAGACTATAGTGGTTAGTATCATCGATCACAGCTTCGTTTCGCCTACTACTCTTTTCGATTACAAAGATTGATATCAAAACATAATAAATAACAATTCAAAATTGTTTTATTGACTAAAATAATTCATATTTAATGCACAAAACATGTGCAAAAGCACTTGATATCATAAAAAAATTATCCTTAAAAAATTACTATATTAAAACAGATCCTTAAATTTTACCCTTATCGAATTAAGTAACACCAACAAAATAGCTAATTGAGTATGTTGATACTTACAATTACTACTAAATCATAAAAAACACATCTAGCTAACAAATCCGATAAAAAATAGGGTCGTATAGGGTAAATGTCACTGACTTTCTAAAATTCTTCAACCCTCTCTAAATGATAAAATAATATAATTCATTTCTATATTTTTTAAAAAAAGGATAAAAGGATGAGAAAAATTGTTAACTATATTTATAATAAAATTATCTTATAGCTTATTAAAGTTGATAATTTCTGGATATATCCTTTTTAATAGGGATATCATTCATTTTTTATATAGTGTTGTTGGTGTAGTAAGGGTAAAGTGTTGTCATATGGTTAGTTTTTTTTATAGGATTATGTGAGATTGTATAATAATATTTAGAATATTTTTTATTTTTGATTTATTAATAAATAAATATAACAAAAATTTCTATTTAGAATAATTTTTTTAATTTTATTGTTGAAGTGCGTAATTTGAAATACTAAATAAATACCGTATATATAAAAAATTATAAAATGATGGATATAAAATTGAGTATGAAATTGATTAGTCATTTATTACAATTTGTGCAAATTATGACGAATGATTAACAATGATGTTATGTTGGTATATGAATGGATGAAAACCTGTTCCAAAGATGTCTACATTATAAATAAGAAATTATCCAATAAATTAACACATTTAATAAACAAATAATATAATATTTTACATCAACTTTTTATATGGTTATAGTTTTATTTCATCCGAAAAATTTCAATATTAAATTTTATTATGATTTTGGTAGTATTTATTGTATAAATTTTTTTATTTTTTAATTTATATTATAGCGTTAATCACAATAAATATTGCCGACAAAAGATTTAATATTAATTTGTAAATTTTTGTTTTTATATTTTTATATATATAATATTTTAAAAGCATATATTTTAAAATGATCTAATAAAAATTATATGAGTTCAAATGTTTGTCATGTGTTAATGTTTTTATAATGTAAAGTTTATCTATAACATTTTACATAATTCATAAAAAAATCATTTTCTTAAAATTTTGATAAATCATGTATAATGTATAATAATTTTAACTTTTTATATTTAATTTAAATTTTACTTTAATTTAATTTTACATTTACCAAATTGTGCTGGAGAAACAACTTACTTTTTAATTTTAAAATTTAAAATTTTAAAATTTAAATATAATGATACAAGATTTTTCTTTGAGTCCACTTGCACAATATTGTGCCATTTGTATAACTCAAAATATAGCGCCAATATTTCTGTGAGAAGACCGAAAATTGTGGGTTTGAAACTAGGTTAACGATATATTAAGTTACTTGGCCAACAGCCTCACTCAACGATTACCATTATTCTTGTTTTCTAGGTTTTCTATACCAGCTTCTATCAAATACATATTTGTTGATCATCTCATCAGCTTGTTATTGCCCCACAACCACAACTCTTCTTAATCTCTACAACGACTGTCATTCTGTGTAAATTTTTGTCCATCTATCATCTTCTAGTCTTATTAGCTCAATTCTATTTCAGATTTCTAACGTCTGTTAATTTTCTTCTATATTTCTTATTTCTTGATTTATAATTCTGTTTCTGTTATATTTAGTAATTTTAAGCAGTTTTTTCTCCATTGATCTTTGGCATATTTTTTAAAGTTGCATCATGTTTGGACCTCGTACATGATTATTGGAAGAATTAGTATTGGTATAGTTTATTATTTTAATGTATACAAAATGAATATGACAATATAATGATGATGCCATTTAATAGAAAATGATAGAATTATCATTTAATACTAAATAATCAAAAATACTTTTTAATTTAAGAAGCATTCATAAATTTATTATACTAACTAAAAAAATTCAGTTCTTATGACTGGGATGATTTTATTTTCATTACACTAATTACACTAGATATTTAGCAGTTCCTTTTGACATCATTAAGACGAATTAACTTTTTGAAGATATAGTATCCACTTTATCTTCGATTTTTATGCTTCGTGATCGTGACTGAACAAACTCCATTATATTATATCTACTTGACATAACTGAGCATTATAGTGTTAATTGACTTTACCCAATTTAATTGTCTATGTGAATTATTTTTTTCCCTGCCCACACTATTATTATTAATCCTATCATTTCCAGATATATTTTCAGTTAGAGCTGTTCCTACTGGATTTTTAACTAAAATAATATAATCCAAAAAGAAAATATTGCCTTTATGGAAGTCAAATCATTCAATTCATCTGTTTTTTATTTTTTATATACCTAATTAACACCTTTCGTCATTTTCACATTTTTTAAAATTATATATAGTTTTTTATTAGAACATTTATTATACTTCCACCTGTATTAATAACTCTCATCATAAGAATGATTATTTAATAAATCTTTGAAATTTTTATATATATTGCATTTTTTAACCGCGGGAGCATAATAATGATTATCCCATCAATAAAATAATAAAAAATCAGTTTTTGTAAATTTTATAACATAGCGGCTATAATATTTGATCTATCCTCCAACAACGAAAAGGTTAATGTTTCTTTTTGAGTTCCTTTTTGTATCCATTGGAGCTGAACATTTATGGTTAAGCCACATATTATTTTTGAGATTTTATTACTACTTAGAATAGAAAATTATGGAAAATCTATAAGAATATTAAACTAACAACAGAAAATCTTTAATTTTTTTTAAATATTTATTTAAATATTTATAATGTTTGCAATCATCATTTTTGAAGCATAAAATTGTATTTTACTCTAAAACGCTCTATGCTATTAAGAATGTAAATGAAATTATTCAAAGATAATGAATTTACAGAAAAAATGTCACATTATTTTCAAAACATAAACTCATAGCAATTAAAAATTAATGTTCGTTACAGCAATTTAATTTTTTTTTTAAAAAAAAAAAGAGTCTTTTAAACTGGACATTATTACCATTGTGAGTCTTAATTATTGTCCAAGGACATTTCCAATATATTACAAAATAAATCTATATAATTGTGTTCTTTAAAATATCAAAGAATATCCTAAAAAGTCGTGTGACATTAACAGCGGCCCTAAGTCGTGTGGCAGAATTCATTCTTAGACAATAGAACGCTCCATGAAGACATTAATGTTTACATGAATTTATTGGCCTTCAAATTATTAAACATATTTTTACTTTTTATTTTTCTTTCTTTGAAATTTGGACAAAGAAAGGATAATTATTGTCCTCTGTTTTGTATACAGAATTAGGTGATAGGTGTGCAAAGTTAATGCTAATATCTTTAATGGGATAATTGTTTTCAAAAATTTCACTCAGCAGGTCATTTTTGGAATCTTTGTCAAGATTTTATCATAATAATAATTAACCCATGAGGAGTTAATAATATTAAAAAAAATTGAAAAAGAAATTTCGAATTGTTAAACTGAAAATATCAAAATATATTAAAGACAGGCCTCCTGTGTTGAGAAAATTAGTATTTTAAGGATAATGTTAATGACAATAAATGACAACTTTAAAAAAATATACTTCGAAATAAATTATTGATTAAAATTTCTTTTAAATTTTTGAGATTAAAACTATTAATGTACATAAGATTAATAAATAAATGCTATTGGACCATATCCTTTCAGTAATTTAAAATGAACAGAATAAAATACAAATGATTTTATTTTGTTCTGTAATTTAAATAATTTTTAATAATTTATTTATCGTTTAAACATATTGCATTTAAACGTTGCACATATGCCTTTTTATTGAATTTAATTATATACAAAATTTAAACCCTTTTCCTATGACATGAATAATCCTTTTATCATTACTACATTGGCAAATTGTTTTAATTTCATTATACATTACATTGGCTTGTATATGATACTATCATTAATTTTCAGTTGTGTCGGTAATCCTTTCAATTAATCCTTGTAAACATAAGGTGGAAAATTCATTTGTATCATCCCTAAAATTTTTATTTTTTTTTTACTATATGTATATTATTTATTCGTGCCAGTTAATAGGTCATCAGGGATTTGTATAATAATCTAATAATCGTATTTGTATAGATGAAAATTATGTTGGGGAACAATTAAGTTTATTTTAGTGTGTGATGCTGTATTGAAGACTACTCCATAATTTAGCATAATTATAATTTGGACTTGTTGTCAAGTTTTAGAGTTTAATTAAATTATGGCGTAGTGGAATACAGTGTTGCATTTGGTTTCACCTCCCAATCGAGACAACGCTGACTAAGTTGACTCAGCTTTTAATGAAAACAAAAATTTACAATAGGTATAATAAAAATTTACAATATATAATTGTGATTTTAAGTCTAGGAAAAATGCTGTAAAGAAAATTATAGGTTCGAAATTCATATAACATAAACAAGGAGTAAACAAGGAAAAACTATATGATTCAAAATTGAATTTTATCTCAGCAGTTCTGTTTATATGAACTTTATGTCTCCGACGATTACGAAAATCTTCAACTCATTTTGTGTTGTTAACTATATAATATTATATTTAAACAATTCCAGATAAATATCATTTATTGCGTCACGGATGATATTTTTGTTTATGAAAATTTTCATGTCGTCTATTATTTACGTTATCATAATAGTTAAATCTTTTCTGCATTCTAACCATAATAACCAAATAGTTTTCCTATTATATATAATTTTTCTCCCTTTTCCATAAAAATGAAATAATATACTTTCTTTTAATATGTATAAAAAGATAACAATATCGGAAAAACTTTCTATTTTTGTTATAATAATTTATAGTCCAATTGATATAAGAGTTTTCCACTAAATTTCCCACTGTTTTTAGGTGATTGGGAAATGAAATTATATTTTATACATTTCCATTCTGACTATAATAATAAAATATTGTCCATATTAATATAATTTTACAAAATAAAGTTTCTGATTTAGGTGAATGATAAAGAATGATTTGAGGCTTAAATATTGTTAGTTATATATCTAAAAAAAAGTCAGCAAAGTTAAAGATAACCTTTACAAAATCTATTCTAAAAAAAACATCAACATATCAAATATTCTGACATATGTTCTGATAGAAAATAATACCAACATTTTTTCAATATATAATTTAATTTATCATATCTCCCCTATCTCCCTGATCAAAATTTTTATTAAATTTATATAATTTCTTATAAACAAATAAATAACAAAACGAAAATATCTTAAATCGTGATTGTTAAAAACATGTAATAAATAAAAAAAATAAATCTCTAGATTTTATTTTTCAATTGATCATCAAAAAAATCATCCCTTAATTTCTCAGCGCTCAGGTTGATTTAAATGAATTAATTTGTATACAATTCACCAAAGTAATAAGATTATTTTTGTTAATATTATTCGTAGGGGTTTGTTGAATTAATATTTTAAACTAACGATTAATAATAATTCTGAAATTGATAATAGTTCTCAAAATATTTTATATCAAAGGAAAACAAGGAAAACTTTTGGTATATAAAATGGAAATAAATGAACGTTGATTTTGATAATTACCTGAAATTGTCACAAACGACTGAAAATATGAAATGGTTGGTTGGTTAAAGTGGCGAGTCCCTAACAACACGCCTGGCGACTCCAATTAACGCATATGCACCGTTTTGCTATCACGCATACTCATGAAATCAGGCTAGGCTACGCGGTGGAAAGAGGCAGTTTATATCCACCTTGTGCTATTCAAGAAGTATACCGTGTCTCTGGGTTGCGTCGTGCCTAATATGAATAATAAAATGATATTAATATACAAAATAAATTATGTGATTTTTATAAGAATGAAATTTATTCTTTATTTCATGAATTCCATTTGTGAAACTACAATTATTAATGATCCTACGACTAATAAACAAGTGTTTACATTTGTCACAACATATATACATTAAATTATGATTTATTCAAGGATATTTTTACCAAAATCATTTAAAAACGATTTCCCACTACATCCTTACATTACTGGGAAACTTAAATTTACCCTCTTTTTACACAACAAAATCATAACATAAATGAAAAGTAATATTTTGATAACTTTTATCACCCATCATCAAAAAAAAATAAAAAAAAAAAACTGAAGTGAAATTAAATAATAAAATGCTTTAGTAATTTTTAACTTGTAAATTACCAGCAAGGATAAAATCACTTTACGCTTTATGATTTCAAAATATGGTTTTCCCTTATATTTTTGTATAATGGAAATATTTCCAATGTGATAATAATTCGGTATGCTTGAAAATTGATCGTGTCATAACAACCCCATAATCAAAAAAGGCAAACAATAGGGATGATTTCTATAAATATATATAATAATATAATTTTATTTATATGAGAATAATTTTTTTTTATAGAGGGGTTTTTTATATAATCGCTTGTTTTCATGCTTGTTAAATGGTTTTTAATCAGCGAAATGAATTTAAAACTGATACGATTTAAATTAATGACACGTGGAGGGGAGAAGTGATGAAATTTTTTATTAAACTGTTTTACTAGGAGGTGACAAACAGGTGAATACAGAATATAAAAATTGAGTATCGGATTTTTTTTTTATAATAATATAAATAATTTTATGTTTTTGAAGTCGTTTAATTAATTTTAGATACAATATTGAAAACATTAAATTCAATGTTAAAAGAATTGCAATTTTTATGTTATATTTGACAAGAAAAAATTCGAAAAATGGAACTTTACTAACAATATTCCGATAGATAAAATATCGAATCAAAAAATTGTTGATACAAAGAGACTATCAACCAGTTTGAACATAGTATCCTTTGAATCCTTCACATAACAAATATCGCGATGACTGGTTGAGTCGGAAACTTATTCAACCGATTTTTAAAATTGGTTTCCAGCCCAGAACTCCTGCTTCATGTTAATCGGTTATGAAATAATTCCGTGCCAGATGCCAAAACAATTACACAAAAAATGATCAGTTGTGTCGTATCCATCTCCGCATTGTTTGCACACGATTAACTCAAATCGTCGTATCTTAAAAGCATGATCCCTCAGCATTGAATGTCTTATTAAGAACTAATTTTTAATATCATTACAGATTTTTAAGAAAAATAAATAATAAATATTAAAATTTTTATAAAAATTTATTTGCAAAAATTTCCAACAAAACCAAATTTAACAATTTGGCCAGTAGATGAAAGAGATAAATATATCCGAAAAAATGTAACACCTTTAAATATTGTTGTACTCTTACAAAATTCCTTAATTTGTCCATCTGTTGACTTTGACTGTGCTTCCGCCAGTTCTCGCTTATTTTCTGAAATACGAAATGATAGAAACTTTAAACGAAATTTAATAGATAGCTATAAGTCTAAAATTTTGGTCGCCGAATACTCGAATGGATAGGATTCGCGTAATTATAAATGAGACCCCAAGCCATAGCCCCCTTGGGGAACCCAAAATAGTTTTGTTTTATAATTAATTGAACCGTTTTCTATCCGATTTGGGTGAAATAAATACTTGTGTGTTTAGGATGAGATAAATCATCAACTGCCATTAACTGAGGAACGTTCGTTCAAAAAATCAGGCAGCTTCAAATTCGAATTTAAATATATGAATAAAGTATTTTTATGGTCATCGAAAACTTTTATTGTTGAAATTTCTTATATAAAAATGACGCAATGAGTAACTAAATTATATTTCATTTATATATGTAGTTTGAAAAAAAAACCAATGGTTTCAAAAACATGAAATGATATATCTCTTATGGGACCAGGAATGAAAGACTATCAGTGGAAAAATTGCATATACTTACAAACGAACTAGCTATGATGTTATATCTGCATACAATCAAAGTTATAAGTTTTTATTATGCAGCAAAAACTAAAATTTACTTCCTACACTGTTACTTGTTTGTGTTATACCTTTACATTTAAAATCTCCAGATACCCATAAGAAAATTTGTTGAATGATGGCACCATAACCTGTTATATACCAAAAAAGGAAAACTTTATTATCCTTTATGGAACAAAAAAAAAAAAAAAAATTTTGCTGTTTCTTAAGAACGAACGAACCCCATATATAATTTTTGTTTTTATCGAAATATTAAGGATGTACTGCATGTTCAATCTTCATCACTGTGGATCTCTTGTGTATATAACTTAAAGGGGTTTTTTGGGTGGTTATATATAAATCTGTGAGTTTACGAAATATATAAAGCTGTTCAGTACTGGATATTATAAGGGGACGACAGTAATATTTCTCCAGAAGTGATTTTGAAAATAAAATTTTCCATTATTATATATATAAAGAGTTTTAAACACCGAAGAAAATATATCAATTTTTTTATTTATTCATTCTTGTTGGTGCTATAAAATAAAAAATGGATATTTTTTGTATAAATATTGCTGAAAGAAAGATGGTTTTTACTCGTATTTTATTGAGTTGCAAAACACCTGATTCTGAAGAAACTTTTTGGTAAACAACTAAACAGAAAATTTAGGTGACTGCAGTATAAAGTATTGTTGATTATCAAACACAACTTGATTCATGGTTATTTATAGGATTTTTCTTAACTTTATATATAGATATTTAGATCTTTACATTTATATATGTACATAAATATATCCTTAAAATAGTAAATGAACGTCGAGCACAAAATTGTGAACAAAATAAAGAGGGGTTGAAGAAATTTATAGATCTAATTTATATGCGGAATTTTCGTTATCGTTCGTTAGATTTCTTTTGAAAGATGTTAAATGGATTTTCATTTTATATTTATCAATTTCATTATGGTATATAAGCACAAATACATTATCAAAATGTTAGGATGGGATAAATTTTAAATTAAAAAATATTTATTGCAATCAATAAGGAATAAAAGGATATCAGAAATTATATTATAAAGTCTTAATCATGAAAGTAGAAAGATTATGAAAAGAAATCATAGAAAAAGGATAATCAACAATAATATTTTCTACAATTATTCCTTTTTGTTAAAGATATCTACGCTTCTTCCAATTAACCATTTTTCCATTAGTTAAATAAATATATCGTATGCAATTTTTGTAAGATACATTTTTTTTTCAAATTGTACAAATATATTTAAACTAAAACTAATTTGATAAGTAAACTACTTACTTACTCATCGCTGCAGTTTTAGTTAGCATGGCTCGAAGAAAGAGAGTTCTTCCAGAGTTCTCTGCCCGGGGCCGAAATTCATCAACTTCCGCTTTATGTTGAACATTCCTACATCTTCATTTATAGAGGGCCATTAACGTTGACGGAATCAAAGTTACAACGAAGAATTTCGTTGTATTTGATATTGTTTTATTCTCCGTCTCAAAGTTGTGTGAAATTTTAATCTATGTGACGGCGACTGAGGGTGTTGTTTGATGAAACCATCATATATTTTCTCTTGGCCCCGTTTATTTGCAGTCCTAACCTGCTTGTTAATCAAATTTCCAATTAATATTTTACGTTAATTAGGGACATTTGCATGAACGTTGTATTTATAGGAAGGAAATGGTGATTTAAGTAGTACTTGAACCATTATGATTAGTTTATGCAATTAGTTTATTTTAATATTTATTTTCATAAATATTAAAAGTAAAAAGCATAGATTCCGAACATAAAAAAAAAATATTTTAAAATCTTTATATATTCATAAAATAATAAAATTTTGCATAGCTTTTAACAATATTTCTATTGAAATTATACTAGTTATTACCATATTTTTCCTGACCAAAAAAAAAATCCTTAAAAAATATAGTTACAAAATTGTCAATAAAAGATTAAATAATATTAATTTTTAACCTTCTACTTTTTACTGAATAAATTCCGCGAAATATTCTTTATTTTAATGCCACAACAATTAAATTCCTTGTAAAATATTTTATATAGAAGCAATAATTACCAACAAACAGTTTTTTAGTAACCTAAAAAATGTATCCTTAACTGAAATAATTTGTCATAAATGTTATAAAAAAAAAATATATCGTAAATAATATTTTTATCCTATATAGCCATAAAAATAGAACCTTTAAAAAATTTCTTAAAAAAATCAGCGAAAAAACTCCTGAAGAAGGGTATTCTATACCTCTTTGTAGTTTTTTTTAAGGATATAAAAAAGGGAAACCAATTTTGTTAAAAAAATACGAAATACGAAATGTTGGTCTTGATGGTATTTATAATAAGTGCTGATATTTCATCATTGTCTGGGTACTGGGTAGTAAAAATATCTTCATAATATTTTGTTTAAGCGAAGTAGTAATAGTTGTTAATTTTTCTAAATACTCAGAGGCAATAAATTAATACCAATTGTTTCTATTGGGTTTTCAGTCAATCAATGTCAAATTTGAAACCAAAAATCCAAAAAAAAAAAAAAGTGAATACTTTAAAATTTTTGTTCTTTTTTATGATAGTAAAACCAACCCTGTAATAAAATTAATTTTTCTTGTATTTTTAATGTTTGTCTGAGGTTTCTTTTTTTTTTGGAAAATATATTTTGTCTTTACCTCCAAAATTTAATTTTGAAATTTGATTTTTTTATCGAAAATGACAACAACACATAAAAGAATATTATCTCGTGGTTTTGGAAACATTAAAAATAATTTAAAATTTATTGGAACTTTTATGTTAACACAAATTTCTGTAAGTGAGTAGGCAAAATATTTAAGAAATTACAAAAAGACGTAAAAATCTCCCCTGTATTCAATTTCTTATTCAATGGTGATACGTAATACACAGCTTTGCTGCGCAGCATCATAATCTGATCAAATAATAGTGGACAAAAATATAATCACACCCAAATTTGTTTTTACAGGATTTTGAAATGACAAGGTTTTGAAAAAAGTCCTTAATTTTTTATAAATATTTTTAACATGGATTTTAGTATAATCCTTTTATTTCAACATGTTTTTTTTTTTCAGAACAATTTTGAACAAATTTCCTATTTTCATTACACATTTCATTTCATTTACACAGTATTTGTAATACGTTTTTTTTTCCGAAACATGTAAACTATATCTTTATGTAAAATATTATGATTTAAAATTATTTAAAAGTTTTATTATGCAGTTTTTAAAATGTTTTTTGTTTTTTTGTTTAAAAGAAAATTATTTATAAAATAATTGGCAACGTAGCCTTGCTTCAATATCTAGTCAATAAGTAATTTTACTTTCAATAAATTTTATGTTGAAAGTTTAATATGTACACAAGAATATTATATAATTTTTTATATTCTAAAATTTTACCAAGCTAAATATAATACACAAAATTTTTAAGATAATATCCTTGAATATAAAACTTCAGTGCTCTTATTTGTCCTGGCATTATAGGGCAATAAAAGTTTATTTTTATAGTTTAAATATATTTTTTTTTGGTTTAATAACTAAGATAATATTATTATTTCATTGAAATATCTAAAAGGATAAAATCTGTGGAATATTTCTCTTTATTACTAAATTTAAATTTTTGTTTCTGTATAAAATTTTGGAGAATTGATTTTATTGTTATTTTATTATAAAAAACTTTTACTTTATTCATTTTATAAAATAAAATTAAAATTCATTTATTCGTAATTATTGTAGATATGTTTTTATTTAAAAAAAATGTACTGACTTACTAATATTTAAAAAAATAATTAGAGTTAAAATTGACAATATACAAATATTCATAATGCTGGAATTACAGTGCCACCGTCACCGTTGCGTTGTTTGCTGTGAAAAATACACACCTTTATACCTAAGCAATTAACGGTGTAAATTCAACTATCAGCGCTGAAATACTAATTTGAAAAAATATGTTGCTAAACATGTAGTAGAACAATTATTTAAATTAAAAAGTAGCTTCAATTTCACAAAAATGTAAGTAAAGTGAAACTTTGAAACGTATCTTCCAACGCGTATAATGTAATTTAAAATTTAAGCTCAAAATCAACGAACGCTCATTAATGGTGGCACTATAATTCCAGCTTTAATAATCTTTAAATCTTATAATATATTTCCTTTTTAATGTCACTCAATGTGATTTTTTTTTGTAAATTTATTTATGAATTCCTTTTCCATTATAATTTTAAAAACTAAAATTAACTAAAATTAATAATATGAATTTTTATGAATTTATTACCCATGTAATAATGTAAATTATTTTCCTACCACGTCTTTTCCTGTATAAATATTTTTCGTCATTATTGGTTTTATTGGACCCCGCCAAAAAAAAAAACCAAAAATTCTTTCAGTGTTTTCAAATAGCCGACAAAGCATAAATAATAAATATTTTAGTCAATTTTGATTTTAAAATACTAAGAATTTATCAGATTATTTTGAAATATTTTTTTAACACCTCCATAAAATACTAAACGATTAAAGGACTTTTCTTAATAGTTTTAAAATTTAAGATTTCTAATAATATTTTTTTTTTCTTCTTAAAATTCAGTTCATCTTTTTACAATTATAATAGAATTAAAAATTAGGTATTAAAAATTAATAATGATTATGTTTTGAAGGCATTAAATATTTTATTAGTATAATATAAAAAATATAAAAATTGTATTCGAACAATTTGATAACATAAAAATTGGGCAAAAGATTTTTAAAAATCCTTTATCATTTTGACGGATATCACATGTAGATGTAAATTGATTTTGATTAAGATATTTTGAATGAAAGGATTATAAAGTAATAACTTTGAAAATATAAAATTTATCAAATTTAATATACAATTTTTTAAATAAAAAATCAATGATTTTAATTGAAATGTTCGTTATTTAATATAATATTTTTAATATAATGACGTACTACTTTATAGATTAGTTTAAAATCAAATTAAACAATTACTATAATTCATGAGGAAACGATGTTGGACTATATAGTTAAATTCAAAGGCTGAATAAAAATTAAAGCCATTATGTCTAAATTCAGTTGCAATTGTCAGGAATGAAATATTTCAGGTTTTGATATAAAGTAAATAGAAAATTTTGATAGAACACTTTCACGAGAATTTTGGCCGAACTTTGTACCAATAAATAAAGAAGGATCAAAGAAACGAATACTATGGTGAAGCTATAGAAAATACTATTTTTCTGCATATTTAACAACTGATAATCAATTTGATTTTGGATACGTAAAATACTGATATATTTAATAGTTATTCATAGAATTAACATTTAAGTTTTCATCAAAAATTATATATAAAATTCTTAATACAGCTTCCATTCCCTCTATAAATAAATATAAAATACATTTAATAACGTTTACAGTCTTCCCAAACACGAAAATTAATTAATCGCTCTAAATACGAAATTATTTTCTTTTAATACAATTTCCCGTGGATAATAAAATTGTTAAATTAACTTCTCAAACTCTCAACAAAAAAATCATACTAATTTCAAACCACCCTCAACCATAAATTTAAGCTCATTATTTACCATTTTACCTTCAATTTTCCCATATCTAAAAAAATATATAAACGTATATGATTTTCTTTTGAATTTATTTTCTAGGATAATTTCCATAATAAATCCCTCCTTATTAACATCCATCTGGGGTCCTGGTTATGTGTATATAGTTGTTGTTGGTGAGTTTATTTTATCTCGGTACATTAATATAAATGTGCCTCCATTTTTTTATATATATTTTTTTTCTGGTAAAATTTATATCTTAGTATTAAAGCATCCAATAAAAGCAGCACGTCACTTTTTCTGTCCTACAAGTCGTTACCCCATCACCAATGTATTTATTTCTTGTTATATATATGTATATACAAAAATTAAATTGAGTTGTTTTTATTATACATTATATTTATATAAATATATACCATATATATAAAAAAAATAATATTATATTTCATTACATAGAAAATTATTTATATACTTAGAACATTTTAATATCAAACAATTTCTTATATCCTCGTTCATCCCAATGAGTAATTATATTCGAGGATAATTTCACCAGAAGCGCCAAAATGGTAAGCGATTAATCATGTTCAACCATTGAATTATAAGGAAAATAATTGACTTTGTACTGAATACAACCATAACCACAGTTTATTATTATATACAGAGTGATTTATAAACTAGATTTAGATTTAGTAGTTAGAGTAATATAACAAAAATAATCATTTTGATATCTTACCTCAGCGAACTCAACGAAGGCAGTTTTTACCTTAACGAACTTAACGATCTAGCCACGAAGCAACCCAGAGACACGGTACGCTTCTTGAATAGCATTAGGTGGATCTAAACTGCCTCTTTCCATCGCGTAGCTTTGGTTTGGTTTCATGACTATGAGTGGTAGCAAAATGGTGCATATGCGCTATTGGAGTCGCCAAGCGTGTTACTGGGGACTCGCCACTTAAACCAACCATAACTCGAATTTTAGATAAAAGTTTTTTCCAATTCTTAAATATTATTGTAATTCTGTAATCATTTTCAAGCTATTAGTAAACTTTGACACGATAGACGATATCAAATGAATTATATTAGAGAATTATGACCAACTCTTCATTTTGATTCGTCCGATTTCTAATAATTAGATTGATAATTTGGAAAATTGGATGTCAGTGTTAAACTATTTAAGAATTGACATAAAAATTATAATTTTGATTAAAACATGATTTCTTTATTAGAATAAAGAGTGCCTTTATTTTCAACAAACGTGAAATTATTTTTATTTAATTTTCATTTTAATAAATATAAATTATAAAGCACTCTCTATAGTACTAAGTGGCTTAGTACTAAGTACTTTGCTGTGATGTGTTAGGTCCGAGTTCTATTCCTAACCGATGCATCAATATCGCTTTCACTATAAAGAAACTTATCGTTAGGAATGCACATTCAAATTAGTAGGTCTAAATTGCAATAAAATGTCACGAATCCTCCATAATTGAGGCCCTATGCTTCCAAGTAGAGTGAACAAGGAATAAAATAAAATAAAATAAAGCACTCTGTAAATGTCTACATGAATATTAAAGGCATGAATAAACTAAATACGGAAAGAACATTAATAATTCTATAAATTTAGCTTTCCACATATAAAAATGTTAATAATATATCTGTATAAATATCACACATAAATAGCTTTATAAAAGACGTAGTGATAATCCATCACTTCGTTGGTATGTATACCTAATCTGTAAAAAATAAAAATAAAATTTAAGGACATTTATAAAAGACTGTATATATAAATATATTCCCCTTAATGTTCTTTCATTGACACAATCCAGTATATTTTTTAAATATTATATCTTTTTATTAGTAACGCCTGCGCATTTCATTGGTATCCCCGCCATTTTGCCATTAAGGGGCATTACAAACACATATACAAAACATACTTTATTTTTTTTACGTTTATCTACCCCCATTATTTTCCGGTCTTTCAGGAAGGAATTTTAGTTTTCATTTCATATAAAATTTAATTTTTTTTTAAATAATAATTGCCATCATTTTGAATATAATGGGTTTGCAATAAGCTGATTTACTCATAATGCTAGAATATTTATCTAATTTAAAAAACCTATATATTTTCTGTCTCCTGTGTGTATAAGTTCCTTGTATATTAATGTACAAAATTTGTGTAAAATTTGTATTTATATAAGGATTATTTATGTATATAAAAATGTATATTCCAAAGAAAAAATGGTTCAGGTGCCTAAAATGTATCCATTAACTGTTTTTAACACTACATTGTCATTAATTTTAATTCAAGTTATTATATTAATAAGGATATTTATTTGGTTTAGGACTATAAGGATAATATAGTGCAAAAATAATATAGTTTTCCAATGAAATTTACAAAGGATAGAACTTAAAGATTCATTTTTCAAATATGTCAATTATTTTCATTTTTCATAAATTGATATATAAAAAAAAAAAATTTTAAAATTTATTTTTAATGCTTTTAACAAGGATAATAAATAAAATACAGAAAATGACAATATATAATCAAAATTATATAACTTAAATTATTAAAATAATAACAACCAGCTTTCAACAACGTGATTGATTAGCAATAAGAAACGTAGCTATAATTAAAAAAAAAATAAACAAAATTGAAAATTAAATATTAATAGAAAAATTAATTAATTTTTATTTCATTAAAAACTCGTCAATTATTAAGTGATAATTTAAGTTATGATTCGAAAATAATGTCTTTTTTATGGTGACGAAAAATTATGGATTGATCACGAATTTTAATAATTTGATCTTATTAGTTGTTCTTTTATTTAAAATTTATGTTAATTTATGAATCATGAATCTCAGATATCTGAGATTGAAAAATGATGAAAACGAAATATGTATATAAAAAAACCTCATTATTTAATTAAATTTTTGATTCCCAATAAAATATTTTTAATGAATTTTGAAGATATTATTCATTTTTTCAAATATACTACAATATAGAATTATAGTAACAATACTTAATTATTTAATTTAATACAATATATTATTTATATTATTAAATACTAGTATTAATATAAAATATTAATTGCCCATAATGAAATGCCAATAATTGATTGGTGTTAGATTCGACAATATTGACTGTGGTGAGTATTAATAATATGTTTTACGATTAAATTAATTTTAAATATCAACCACGAAATGAGGAAATGTAGCAGAAGAAGAATTTTCTCTATTCAAAGTTCAATAATTATTGAACTTTATTGTTAGGTTACCAAGTGCTGGAAGTTGGTAATATAACAAGAAGGTAGAAACGAAAAAACCTTCGGCTTTAATATAGTACTAGATGAAATATTCAGCACACTTAATGCTGGCCAATTGTCCTTGTCACTGTTTCTTGAAGTCTATATGTTTATTATCAGGTTGAAGTCTTTAGTTATTCAGAATTTTTTTTAACTATTTTACAACATGTATTTCATACTAATTTATGCATATCGAATATTGATCAATATTTTTGAACAAATTATGTTTTATAAAACTATGTGAATATATATTTTATTCGGATAATTTGCGTTACTAATTGCTGTGTCCTGTTATTGTATTGTTATGCAAAAGATAACTTGATGCCCTTGTTTTTCACTTCAAATCAAAAGTTCACACACAAATTTCCATAAATATCAATAAAATATGGAAAAAAATAATAATACATATTATGAGAAATTTTTTGTAATATTTCTTAATCGGAACTAAAACGATAATGTGACAAATATTGAAACCAATCCGCAAAATTTATTTGATATTAGGTGTTTATATAAAAAATATTTAAATTTTAAATTTATTGAATCTAATTTATATTTAAGATTTAAACGAAAATATTTAATTCAACTTCAAATCAATTTAAATAAATATTTATTTGTTAGAGCGACGGTCGAAGTCAATACATAGATCAATGACGCTCCTTAGCGATACCGCTAACTGGAGTGATGTCTTCCTGGGTTAAGATGCGTCCGTATTCGTTTAGGTATCTAAAAAAGCTTGTAGGATTGCGTGCTATATTCACAAAATTCAAAATTATCTTGATTGCGATTCTCGAGTTTACAGAAGAATACATGCACAAATAAAAGCGTTCTTATTTTCGCTTGCTGTTTAGTGGCACAAAGGTTTCTTCTTGTACCAGTTTCTAATTGTTAACCCCAACTTCATCGCATGCTTGACAGTGCCCGGCCATGACACCAAATGTTTTCCTTCATTTCGTGCGGGATACTGATAAAATGTACTCGTTTTTTTTTACTTCTTATACGTGCCTCACATCAACTTCGTGATTTTGCAGACTCCTTTGAACGAACTAGATTATTGTTGTCCAAGATAATTGTATACGTTCGGAAATCCAAATATCAAGTTGTGTAACTTTATAATTTTCTGGCTATAAAGATTATAAATTACCATAAAGATTATATTAAAATGTAATCAATATTTGAAGATGACAAACCTCAAATAATATTACAATTTTATTTTAATTTTGTCCTAAAATGAACTCATTATCAAATTATAAATCCTGACCTGATGAGTAAATGTATTGATATAAATAAATATAAACACATACAATCTCTGCTAATCTAAATCTTACCCTAATATTATAAATAACTACTGAAATTATACATTCTTATAAGTTCTCGGTATTTTACGAGTTATATATATAATTTTTCTATTACGAGTGTAATATTGTGTCAATTTCAAGTAATTTTTGTTATTTATGTAAAAACATTAAACTTGTATATATGTTAATATTTTGAGTTATAAGAATTTTCATGGTATTTCAGATAATATGATTTTATATAATATACAAAATCAGATATGACATAAACAAGTCCAATGAATTTATTATAAAAACATTGCTGATGGGAAAATAAAAGAAAAATAGTTTTGAAAATTTTGCAGACACTAGCATGAAAAAAAGACCCAGACATATTTATATTATGGTTAGATTCTTATGGACTTCAATTATGTTTGTAGTAATTTTTATTCTTAAAATGATATTGCTTTTTACATCATGGATTTTTATCCGCATGGATCCTTTAACATAAAATCTAATTTGTATGACATTTGAAATAAATATAGTTTTACAGATTATCTTTTAGATTATGTGCTGAACGTAAAAAAAAATAAGAATAAACAAAATCTGATGTTTATGATTGCCAATATATATATAAAAAAATAATAATATTATATTCAATTCCTTGCTACTTTTAGTAATAGTAATATGTATTTGGTAACTTTTTTAAATTATGAATGGTTTACACTATATTCCCAAACAAGTTTATGGAAAATGTACTTTCATCAGTTTAGTTTTTCCTTGTTCAATGGACTGAAATTTGTAAATACCCTGTAGTGCAGATCTTTCAACCTGAGTATCTGTTTTTGTACGAATTGGCTTATCCATTTTCTCAGTTTACGTATTCCTCGAATTTTCCATTCTCGAGATTACCTTGCTATATGAAGTTTTTTGTTGGTTTCATAAGTATGTGGCTTTTTCGCATTCATTTCGGCATTTTTGTTTACTACTGTAGATATCATTTTTATTGAAGGTTGAATCCTTTAATGTTTTAAGATATGTGTCGTCAGCAAAAATGTATAATCACGAACTTAGGTTTCCTAGCGAAATCATGTAATTTGGGATCGACTTCAACTTATTCTATGTATCCATCATATAAGAAATATAATTCGAAAAAAAAACTTTAAATGTTTGTATAATTGAAGCATTCCTTTATTATGTTGGCTTATGTTATGAAAACATTATTTAAAATATTATTTCCATAAAATTGTATATGTTTTTATTTTTTTATAAAATTGTGTAGCATTTTTGTATTAAGTAAAATGTATGGTTATTTTTTGTGTAACAAAATATGAAATTGATTTTATTTTATTATAATAATTTTATAAATTTCTTTTAAGATTAACATCATATTTTACATTCCAAAAATATTTTATTATATTTATTACAAAACTTTTGAATAAGTGCTCATTGATAGTTTAATAATTTTAAAAAGTATGTATTTAAATAAATATTTCATCTGTAATTGATTTAAATATAATTATAAATTTATGAAAATTCCAATATTCCTTAAAGTTAAAACCTTAAATTTTCAAGCATATTAAAAAAATTCTATTTTATTTATAACGACATCATAAAATCACTTTTATTTCGTAAATTTTCATTATATTTAATTGTGACAATATTCAACCCCATATTTTGTAAATCATTTTAAATTTAGCTATCTCTATTCAAAATAAATTGTTCATAAAATGTCATATAGATAATAACTGAGGTGCATAACATAATAACAATAAATATATCACCGATCTATTATAACATATTAAACACTACGCATCAAAAATAAAGGACTCAGTACAATCAGGGCCAACAGGATATTTAAATGATCGTATAGTGATTAAATGGTGAATAATAGAAAATAATTCATTGCGGTTTTGTAATTCTTTAATTGGTACCATAAACTGGTCAATTGATTTTCACCACAATAGATAAACAACAATTGACAAACCAACATTTATATAAATCTGTTATAGGGTTCGTTGTGAGTTCAATATGTACCACCAAAAATATGAGGGAGTATGTGATTTATAATTTCTTTCAATCCAATTAACTATAACCACCCTCGCAAAATTAAAAAAAAAAATTGTATACAATTTTGTTCGAACTATTATACTTTTCAGGATATAATTTAAAAGATTCACAGTATGTTACCATAGAAAACGTTGATAAGTTAATTTATAAAAATTAAGGATATTTTTGGTGATAACGATAACAATTGGTTAAAATTATCAACAATTTGATATAATATTCCATCTGCTTGATCTGATTTAATTTAATGAAAATATAAATTATTATAATATTAAATTCTAAAGCAAATCATCTTTTAAATTAACTTGATTTTTATATTTTTTCTATATCATTGCTTCATCTAATTTCATAACGTATATACATACGTATAAAATTAATTATTTATCATTGAACCTAAAACATTATTCTTCGTTATCTTTGTACCATAAAATTTATCCCGTTACATTAATGTAATAAAGTGTGTCGCCTTATAATAAAATTTCCAATTTTGTATAAAAAATTAATTTGAATAAAATACAAATAAGTTTTTTTTTTTATAACAAAATCAACATTTTCCTTATCCTTTACGCAATAATCATACATAAAATATCATGAATCCCCATACGCACCTGAACAACTTTTAAATAATTGAAAAGTATAAAGGATATTTTTGTTGGTGTTAGTTAAAATAAAATTACAGATTTTTTTTTTATATCTTAGGATTTGTAACATAAAATGATTCAGAAAATACCCAAGGATAATTGTAATGTATATGAAAATCCAAAAATGTCAGTGAAAGATAAACGTCGTTTAGTAGAGAAAATCCCCATGAGTTTAAAATAGGGTTAAATAATTGAATCTTGTTTTGTTTTAAAACTTTAGGTTTAAAATATTTTTTTTCATATTTTATCATTTTAATATTTTAAATTTGATAAATTACATATGGCTATAAAAAATATGCAGAGGGAGCTGGTAATATGAAAATCACTGTATTTCAATGTCTGTATGGTCTGGTCAAGAAAATCGCTGCATATTTTAGTTATTTGTCAGATTTACTTTAGCTGCACATATAAACTAGGTTTTGGGACTGTGATTGCTAGTTTTACTATATTAGTTGCATCAAAAAACCTGACAAAAATGTTTTTAAATGAATTTATAAAGTTTTATTTTATTTTTGTTATTTAAATTTTCTGTATTTTTAATATTTAAGGATAAAGGTTTAAGATAAACCTATAGAAAATCGTAATTTTTAAGGATAAAGCTGTATAAAATCGTAATTCATTTAGCGTCGTTGCAATTTGAGTCACCGCTTTTTTTTTTGAAACGTATCTAGATGCAAAGCAAGGAAATATAAAAACATTTCGTATAATTAAGTAAATAGGATTTTACATTTAACAACAGAATTTTTTTTTAAATACCTATATGTAATATTTAATATTAAAACAAAAATCCTAAAGAATCTAAAGAAGATATTGATCTCAGAATAAAATTTCTATGTCCAATGTTTAGAACAAAAATATATAAAAATCTCAACATGAATTTTTATCATAATATATTTAACAACTTATATTTGTTCCATAAGTGAACAAAAGTCCTGGCAGTAAATTCTGCGACAATATCATTTACAAAATAACGAACATATATTTGTAATAGAATTCCGAAAAAAAAATTGATTTCCCAAAGGATTCTAGTCAATGAATAAACAATTTTTTTTTATAAACGACAACAGAATTATATGCACATATAAAAAGGATATATATAAAAAAATTGTTTAAATTATCTTTGCATTCGGTTTTATTCGATTTTATATCTGAATTGTAGAAGACTAGAAATTTTAAAATCAATTCAAAATTTATTGTTACCTGAAGTATTGGTCAGTACTAGTACAAATAATTTATTTTACATTTTAAATGAAAATTGATTGAAAATTGCTCGTAAATGTAAAAAAAAATTAAATTTTAAATATTTAATTTTATAAATAAATAAATATAATTGATTTTTATTTACTAGATGAAAATATGTTTTGTATTTAAAACTAATTAACAATAATATTTTTAAGAAATTATATTTCATAACAATCAATATTAAAACTAATTTTCTAAATAATTTTGCTACCTTTTTGCAGATAATTGCAAAAATTTCATAAATAAACATTCAATTATTTAAATCTACAAAATATTGTCTACAAAAACCAATTTTATAGCCCATCTTTATTTTATTATATTCAATTTAGCTAATAATTTACTTTCAAATATCCTTTTTTTTTCTTATATACATATATTGCAATTTGTACGATGTTCAAAGGAACGCAAAAATGTACAAAAATAAAGGATTTTCAGAGAAAAAATTAAAACAAACCGAAATAAAGGATGTTTTTATTTTTTTTTTTATAGAGAAGATTTTATATTTCGCGATATTCCCGGTCAATGTTTTCTAAATTTTTTTTTGTATACCTTTTAGTAAGAAATAATGAAAGAATTCTACAATGTATAAATATATCCACAAAAAGGATAATCGAAGGGATTTATAGCCTTTCGTTTTATTTAAGCTAATACAGTTTCTATATAGTTAAAATTCATAACACTTTTACCTGGGAGAAAGGTTTATTTTTATACTCTGTTACTATATTGGTAATAAAATAAAAGGGAAATGTTTTGTGAAAAATTGTTGTTTATTAAAGAATTATTGGATATTGTAAAATATGTTGTAAACTAATCAAATGTTTGTTATATATTAACTAGAAAAAGTATTTCGTCATATATAAATGCGTCAAGGACTTTTGCAGTTTTATATTTATATTTTATTTTTGGTTTACAATAAACAATTTATTTCATGCAAATATTTTATATTTTTGTAAAGTATAGCGATAGATTTGTTCCTTTGAAAGGATTCTAAATATTCAGTTTTATAAATTAACAAAATAAGAACCGAAAAAAACATGTAGATTTCTTAGTAAACGTTTTATTTAACATTTTGAGATCTTTTATTAGAATAAATAAAATTTTGACTTAATATTTCCACAAAAATATTTTACAAATTTATCATTATCCTTAAATAAATCAATGTCATTTAGCTGGTATATCAATTTTACTACAATTCTTCTATAATTTTTTAACTATTTCTACAATATTTATATAAATTTTAATTTTAACAAAAAAAAAATAAGTTTTAGTTTAAATTTTTAAAGTGGGTGTTAAAGTTGAATTCCTCTAAAAATAATATTTACAATAATCAATTTTAATCCAATAAATGAACAATAAATAAGCCAAATTACCCAAAAAAGAAATTTTCTATTTCAATGAGAAAAGATAAACCCTTTTTTTTACCTCTTCCGAATTTACAATAAAAATCTTTGCAAATATAAATTACCTGTATACAACTATTAACTTGTTAAATGATATGAATTATCCTTTTTAAAAAGGAAAACCGACTCGATAATCCTTTTATATGGAAATTATTGCACACTGCCAATTCTACAGGTCTAACTATATATATCCTTTCTGCAAATATCTACAAAAAAAAGGATTGCAAATAATAGAACTATGCGTAAATAAAAGAATTATAGGCGGTTGACTACTCGTAATAAAGTTAAAAGAATTCAATATAAAGAAAACAGAATTCATAAAATATATATATATATGAAATTAAGGAAAAAAAAGGATATTGATAAACTCTTTGCGAACGAGTTAAATGTGCAAAAATAAAATAAATTCATCACCAGACACCACAGAATGAATCAGGGTAGACCAGAATATCAAGCTTCTGAATTGTTTCTTCATTTCTTTTATTTTCTTGTGTGTTTTGAGGAAGAGTTAAAATAACTGAAAAGGTTTTTTTTTATTGTTTTTGTTAAAATGGTGAAAGGATAATTGCTATTTAAAGATGACTTCTTTTGATATTTCTGTTTAATATTGATGTTCTTTGAATATAATACTAAAATATTTTTTATATTGGACTTGTTATGGCTGGCTTAGAAGAAATTATATTAGATAATAATATTTTTAATTGATGCTGTTGGAAAAAATTAGCATTATGGACGATTATATAAAAAAAAATTATTTAATTCGTAAATAATTTTAATAAATTCATAATCAAATTTATATTATAATTCTATTGAGGCACTTAAAAATAATATAATTTTCCCAATCATATTTATAAACATCGTGGTCGCATCCCACGACCCAAACTTTTTATATTCTTTATTAAAATGGCGTTAAAATCAGACTTCATCTTGGATGTAGTTTTTTGGTGGGGTCGAATTTGGTAATTTGGGAGGGAATGGAAAAATTTAAAAAAGAACACTAAATAAATATATTTATATATCATTGCTTTCCCTTCTAATCTTACGGGGGATATGGCAGACACGATTCGGTGATTATTGCCCACACGAAAAATGCCCACACGAAAATTCCCCACAGAAAATTGCCCACAGACAGTATTGCACACATGATTAATGCCCACACAGAATAATGCCCACAAGGAAAAATGCCCACAAGGAAAAATGCCCACATAGACAAAAGCCCACATAGACAAATGCCGACATAGAAAAATTCTTACACGAATTTTTTATATTTAAAAATTATTGTAAATATTATTTATTAAAATAAAATTGTATTTTACAATGAATTTTGTTTTAGTAAAGAGGTAAATATTATATAAACTGTGAATGGGAATTTTTTGGGCAAAAAGGTAAACATTATTGTTTATTAATTACCGACTATTATTAACTAAATATTACAGTATAAAAAATCTACCCAATTATGGGTTTTTAAATTACAGAATTAAAAAATGCTGCTAATGATTTCAGCTTTAAGTTCATATCCAGGTTGTTTTCAAATGTAATTTTTAGACCAACAGAACTATTTTTTCTTATTATACTCTGGGCCAAATGAACATAACAGCATCTTATATCAGCCTATGGAAATGCGATTCTAGCTACATTCATCTCTGCTTTCTCAAAATCTACCAATATCCTTTCAGGTGCCAAATTTGGTAGCAAGTTAAATGGTAAATATCCATCTCTTCTAAAATTCAGTAGATTTCTTGATATTGAAGTTTTCTTCGGCTTAAACGTTAGTGCTTCACCTGCTCACTTCTACTAAAATACTCCCCATTACATTTTTGGAGTAGCAACAATTGATGTCATCTTTTTATTATGTAATTTAAAAACCCATAATTGGGTAGATTTTTTATCCTGTAATATTTAGTTAATAATAGTCGGTAATTAATAAACAATAATGTTTACCTTTTTGACCAAAAAATTCCCATTCACAGTTTATATAATATTTACCTCTTTACTAAAACAAAATTCATTGTAAAATACAATTTTATTTTAATAAATAATATTTACAATAATTTTTAAATATAAAAAATTCGTGTACGAATTTTTCTATGTGGGCATTTGGCTATGTGGGCTTTTGTCTGTGTGGGCATTTATCATGTGTGCAATACTGTCTGTGGGCAATTTTCTGTGGGGAATTTTCGTGTGGGCATTTTTCGTGTGGGCAATAATCCGATCACGGGCAGACACATGAGAAGGATTCTCTGATGTCTGAAATGGATAGAAAATATCGAACAAAAAATTACGAAATTTCACTTATAGCCTATAATAATAAAATATTGCACAGAATTCTGGCTGCGTAATAGTTTTGAAGAATTACATATTCAAATTATCATTTTCTAAATTATATAGTAAATATTGCCGAAACTAAGTGGTTTGTTCCGATCTAAAGAACATTTGCAAAACATGAAATGTTCTACCTTAAGTACACATCATAAATAATATTTCCTCTCATTACAAAAATTTTGTTTCATCTTTACGGAATTTATATGTAATGACTTTATAATGCCAAATAATTTACGGTGTACGGTTTCGTCGACTACAACTCACTGTCTCCATGTTTATAAACAAAATATAAATAAATTCATAAGTATATAATATTAACATATATATAAACAACTAATTGAATTGCTTATAATGGACTAAATCCACTTTAAATGCAATTAAAAAACTTTAAGTATCCAGCTAATTTGCAAAACATACAAGAAACGTGCGTCGGTTTTGTAACCGACAAAACAAAAAATACTTACACATCCTTTTTCCTTCCTGGTCATTAATTTATGCTTGTATATTGTTTGTTGGTTAACTATAACTAACGTTTTTTAAGTGGATCTCATATCCCATAATTCGACAAAATGTGTTTTTTTTCTATATTAAGTATGTAAATGATTCTGTTAAAGTGTTTGTTTGGCGCCTAAGTATAAAAAAAAATTATAATTTTTTTGTTGTGCGACAAAGGACATTATTAAAATCATGAATAAAAAAGTGATAATAATAGTTAATTTTAATAGATAGTCGTTCGTAGATAGCATACATTTCCAAATCCTTAACATAAATCCAACTGTGAGAAATTGTTTTGATGTTGAACAACGTATTACGGCCGGATACCACCGCGATATAGGCCCTAAAATCTTAGAGCTAAAACTATTAATGAATTTGAAAATTTTCTTTAGCGGGCTGCATGAGATATAATAAGGTGTGTGAAACCAAGAGATTGAAATCTCTTTAGAAACAACTAATTTCTCGTGTTCGACTGCAACGCTTCGTTGAAACAATTTCATAAAAATTTGAAAAAGATCATTGAATGAGTTATCCAAATAAAAGAGTTTAAGTAGAATTTTTTGAAAAACATGGTAAAAATTAGTGGGTAACTAAATCAGCTGATTCTAAGATTGACGAATTAAATCTTAAGGCTGGGTACATAGTTTCTATCAGTTCAGTTCAGTTTCGATTCGATTCGACTGGTTTAAATGTTCAAAGATTATTTAATGTTATTGGTCATAAAAGTTGTGGAATATATTATAAATGAAAAGCTGAAGATGTTAAAGCTTAAATTTAAATAAAAAAATATTATGTTTTCTGATCTATGTAAATATAAATGAACCTGTTTCCCTAAAAAAATAAATGGCTTTAAGAAACATATTAAATATTTGTATATTGAATTATCAGGAACTTGATTTATTTATTACTATATATTTACTAAGTAAATTCTAGTAGCCAAATAGTACCGTTAAAATTAGAATCCTAATCATAAAATCCTGTTAAGATATTATAATCCTTTTATATGGAATAATCGCAGATTTTTCGTAAGTAATAAAAAAATAATTAGGACAAATATAGGGAAAGGGTTAAGAATTTTTGAATTTTTTTATAATATATTTTTCTTACAATTTATTGGTTTATTGAGGTCAGAGCATAATAAGTTAAAATACAATTAACTGTAAGATAAAATAAAATAATGTATCTAGCTAACCATCATTTTGAACACTGTTAGCAATGCAAATAAATATTCTAAGAATTATAGTAATTTATTACTTTGTAAATAAGTTTCTTTGGTTAGTAAATATTTATTAACATTTTGGAAAAATTAATAAAAAATTCTAGGAAACTTAATATGGAAAAAAATGTGGGAGTAAAGAATGTGTACAAATATTTAAAAATATTTTCAAATAATTTAATCCGCTTTGATACCTTACTTAACATCCTAATTAAAAGTAAATTTTAGTATATTTACATATTTAAATAATCCTAACTACTAATATGGGTCAAATGTATAGGTAACATTAAAACAAAGTTAAAATATAATTCAAAACTTTAAATTTAAGTAAATATATTTTGCTAATTATAATTAATGATACTGAGAAAATCTGTAACATATATATACTTTATACATATATATTTTTAATTTATTATAAACATACTGGCTCCATGAACCAAGTCTTTGAAAATCTGGTTCCATGAAATATATCCATATAAAAATAAATTAAATTCCCAAAAATCTATACGGAAAATAAATCCAATTTAATGAAATAATTCCACTGTTTTAGAGAGCTCTTTTCTTTCTGTGGACTTACTTCAATTTAATTTTGTGGAATTACTACTACTCAGGCGCTCCAAAAGAATTCGTTGATTAAATTCAAAGAGCCTACATTTGAAAAATGTAAATTCAAATGACAATTGGATACTTTTTGAAATTCCTGAAAATTTATGAAGGCTGCTTTTGCAATTCTAATCATAGTAGATATAATCATTAATCAATATTCCTCATGATGATATTTACTATATGATTATAAAAAAACAGCAAATCAACTCGCTTCATATTCTCTTCTTGGTCCAACTAGGATTGTCGAAATATACTTTGAATAAAAATGGTGATTTATGTATCGTGATTTTTGGTCTGCGTAAATAGGACATTAGTGTGGTTTAGCTACACATTTTCACATTAATTGCACTTAAATCTTAAATAACTGAAACCTGAATACAAAACATGAAGTTTAGCAGAACAAAACTAATCCAATTAAGAGAATTATTTAAAACTCGAAGTTCAATACAATTATTAACATTTTTAAATGAATTATATTTTAAATTTTGTGCAGAATAATAGAAACTAATTAAACAAACTCAATTTGAATTTACTATATTAAAATGTAATATATTTTTCATGTTAATCCTTTTAGTTATAAGTTAATCCTTGTATAAAAATATATTTTTTAATACGAACATATTTTACATCGTTCTGAATTCTGTTTCTATTTTTATATATTTTTAAGGCCCAACAAAGCTTAGTACATTATAATAATGTCTTATTTCTCAGTTCTCACAATATTGAACCATATTGAAAACCATATGGTTTGTATCTCTGATATGCTTAGACATTTACCATTGTGTATTTTGTACTCAAGCAAATTGGTACAATTTTTCATTGCTTCAAACCAATATATTTTATGATAATACAGTTTTTATGGTAATAATAAAAATTATAATCTATTATATTTACCGACTTAACAATTTTACAAGCTCCCTAAATCCTAAAACTTATCTGCCTAATCTACAATATTTACCGACTCAACAAATTTACCAACTCAACTCCCTAAACATAAAAATTATCTGCCGAATTTCATGGAAAACTCGCAGCAACATATTACATGAACTACACATAGTAAATGTTAAAATATTTTGCAAAAATGATATAGCCTGGATTGGCAAGATGCTGAAAGGTGCCATCAACATGTTTCATGGAACAACCAACATGTATATTTTTGTATCCCATATGACATATGTCATTAAAATTTATAATTACTGTAGGGTCGCGGTCTAAAACACATAAAATGATAAAATATAATTCGTAAATTTAAACATGAGACCACGGTCTTTTGATTCATATAGTTCCACTATTACAATATTTAGATAAAAAATGTGGATTTTAAATATAAACTTTAAACGTGAACTAAGGCTTCGGCTACAATGTATTGATCCCTTCAGTTTTCAATCGATTCGTATATAGTAGCCAAGTGACTGATCACATAGTTATCGATTGCAACCGATTAAATTACATTTTATTATTTTTTGTTACTGTCAAATTTCATTTCACTTGCAAGTTTCGAATCGTAAAAGTTCAATAATTCCAAACTCTTTCCATTCGATTCGTACAAAATATATGAACACGTCAAATTTGGACTTTGCGAACGAATCGATACATATGTAGCTCATACTTTATATTTACTAATTCTCGAATGGCTTATATACATTTTCCTGTGAGTTTTAGTTACTTGTAGGTTGTAGGGGACTTTCGCTGGTAGAGTAAGCCAAACTACAGCCAGGACTAGAATTTGTGTAATCCGACGTTATATATATAATATATTTAAAGTTCTTGGCTAAAGAATCAAGGTACCTTTAATTTAAAATGGTTATTAAGAAATGATTATTTGTAATTAAAATCTAATTTAAGTTTAAATAATATTAATTTTATTGTTATTATAATTACCACTATATCCTGCAAATATATTTCTATGAATAAAATAAAATCGAACTAATAACAATTAAAAATAATATTTTCTTAAATATATGAATTAAAACATTTAAATATTAATTAACACATTCAAAATTTTACATACAGTTTCTTTATAATTACATATTACACTAAAAAATTCTTTAAATTTAAAATTAAAATGTAAATTTTTTCGATTATTTTGTATATATTAAAAAATAATAAAATAAATTTAATTCTAATTTATTAGTAACTGGATATGTGTATGAGCGAAATTGTGTAACATAAGATTTTTTTGCATTAATAAATTAATGTTTATGTTTTTATGGACAATTTATTTATATGTATTAATTTAAGTCTTATGAGTTATTTTCATAGTTTTTATTGCAATTAATTTTATTAAAAAAAGTCCTTAACTAAATTTTATTTACTAATAGTAGTATAGATATAAACGAAGGGTCTAAAGTGCGTTTATTCAGCCCGAGTGTGGAGGTAGTTTGTGACCACACGAGGAATTAAATGGCAATTTAGTTCCGTAATGTATACACTATTTTTGCACTATCCAGGAGTAAAAGTGAATTTATCTAAGACTAAAGTATCACTTTAACTCTATATGGAATGTAAATATTACAAAAAAAGGAACTAAATTAGCATTTTCATTCCTGGGGGCACTTTCATTGACACTAAATCATAGATTATCAAATATTTGTAATGTCACTTAAAATATTATTATAGTAAATATTAAAAGATAATAAAATTCTATTACAATTAATAA
The DNA here is from genome assembly GCA_963920725.1 of Rhamphomyia laevipes. Lineage (NCBI taxonomy): Eukaryota > Metazoa > Arthropoda > Insecta > Diptera > Empididae > Rhamphomyia > Rhamphomyia laevipes. The sequence goes on along the minus strand of OY987259.1, from coordinate 30,049,419 downwards.
TAATTTAAATATAATACTTTTTAAATAAAAATATTAATTAACCTAATAGCGACTATATAAAATTAAGGAAAAGGACGAGCTCTCATTAATTTTTTATTCGATTTTCTATTACGAAGATAAAAATTTTCGTAATTTGAAACTAATTTCGGTACAGTGACATATTCCAAATCGATTATTTTATATCCATATAAATGAATATTATTTATAAAATTAAAATCTAAATATTTCACATTTAATAACAAAACTATCACTATTTTTTATATATATATAAAACAAAAACAAATCAATTATTTTATTATCTTAATTTAAAATCTTTCACAGAAGTAAACATGGATCTTTTAAAGCTGCAGATGACAACACTGGAATAAGCATTGAAAATGTAGACAAAGCTGCTGCAAAATTTGATGATGTGACCGGTAATAATGTATAAATTAAACCGCTTATTAATGCGCCAATATGTCCACAGCAAACAAATAAACCAAGAGCAGAACATCTAAATAATGTAATTTAATATTTTATGTAATTTCTGGTTAATTTTCATATTGTTTTTTACCTTAAAGACGTTGTATATGTTTCAATTGACAGTACTGTTAAAGCTGCTAAACCAGTTAATATTAATCCTTGAGCTGTACCACCAGTCCAAATTACATGTTCATCAATAAAAAGAAAACCAAATGCACAGCACAACATTGTTGAAAACGTAAAACAGGTTGCTAAAACAGGGTTCAATTATTTCATAGAAAAATTTAAAAAAAAAACACAATCTTTACTTGCTATACGACTTCTACCAAACCGATGAATAAATTCTCCAATAAAACCAATTGCCAAAATAGATGGTATTAAACCACCAAGATGTGATCGCCAAATTGCATCCAAAAAAATATTATATTCAAAATCTTGATCACATGTTGTTGTTAATCGAACAATTTCTGTATTATTTTGTGTGGAATTTATGAAATGTCTTTCAGTTAAATCAGTATCTATAAATCTTACCAAAACAAATAAAAAAAATTTAATTAAAACATTTCATATTTAAATCAAACCAATTCAAATCTTACTTGACTCTTTCGAAATCTGAATTTAAAAAATTCGTTTGACTTGATTTTATATTAACAAATTCGGTATCAATAAATGAACAATTATCAAATAGAACATGACTCATAAATACTCGACGGAATGTACAATTTATAAATTTACTATGACAATATATTAAATTTTCAAAACTAGAATTAAATGAGATATTTTCAAAAGTTATGTTGGCTTTAGTTAGCTAAAATTAGAAAGAAATTAAATTATTTTAAGCTAAAATTGTATTAGAAAATTTTACTGTTCTTTGGTTGTAATTGATCTGTTCAATTGTCCTGGAATGTTCAGCTATGAAAATTGTTAAACCATGAAATACAAAAATTGATACAGCCCATGATCCTATTAAAAGTATTGTAGTTTTTGCATATGATTTTTGAAATAATTGGAAAAAACTGTTGAAAAACTATGAAAAAAAAACATAAAATTTTAAATTTCAATTAATTTATATAAAAATTCTGTATAATATTTATTTACCATATGAATTCCTTCAGCCATACCAGCTAAAACTGATGGAGGTATTTGATGTCTTTGCGTCCTAGGACCTGGTAATTCTAATTCTGTTAATGTATATCCACCACGAGTTCGATTTGATCGATAAATTTTCTGATAAATAGACAATGCTTCAACTTCACGACAACTTTCCAATAACCATCTTGGTGATTCGGGTAACCAAAATAATCCCAATATTGAAGCAAATGTTGGTAATGATATAATTAATAAATAACGATGCCATGCACTAAAATGTTCTTTATTTTCTAGCATAACCATTTCACCTGTTTGTGGCATAATTAATACTGCAATACCACCAGTAAATATTGCTCCAGATATACCAAGAGTACCAAATAATGATAGTATTCTTGTACGGGCATTTTGTGGTGTTATTTCACATAAATAACAAGCACCAGCTGGTATTGTACCACCAACACCAGCTGCTGCACAAAATCTTGCCATCATAAATGGTCCATAGGTTGGCATAAATGCAGCTACTACTGAAAATACACCAGATACAGCAAGACATCTTAATAAAGTTTTGCGGCGCCCTGTACATCCTGCCAAACCGCCCCATATTAATGCACCACAACCTAAACCCAAAAGTGTTATTGAACCGAGCCAACTTTTCTCATTGTCAATAATACAATATTCAAGTTCAGCTGATGGTAAAATATAAAGAACAGCATAAACTTGAATAGCATGTCCAGCTAAACCAAGGCCAACAATAAATGTTGCCAAAAGTTGAAATTTACCGCAACCAGTCTGTAAAAAAAATGAAATTGAATAAAAAAATATTAATTAATTTCAAGCAAATTTTAAAAAATATATGAAAGCTGTCGATATTCCCTTGCCAAAACTTAATATAATTTTATTTAGAGATTTTATATAAATAAATAAAAATTTATAGTTGCTTATTTAAATCCTGAATACAAAAATAGAAAAATCACGAATGAGAAAATCCCGAAACATTAAATCACGAAACACAAAATGCTGAAGTACACAAAGAAATTGAAATGAAAATTGAAATTAACATATTTTTATTTCGAAATTCTTTAATTAAGAAATAAAATTATTTTATCTTACTTTCTAATTTACAAATTCGTTAATTAAAAACAAAAAAATGTTAGGTTGAACTACGATACGATAATCCTTTTTACGATCATTCTTTTTAGAAAATTAATTTTAGACTAGACCACTCTTCAATAAGATAATAAAGGCCAGTGTGGGGTTTCGAAGTTAGAGTATATATTTAAATACATGTGCCATGTTTCGACATAATTTTGAGTTCTTAGTAGACTGACTGTCTGATAAAAGTTCAGACACATTCTAGAACGTTGGTGAATATATTGGTCCATTTATTACCGGCATATTTATAAAGATGATATCAAAAATCCAGGGATTTTCGGAATTTTGTGATTCGGTATTATGTGATTCGGGATGTTATGTTTCGGGAAAACGAGATTAGGTCTTTCGACACGAACTAATTTTGAAAATCTTTTGAGAAATACACGCAGAATTAACAAAACAAATTAAAAATTCTGAAGATATGCCAAAAATGCATTAATTTTTAAATGAATCGTAGACAAGTCTAAAGATGTAAAAAAAAAATATAAATTGCCAATTTAATTTACATAATTTTTTTTAAGATTTACAAAATTTTATCTTTAGGTTACCTGTTTAATTGCATCTGCATGAAATTGACTCATTAAAATTTCATCATTATAATCAATAAGTTCACCCAATTCGGATTCATGACTTTGAGAATCACGTCCTGATAATACTTCCTAAATTATTATCTAATTTTTATTAAAGTTATGTTTTATTTTATATTAAATTCATATTATTATTTACACCAGCACTGCTATCATTACTTTGTAATCGATTTCTTCTATCTGTACCATTACCACGATTTAAATTTCCCACATTACCACCACCAATATTTGGACTTGTACCTCTTCCCATTGTCGAAGTATTATTCATTTGTGCACCGTATTGTGAAAATGTTTGTACTCCGTCTGTATAGGGCATCAATCCAATTGGATAATTTAGAGCTCCAGTTGATGTTGGTGATCTTGGATTAACCAAACAAGCTTCTTCTGAATCGTCCGACATAATTTAGTATTATATAGACAGAATCCGAATTTGTAAAATTATTTAATTTAAGTAATTGATGCGGCATCTTTAAAATAAAAAATATTGAACAAATTAATTTCAGATTCAAAATACACATAAAGTAATAAATTCATTCAAATTAAAACTTTTTACGAAATTGTAATTTAAATTCAATTAAAATAGAAAGGTAATTGTAAGAACGACAGCATGCATGCATCGTCTCTTTTTGGAAATTAACATATAAATAAGAAATAAAAAGAGGAATACTTTTTAAAAATAGCTAACATTCAAATCCCTAATATAATTTTTAATTAATATAACTCCTTTCAAAGACGTATCAGAATTTTGAACATTAAGGAGTTTCACTGAGCGTCAGAATTTTAAACTAGACCAAAATAAAGTTCTGAAGATAATTGCTAAATTTTATGACAAAAATGGACTTTTCGCATAATGAGTATAGGAGGAAAAGGTTGATGGGTTGAAATTATAATTATTACACTTATATAGGTATTACACTACACATCAAGTAGCTTTATTATAATGGACATAATTGTTTTTTTTTTGTAAAGTTGGGTGGTTTGCAAGGAGTGGGAATTAAGTGTCTCACACGCACGCACATAGGTAACATATAAGTAGCTTCTTGTACCTTCCAATCGAACTCTGCCTCATTTTTGCAGCATCCTGGCGGCCTCAGTTAATCCGCGTCGTCAAAGTTTGCTAGAAAAAAATACCAAATTTCCTAAATCTCTAATATTAGACCGAGGAGGCAATGCCACTACAAATATTTCATAAACCAAAACCAGGACTTTTGATGGTACAAGTGCTAATTTAATTGCATGCTTCTTATGAACCAAATGTCCTATAACGGTTAGGGACTTATTTTAACTGATATTTTGAATAAATTTTATCTTTAATTTATTAAAACTTCAATTTCACTTTTAGGTTAGAATTATATGCATATAGCATATATATATTTAAAATATTTTTTAAATATTTATTAGAAATATTTTTTAATAAATTCAGACAAAATAGAAAAATATAAATTTTAATAAAACACCAAAAAAACTATAACTTTAGTATTAAAGGGCGACATTTAGTCTAGTTGGCAATCATTCAATTTCATTTATTGCACTTTAATTTTTAATGTTATAATGAATTTAGTAAAAAAAAAATGGTCAAAAGGTTGTGCCAAAAAAGATTCTTTCTAACAAAAATAATAAATATTTTTATGAAAAATGAAATATTTACGAAGACGAAGTAAAATGTATAATTCTACACCGTACAGCAATAATTATTACCAGTTTTTAATGAAATTTAGTGTACAAGTTGGTTTCTTTATGAGCATTTTTTATGTTTAGTAGTTCATTTCTAAAATGTTACAGTGGAAATATTTTGCGAAGAAATTTTGTGTTCTACTTTTATAAAATTTGGGGTCAGTAGTTCCCAGGATCGTAGTTCTATATCCAAAGTTACAAAACAAATTCTTAATTTCTTAAAAGATCTAAAATATATAACAAAGCAAGTATTTTTTAAGAAAGTTAATTACAAATCACTTCTCGAAATTATCTAATCAACCTAGGTTAGGAGCTTTTTTTATAAAATAATATCTGAATCCTTTTTAATATAATATTGAATAATTAACAAAAAGTATTATAACTTTTACATATGTCCTTCTTTTTATAAAAAATGTTGTATATGCACTTCAATTTCATGACGGAAATGTTCTCCTTTTGACATTACAAAGAGTCAAGTTATAAATTTTTAATTTATTATTTATAAGTTTTTATAATATCCTTATAACAGGGTAGCAGATAACTCGTAGTTATGTTTTCTACAGTGATTTAAAATCCAACACTGTTTTTTGTAATTAACAGTATGTTTCTAAGAAACAGTATTTTATTAAAATTTAATATATTTAAAAAAACTTACAACGTATTTTATAGAATTTGAAATTTTGATAAGGACCAACTGAAAATTTTATTAGCTCCAACTAGATTACAAAATTAATATGTCTACCAAATTTCATTGAAATCGGATAATAAATTACATGTATAAGAACATAAATCAAATTTTCATCTGAAACTAAGCTGCTCGAATATATTAGTTTCTAGCACCAACTATTCTAACACGGTCCCACTGAAAGTATCGAAATCATCTTGTACGATCATCAGGATACAGTCTGTATGAACCTGGTCTAAAATGTGACGAGCAGTTCTAGGATATGGTGCTGCGCAAATTCAACCATTGAAAACCCTAGAAAAAAAATTCAGCTAATGTAATTTTATTGAACATCAAGTCCAATGCAACACTCCTATACTTATTCTACTCACAAAATGTATGGTCTATCTATTCTAATACGTATTCTTTCATTTTATTTGAATTTCTTGACTTGTTAAGGACATTATTTTCTATTAAATAAAATTTTTATTGTATGTGTTTAGGTTCATGCAGGTTCATACATAGACAAAAATCTTAAACGGTATACGTAAAATTCAAATTCTTTTTGATTATTTTACCAACAATTTTCTATTAAGATTGCTTTTTTTAAAAAATATAAGATTAGCATTCAAATTAAGTATTAAAGATTCATTCCTTCAGGAACTACTTTTAAATTTACTCTGATTTTTTAATTTATTAAGGTTTGCTGTATCACAGAGATTATGACTATCTAGAATTATAATCTGCAATCTAATTAAAATTATTTCTTATTCTATAAAGATTTGATCAAATCAAGCTATCTACATATTTTTATATTTCACCATTTTTCATAGCATAATATAATCAGGCTAAAAACTTTCAAATATTTAATATTATATTTTTAAGTAAAATGAAAAATGAAAATGAAAAATGAAAAATAAATCTTTTAATGTTATACAAAAACTTGCGTGTTAAATTGTGAAAAATTGCAATTACAAAGGTGTTTGTTTGTTTGTGTGTGTTTTTGAGTATTGTGAATATACGCAATAACGGAAAAAATGTGCTTTTATGATGAAATAAAATGCTTTAAATAATAAATTACCATAAAATAATATTTACGCAGTGATTTATATTTGATTCGTTTATATTTTAAAAATGTATTATTTCTATTGATTTTTCATTTCACATCAAATAGAAATACATTTTACAACAAAATATTTAGAACAAAAAGTGTAAATATATTTCATTTGAATCTAGACAAAACACTACATAAATAACGTAACAAAATAAACGTGGATAAAACAATAATAAATTCGTAACTTCAATAAGATGAATGAAAATCAAAACTCTTTATAATTGTGACCTAAATTTGTTAGGTTGTTGGTAGCTTTTTATATCGGTAGTAGATGTGAAACCTCGTAAGTTGTAATTTTTTTGCAACTATTTTACATTTTTGTACTATTTGGTTAAGTTTTTTAAATGTTTTATTTCAATAACACAATTTTTGTTGTAGTAATTAGTTTTTTTCCTTCTTAAAAATTTTGATTTTGGTACTTACGAGGTTTCACATCTTCACCAACTTTATAATTTTATATTTAATTATTATATTATGAATAATATACATAAGTAAAAATTAAAAATAAATAAAAAAAATTTTGGTCGTGTCAAAATTTAATAAAAAATTATATAAAATTGTAAACAAACTTTATTGATAAAAACACACACAGACAAACCTGAAGTGATTTTTCATATTAAATGTCATTTAATTTCGTTTCATTTTTCTTTTTCCTATGTTTTTTAATATTACATATATGTATTTTTTTTTTATTGTATAATTATATGATTTTATTTTATATTTTTATTTCAATAATTTGAATTTTTATTTAAATAATTAATTAAATTCGGTTAAATAGAACAATTTGTATTACATGTTTCTATAAATCTATAAAATTTAAGAAATGTAAAAAATTAAATTAAATTTATGTATAACAACATATAACACGAAAAATGTGTAATATATAGAATCAAAAGCATATAATATACAAGAAATTTTAAAGATATAATTATTGTTTCAAGATATAATTTATATAATACGTAATTTTTAACATTTAAAAATCTATATTTTTCTTACTTTTTCGTATTTTTTTTTAAATAATTCAATTGAAAATTATATTATTCGAATTCTTAAATTAAAATTATATAATTAATTAATTAAAATTATTTGTTTCAAAATAAAAATTAATCTGTGTACATTTTATTATGATAAAGTTTTCATTAAATTATATACACTAATAAATTAAGGACGAAATTTTCATTTTTTTTTTTTCCAGCTTTCAAATTTTACTTTATTATTATTTTATCACTGAAATATTATTGGGATAGGTCAGTCAATATTATAATAATTTATATATTTTATTTCTTCAGTTTTTTTAATTTGAGTTCTAGTTTGAAGTTCATCATAAAAATACAAAACACTTTATTGATTTTTCAATAATTTCTTTGAAATGGCCAAGTTACGGAATTAAACAAACCCGATAGATCAAGTTTTTATAACCGACTGATAGGTTAGTTTTATGTAGATTGTACATTACATTAATATTTATAGAATAAGTCTTTTAAGAACGTCTTTTAAATATACCTGAATTTGATGTCTGGTAAAACATAAGGAAATCATATTGTAAAAAAGCTTTTTTTTGTTTGTTTTTGTTTTAAAGTTTAAAAGGAAACCAAAACATTAATGTATGTATGAATGATATGCGCATGTTCATGTAGGATGAATCAACTAAGAGTAAATTTTAGTGGTTTCTATTTTGTTTTATGCATTAAAGTCAGATCCACCAAAAAGCGAACCGGGAATAGAATTCATTCCGGGCATTTTAAAAGCAACTGATTTTAAGAAGTCGAAATCGACAGAAACAAGCCAAAAATCAAATTTAATTTAAAATAATTTAATGAATTTGAATAAAGACCTACACATTTTGAATAGGAGTTAATCCATAGATCACATTTGATTGCACTGAAGCTATCGACTCCAAATTTTACAGACAACAAGTAGAAAGGTTACTTTTCTACGATCTAATTTCACTAAAATCGGATACAAATTATAATATGCATATATCGAATATAAATCGGAATATGTGGAAGGAATCACTGAACCCTACCGACCTCGAATTTTTAAAAGGAAATAAATACTATCTCTCAAACTAATTAATGAACTAAGTTTCATTCAATTCAGAAAACAACTTTATGCTATGACATATTGCTGCAAACAGGACGAATAGAAAATATTATACATGCTACATGCAAGCTTCAAGAATATATTTTAGATATAGCTTATCAGAATATATTATCCTTCTCAGTATCTTCTTGATAAATTAAGCTTAACGTTGAATAGTTATGTTGACATTCCTTGTTATGGTTCGCTCGATCCTACAAAAAATAAAATACAAATTCGATTATTTAAAACTCGTTTATTTGACGTGAAATTTATAAATAATGTTTCACTTAAAAAATCTGTAAATCTCAAATTTACTGTTTTTTTAATCTATCCATGCAAAACTAAGATTTTCCTTTCCGGAATTCGAAATAGTAGGTAATTCTGTTGATGTATTTTTATAGGTTCCATCACTTGCTACAAAAGCTTCAGCTCTACTGCCCGATGGTTTACTACGCATTGATTTCTTATTTCGTCGAAAAACATTTCCAATAGCTGTTCGCTTAACCATATTTGTTCTAACTGAATGAGCTGAACCAGGTCCTTTAGTTGGTGACGATTGATTTAAAAATGCACGCCATTGTGATAATTTATCTTCAGCTGCACGTAATTCTTCTAATCCTCTTTCATGACCTGGATTTAAACCAATTGGTTTAACACCAACCAATTCTGTCATATCAATTTTTAATGGTGCTAAAGCTGATATAGCTCTCGATAAACCAATTTGGGAATGACGTATTCGATGTTCCATTAAATCAGCACCAAGCAATTCTTCATTTGGATCCATGCGTATTGGAACGATTTTATTGACAATAAATAATAGGAGGCAAGTTGAACAAATTCCCCAACAACAGAGACATAAAGCAGATAATGATTGAATTCCTAATAAATACCAGCCACCATTTTTAAATAATCCAGATCGTCCTTTAGTTGTTTCTAAAGGTATTGGATTATCAGCAAATAGTCCAACTGCTAATACACCCCAAATACCACAAACACCATGTACAGAACTAGCACCAACTGGATCATCAACACCCATGCGATCAAATAGTGGCATTGAAAGACAAGCTAGTAACGCACCAATTGCACCAATTAATGTAGCTTCCCAACTGCGATACAGAAAACAACCTGCAGTTATTGATACCAATGAACCGAGAACACCATTTATTAAATCAATAATATCTAAACGACCATCGTTTCGAAATAGTGAATACCTTATTAAATAAAAATAAAATTTGTTAATTAAAATTTTGAAACACAATTTAGTTATTAATTATACACGGTGCTGGTTAGTCCTCCACCAAATGAACCCATCATTGTCATTACTGCAGCTCTAGCTGCATATTGCCATTTAGCTCCACTTACACCATATGTACTGCCAGAATTAAAAGCTAACCAGCCCCACCAGAGAACAAAAAGACCCATACATGCATTAACTGGATTACCAAGTGGTAAAGGATCATAACCATCTGCATATCGTCCTAATCGAGGACCTAACATTGCAGCTGAAGCAAATGCAGCAGCACCACCTTAAAAATAGTATTATAATTATTTATTGCTATAATTTGTTGATAAAGATGCTTTTTTTTTTCAAATATAGAATTGTTTTCGAGAAACATAATTATGTAAGTACCGGTGTTCGCCGAGAAGGTTTACTCTTATAAACGAATGAGTGATAAGGTTCATTACCATATATGGCCCTTACCTTTTTGAAGATAAACGTAATATTACGGTAACTCTTACTACTAAAGAATGGTTATCGTAAGGTGATTGATAACTTTTGCCAAGAGAATTGGATGCTTTGGGCTTGGTTGACATAAGGTTCTAACAAAACAGTGCACCTTCATGTACACCCACTGTTACAATTGAATTACTGGAGAGATCTGTTTTCATAACAAATTATCTTCAACAGCTCCGGATTTCTTTTTGTGGGGATAACTAAAAAGCAAGGTGTATACACACCAGAAACACTTAAGCAACTTAAACAAAACATTCGTTACGAAATTAATGAAATTAGAAGAAAAAAATATAAAAAGAGCCTCAGTGGCGGACATTTAGCTGATTTTATCTTCAATACATAATAATAACAAAATATTTATCATTATTAAACATTTTTTTTTAATTTTCCATAAAGTTATACAAAAATAATGTAGTAAACCTTCCCGTCGAAAACTCTGTATATAATATTAAATGTTAAATTTTGGTTGTGTACCGATTTTCTGAATGAATAGCTTTTAACAAAATAAGAAAATTTTGGGTAGGAAAATTTATTTAAATTAAAATATATTAAATTTTATATACCAATTAAGTGAACTGGTCCACTTCCAGCAATATCAACAGCTCCTAAATTATTTAAAAATCCATGCTCTCCCCATACCCAACCAGCTGGTATACAATAAATGGCCGTATTTAAAAATGAAAATAAACAATAAGCTTTAAAATTACATCTGAAAAATACAAAAAAAAAATTATACGTGCATGTCAATAAATGATTTCATGCTTAAATTTAAATATTTTTTAAATTGTTTCTACTTATAATTTTATTTACCTTTCAGCCATAGCGCCACTAACAATTGTAGTTGCCGTTGTTGCAAAAGATAATTGAAATAAAAATGCAGCAAAAATTTGTCCCATTAATGGATCACCAACTTGTGGATCTAATAGAAAATCACCAATTGCTATAAATGGATTTGATAATGGACCACGTCCAAACGACATTCCATAACCAAATAACCAATATGTAAAACCACCAAGAACAATATCGATTACATTTTTCATCATAATATTTACTTCATTTTTAATTGAGACACAACCAGATTCTAACATACCAAAACCTAAATGAATGAAAATTAAAGTATATTTAATAATTTTTTTAATAATAATTCTTCATAGAATTAATTAATGGTAAATATGAACAAATTATTGAGGTTTATTTCTATATTACATTATAATATCATCCAAATAAATCTACGATAAATTTGAGTTGCTATTAAATTTACCATTAGTTATTTAGTATGTAATTGTAATCTCTAATTCATACAAATTCTTTCCCCGTTCCGTTCTAAGATAATGAAGACTTATTAAAGAAACAAGCGGATCTGGGAATGCGGAAACAAGCGTAAATAGTTATATGCTTAATAACTTTTAAGTATTGAATGGATACAGATTCCAAAATTGCAAAAAAAAATATTCGCGTCTATTTCAAAATTTGCTAATTATTTGATATATTCTAGACTAGAGCATTGTAATTGCTATCCGATTTCACTTAATTTTGTCACTCACATTTAATTCGTGATTTATGACTTAGGGCATACCCTTAACCTAAATCCTAATTAAAAACGAGCAACTCCAACTGATAGTGTCAAAAATATCTAATACATCAGTCATTCATTATTACATTTAATGAGTATACTTTATTAAAAATATTTCCAATTTTGCCGTCCAATTCCGCGTTACAATGCTGCTAGACCATCAGCATAATTAAAAAAGGAAATTCCTCATGATGACATAAAATAATTGAGTATAAATATTCTTCAGGATGACGTATTATTATATATTGCGAATAAACCAAAAACTTTCTTCGGTTAGGTTTAAATTTGAAATAAGGAATAGACACAATACTTATCATTGCATCCACATGGCTGATTTTATTGTTCATTCTAATCATAATGTCAATATAACACTAATCAATATAACCATACTCTTGTTAAAACAGTACAGCTGCATCAGTGAGAAATTATACGTGCCTGAAGAACTGATAGTGAAGGTTTCAAGATTGACAAAGTCACTGATTCACTAATAGTGAAGGTTTCAAGATGGACCACACCAGGTGCACAGTGTAGTATAATCTATCCCCGTTTTATACTCATGTTGAATTACAATTTACACTGGTTTGCGGTAAAGTGTGTAGGTATTTTTGAAGTTTACAATGTCCTGTAAAGTAAAGTAAAAGTATTCAAAACAGATTTATAAAAAAGTAATATTTAGCAACAGTATTTTAAATTAGATTATACGTCCGAGTTTTGTAATATTGTCTCATTTTATAGAATTATAAGATTTAGTTCAGAGTTCAGAATAATTCATTATTAAACAAATTTATATCGCCAGGATATTTTTGATTCTACGATAGAAGATGTGCGGGAAAAAACTCATAAACGATAATAATTTCGATTTTGAGGATAAGAGGCATGAACAATATGTAGGCCTGGTTTCTACATATACGAGTGCAGCCTAACCATTATCTGAAATATTCCCTGTAAACCAGAACATTCAAAATCAACTTTATACTAACTATAATGATTGATTTCGTCGTAAACGCAGCACATACATTTTTTAATTCCTTGAATTTGCTTTCACTTCTCAAGGACTAAACAATTAATTTTCGTCAACTACTTAGATAATAATTTAATATAATCTATAATATATTTTTTACTACAAATTTCTCGAATATTCTATTTTCTGTTTTTTTTATATATATAAAGTATATTAGTTAAATTTAATTTTTCTGTCCTTGGCCCTTAATTATTTCTTTTAGTAACTATTAATGCAAAACAATTGATCAACCAATAAATATTTAATATTTAAATCTAATTTAAATGTTATATATATGTAAATTTTACCAGTTTGCATTGTAAATATAATGAATGATGATGTAAGAACCCAATTTGTATCCTCTGTACTTAAGTCATAAACTCCTGGTATTACATAACTGCTATTCCTAACGATTCCCTTTAACGCTGTAGCTTGGGAAATCGAAACATTTACACTTCCCATTTGTGCAACCATTTTTATTTTTTAATTTAACAACAATATTAAATTAAAATAAATAATTAATTAATTTTAAAATTTAAATATATTTTATACTAATGTAATTATCATTATTTTTATTTTAAATTGTAAGTAAAACTTTTTTTTTAAATTTGAACTGATTTTATTCACTGTCCAAATAAAACTAACAAAAATTATTTTGATTAAAAATCATTTTGCTATTAAAATATAAAAGTTAAGCTTCAGAATAAAATTTTTATAAACTAACTAGAAATTAAAAGCAATTTTCTACCAATTACTGGTAATGTATGTATTTTTATATTTAATCTCTGCCTTGAAAAGTTCTTTTAGTTTTAATATTAATTTTTAGTTAAAGTTTTGATTTTATTCGTAAAAGTTGTCCAATTTATTATAAACGCTTCACAGTCCACAGAAAAATTTGAAAAAAAAAAAAAAATTAACGTTCTTTGAATGTAATTATTATATTTAATAATGTTTAGGTTAATTAAAATTTAAGAATACTTAGAATAGAATAAATTTAGATTCTTCCTACAATATGTCTTACTTCGAATTTAAATTATTTTAATAGAGACTTTAAATATCCGTTTTTGATTTTTACTAAATTTATGAATAAGGATTTTAGTACATACTAATACTATGAATTGAATTTGAATTTAAAAATACATATGTTAAAAATTGCAATAAAATATTAATGATGTTTTCGTTTTATCTGTTAATTTGTTACAAGGTGTTTTAAAAATTATTTTTTAACTTTTAAAACTGAAAAAAAAAAAACACATACAGAAAGTATAAGTTTATATAACTTATTTCTGCCCATTATATAGATACTTAGAAGCAAAAAATAATGGCCACTTCACGGATTCAGGCCCCATTTCGAAATACAATCTATTTAAGGGATAATAGCAACATATTTGGGTCCAAATAGATTCTGAATCGGTTAATGGAGAAGTTTAGTTCTTATCTTATTATATATCGGTAATTACATTGTTTAGAAACTATAAGGCGTTTTATTCGTACAGATACTTGTACGAATTAAAAGCGAGTATATTTTTATGTAGCAAATTTATTTCACTTAAAATTTTTGTTCATCAACTTTGCGGCCTTCGTAGAAAACAGAATTTTTTTATAAATCTTTTAATTCTAAGGACATAAGAACTACACTTCTCCAATGATCCTTTTTGAAGCTATAAACCCAACACTTATCTTACTTTCTTTTTAAGACCGAACCAGAAAGTGGGATGTAACTCTAAATGGGGGCCGATTTTTTTTTTGCTTTGAATAGTAATAGTACCACAAATATTGTCAATCAACTATTCCGTGTACACTATTAACAAAAATATAATTTATTATTTGTATTTTTATTTAAATTACAAATATTTCATATACGGATATTCACCCTATCGCCTATCTATTGGATATGAGATAAAATGAAAACATCATTAATATTTCATAAAAATTTTATATATATTTTATTATAGGGTAATAAAAATGCAATTGTAATTTATAGAGTTTTACTATTTTAATAAATTCATATATTTTTCGAGTAGCCCTAATTAAATATAATTAAGATAAATAAATGTACATACATACATAATACAAATTTTTTTAAATAAAAATTAGTTGTAATTTGTAATATTTAACAATTTTCAATGAAATCATAATTATAATTTTGGGTATCAATTTTCAGTTTACCCAAGCATATAAACACGATTGTCAAATTATAGAAAATAATATTATAATTATTATATATGTACATGGGAATTATTATTATTAAATTAAATTACTTATTTAACATATTTATTATGTTTAATAGATTAATTTACAAAGGTTCCACATTATAATTATACGGTTTAATAATCACCAAATTCAAATTAAACAAAAAAGTTCAAAAATCGTTCAAACTTTGATTTTTTCTTTCTTGTACTTTAAACAGAGTCATCTATGGGAATATTTTATATACACTTTTAAAGCTGCATTTCTATTCAGGCAAAAAGTAAGCATTTTGTTTGCATCATAGACATATAATATATATAGACAGAATCTCAAATCTCAAAAGTGAAGCCAGCATTGAATATGCTTTTTATGTTGCAACATAAAAAGTAATATAAACACAAACTCAATTTCCTTATGTTGTTCCCTTTTTCTGGGATATTTTTTCAAGTTTATATAAAGAATAAGAAAATTGTAATATTTAATGAAAAGTATTTATTTTTTTCATAAAAATTATTTTATAGTTATAAAAAATTAAACGTAAGCTTAAATAATAATGCAACCATAAAAAAATTTACTTATAAACCAGAAAAATGCACAACTTTAGTTAATTTTTGCCTAATATTTTTGTTTTGAAAACTTGTTGTACATTTTGTCGCGTAATTTAATCTTATTTTAAGATATTCAGTGATTTTAGCTTTGATTTGGAACGCTCTATGATCCTCAAATAAATCGTCATTTGCAGAATGACCTAAAATACATATTAATTAGTAAATATATAGAAGGTAAAAAAAAAGTTCATTGTAAGTAAACAAGTAAACAATGAACTTTTTACCTTCTATATATTTACTATTAAATTGTACTTACACAATTTTTTAGGATTTTCCAAAATACCTTATCTTTTTTAGTTTTTACGGAAAAACTGCAAGTATAAGAAGTACGGCACAATTCATAAAAAAATAAATAGTACTTAAAAGGAAAAAATACAGTTAATTTATTTAACATTTTATTTGAAATTATTCGGCAATTTACCGCATTTGTTTTTAAATATAAAACATGGTAATATAAGGTAATATATTGTTGTAGATATTTACACTATTATCAGATTAAAAAAGGGTTTTGAGATTAATTGCAATGTTTTTTGAACTAAATTCAACGCATTTGCCTATTAAATTAATAAAAACGCTGCATTTGCATTCAACAATGTTGCACATATTCAATCTCAAAATCGTATATCACTACTTACAGATTTTAATTTTATTAAATATGTTCCTAAATTTAAAATTTCATTCATAATTTCTAAAATTTTGTAGAAATAAATTCATTTAAAATCATAATTTGACAAATTATTGAATGTGACTTTTTTTATATAGCTACCAACACTATTTTCAAATATCCCATTTTTTATGTCAAATAGCTGTCAGTGCCCCTCCAAGAGGGGCTCAATGCTGGCTTCACTTTTTATTAGAACAACATATATTGAACATTCAGTCTATATATATTATACGTCTATGGTTTGCTTGCATTGACATTATTTATCTGCCTAAAAATAGCAACAAAACAGAACAGCTGTTGATTTTGATAGATGATAGCAGAAAATTTAACTATATTATTTATATATATTTATAATGTATTATAAAAATAAATGTGCATAATAAATTGCTATCCGCCAAAATTATGTATAAATGTGAAAAATTTACAATTTTAGAATTAATTTAAAATGCCTAAGATAAGTATAGAAACATTATCTCAACTACAAAGAGTGAGAATTCTATATAAAACTATATTAAGACTACATAAAGGTGCTAAAATTTAAAATTCTACACAAATTTATGTGACAGAAATTTATAAATTCTATTTTATTTTAAATTATAGGTCTGCCAAATGAACTACAAGAATTAGGTACTCAATATGTTAGAGATGAATTTAAAAGACATACAAAATGTAGTCCTCTGGAAGCTAATCTTTTTATGACGGAATGGACAGTAAGCTTTTGAAAAAAAAAAAAAAATATCAGTATGTAAAATAATACAATATCTTCAGAAATATGCTCTAGATTTATCAAAGCAACTTGGTATTCGCGGTAAACCCAGTAATAAATTTGGTAATCCTTTGGATGAAAACGTTATAATACAAATGAGAGATGATCAAGTTATCCAATTGTACGAATTAATGAATGCAACAAAAGGAGAAAATGAAATTGTACATAAAAAATAATAATAATTGGAAGTGATTTCTTTATCATATATATTTATGTAGCAAAATTAAAAATATTTGCTTAAAATTACTACTGTTTTTCATATATTTGATATTCATATTGAATACCATTTTCTTCTTGAACTTCTTTTGGGATATCATCATCATGATTTGTAATGCGTTTAAATGATTCTGGAATTTTTGGAAAAAATGTATCACAATCAAAAAATGCATTGATTTTAGTAAAGTAAAGTCGATGACAATTTTCAGATTCCATTGCTTCTTTGTAAACAGAACTGCCTCCAACTATCCAAACATTTTCAATTTTATTTTTCAGATCATCTTCTTCAAGACGTTTTATAGCATCATTTAAACTTTTACATAGTATTACATTAGATGGATAATCTTCTGGTTTTGGATTACGACTAAGAATAATATTTATACGGTTAGGTAGTGGTCGTTTACTTTCTGGTATACCAAAATATGTTTTCCTTCCCATTATAACAACGTTTTGTTTATTTTGATCTTGTAGTTTTTTTGTCATTCGACTAAAGTACTTTAATTCACTTCTGAAATAAGATATTTTTTTTATTAGCTATTAATTTGTTATATTTTAAGTTTTACTTCTTACTTAAGTTTCCATGGTAGATCACCTTTAATACCAATACCAAAATTTTCACAAGCAGCTACTATTAAATTAAATTTCATATTTATTTTAACAAATAATAAATTAAGAATTAGGCAGCCTAGTCCGCAAATTGTTATTAAGTATATAATATACTACTAACTATATTAATTTAATATGATGCTTTGTTACCTATCTGTTTATTCTGCTTATATATAGAGATAGTATAAAAGAATAGATTATTTGTGACTTGACTGACTTGTGATTGTGAGATCAACGATAATTGAAAAGCTTTTTATTTAAATATAATGTAAGCCACGGCAACTTTGGTGCGGCGGTTTTTAAGTTTTTCTTTTTTTTTAATTTGTTAAGAATTCAAAATCCGCATACATTAATTAGGTTATCATATCAGTATATGCCATGTTAATGCTAATGCTACTATCTCTTCTCCATAGCACCAGTACCAGATAGAATAGACAGACATTGATTGCCCTTCAAATATTGAGAATGAGAGAAACTAAATTTAAATTGTCAGATTGATTGTTAAAAGTTTTATATATATTTATATTAAAAAAATGTACTTTAGAAGTACATGTTAGAGTTTTTTTTTTGTAAGATAACTAGCACTTCACTTATCTGAGAAATTATGATGTGATCGTTTGTAGATCAACTCAAAGATATACGTAATAAATACACCTTACAAAGCGTATGACATATGAGCCACTGTACGCCACTGTATTGTGCGATTGTGATTATCTATAGTGAAGTTGGTTTTAATTTGAAAGCTTTTTGTGTTATTTTGGCACATGGCGCATTGGGCGAATATAGCATATATGACATTACCATATGTTATTTTTTTGGTTGGAGTTTGGTTGGAGTAATGATTTTTTTTATATAGAACTGTCATAATTTTCTCATTCCAATTCAATTCCAATAAAATTACGAAAATTACATATATAATTTTCATCACTCACACAATCGCTAGTCACTAAATTTAAATTACTAAACTACTCACTTGACTTACTTATTGCCTGTCTGTTCGATTCACAATTCGATAGTGTTCATTATTTTGGTGATTCCAGTTATTACATTTTTTAAATATCAATATTAGTGCAAATTTATTAGCATTTATTAAGTTATAAAAGTGATTAATATAAAATCAACAAGTTACAAATTATGTTTTAGTTTAAACACAATTTTATTTGTTTTTTTTTTTTTTTTTTTACAATTTATAAACTTAAATTTATTTTGATATTAGACCAAAAAAAAAAAAAAAATCTTTATATATACAATATTTACGAGTACCTATATATATTAGAAATAGAAATTCTACATAAATCAAAATGAGGATTTTTCCGGTACGTTTTGCAAGTATACAAAAAGTTTTAGATTTTTATTCACAATTTAATCCATCACCATTGTCAATAAAACAATTTATGGATTTTGGTAAGTTTTTCTAACTAAATATATTATTAAATAATTCTTTATTAATATTAGCTATTCCTATTCCTAATTCCTATTATATAAAATATAAATCAATATTTCAATTCAAAATGCTATATATAATTAAGGTAATTTTTTATTATTGTTTTTTTAGAGGTCAAAAGTAGGTGGTTATGATAATGATTGTTATATATTGGTCACTATTTATTTCTTTTCAATTCAACATAGTAATTTTATTATTACTATTGAAGAATCTTTTTTAATTATTAATAATAAATGAATACTTAGTCATTAGACCTAGAACTAAATGCCATCAAAATGTAGACTTGCAAAAAAAGTAATTATCTTACGTATACTAACTACATTTGATATAAAAGCTGATCATAACATTTAAAGTTATAGTATATTTATTAATTATACTTGCATTGCAATTTGAATTAAAAACATTTTAGTAAACATTTTGCTACACAATATAAGTTGTAAAATGTAAGGTCTTTATTTTATTTATTAGCATATTTAAAATTATACAGTATTTTTTGGTTAATAATACAAAGTCAGACATTGTTCGACATTGTTTATTTCCGGCTAAAATTTATTAATTAATTTTATATTTTCCATTGTATTAAAATATTTTTTATTTATAATTTTCATCCACACAAATTTTAGCTTTTCTCAATATAAAATTTGTTTTTGATTTTTGTGAAATGTGTTTTAATTTTCCAAGGGTACAAAATAAAATTTCTTACGTCAGAGCTTCGCAGAGTAATTCCCACTCAGCTGTTATATTATTATAAGATGATTTGATAAATTTATCTCGTAGTCAACAAATTTTTATGATGAAACTTAAAATATGTTCAATTAGCTATCATTGCGAACACAAAAATTTATATAAGTATTGACACAATTCAATTGCCATTATTTTTTTGGAAATTCTAAATTCAATAGAATTTTTGCAGAAAATATATTTTTGTTTTTGCTAAATGAACGACTTTGGTGTTTGAAATTAATATCGAATAAATTCTTTTATGTCTTTTAATTAAAAATTCATTTTGGACTTTGAAATTAGGAATATTGTAATAAAAAAATATTCCTAATTTCTTGCTGAGTAATAAAAGCTTTAAAATTTTATTTTACTTAGTCTCTAGCTAAAATTTAAAATAAATAAAAATTATTTTTTATGTTTATATCTAATTAAAGTTTCTTCAATTACAAAACTATCCAAAATATTCAACTATGTAGAATGAATAGAAAATTTGTTAATAACTTCTAATATTTATTTCAAAATTATATTTTATGTATATACTTATAGTTATAAAATATTCTTCAATGAGATCAACATTATTTGAGATATGTGGCATAAATCGAGTACAATTTAACGAAATATTAAATTAAATTTTTGTTTTTCTGTTTATTTTTTTATATACATATATTTAGATATTTCGGTTTAATGAATCTGCCTGAAGGTCATGATACTATATATCTATATGTTAGTATAGTATATTCATATTATTAAAAATTAATATATATTATACCTATATAAAATTCATTAAACATTTCATTCTTTTCCAATCGAAAAGAATCAATTAAAATTTATTATGTACTTATATTTTTTTGATAAATTATCTATTTTTATCAACTAACGTACACGCTTCTATCAAAATTTTCTAAATATTTTTAAGTTTAGTTTCCATGTTAAAATTACCGAATTGTATATTTCATATGTTAAATTTTCTACACCATAAAGTAATATTGTTATTCGATTTATATGAAATGTAACACACTGGTTGGTTTTGCCATATAGTAAGAAACTTGTGTCCTTAGATTTAGTGTGTCCATGCTTAAATTTCCGAATTATTTTTCATGTGTTCTAGTTTTATGTGAAGATCATTAATTATTATATGATTTGAATATAATTAATTATTATATGATTTGAATGAAATTTAGTACTCTATTAATGGTCTTATATTCAGTGAATCCTTTTTGAAACTCCGTTTTATATAAAATTTATTCTTCATGTCTTAAAAAATCTGAAATTTTTCACAAAGTAGTATTTTTTTACAAAGCACAATTTGTTAAAAAAATAATATTAATTACAAATCTCTGTTGGATATTACTACAAGTTATCTGGTCCCCTAGGTTAGCAGCTTTTTACTTTCACTTGGCTGATATTGAAAAATATATTATGTATATTATAATATATAGTTGTATATGTAATGTAATATGTATTTTAATAAATACACTTGAATTATTTACATCGAAATGGGACAGATGGTGCCCTTTTATATCATTGCGCAAAAGTAAACGGAAAGGATCTTAAATGAATAACACCACAATATACTAATAATATAATATTAAATTATGTAATATAAATTATTAGCACTTTTGTAGTACATAATTGAAAATTATTGGCACTCTTTGTGGTATAATTGGAAATTATTGGCACTTTTTAACATTTACGCAATGCTATTTTTTATGGTTTATAAAAAATAAAATTAAGTATAAGATTTTATTCTTAGATAAAAGTTGCGCAAAATTAGAGTTTCAATTAAAAATGCTAAAATTAATTAATACAATTTTACTAATCATCTGTTCACGATGAGAGAATAACATATTATAATATAAATTTAGTTATTGAAAATAAATTAGACAGTTGTTGTTACGCTTTTAATTGACATCTATCACAAAAAATAGTAATTTTTTACAATATTATCTATATTTAAATATTAAAGTTGTAACGTTGAAATTAATCTGTAATACAAACTATTTCCGGTATATAGTTAGTTTATAGTATGTAATTGATATTTGCTTAATTAGTATTTATTTATTCTTAGATATTCATATTTCCCTTCATATTTCCATAAATGTAAATTTTATTAATTTGTGAAATGTTTGTAATGTTTGTATAACTTACTGACAGGTCCGTGTAATTACATCCTTGTGAAAATTAAAAAAAAACATTGGACATGTTTCACTATGATAATTTTCATATAAATCGATACAATTTTGAAAATTGCTATTTTCATGGTCGTATATTATCAATTACATGTAAAAGGTTAAACGCAATAAAGGTTTTTAACCCATATACTTTAGTTCTTTTCCAAAATGGAATATGAACCATTCTGAAATCAAAATAAATTAACATTATATTATTTTCAACTATTAAGTCAATTTAACGTTTAATATGATTCTGCTTATAATTTCCTAGCCTGACATCTCTGATTTAAAACCGTAGAACTATTATATCCGCGCCTTCCAGTGTAGGTAGACCAAAATTCCGAAAAATGATATTTTTCAAAAGATTTGAAATATACAACAGTTAATCTCACAATTTTTATGATATTAAAGTTTAACTTATATTTACTGGTATCATGTTTTAAATCACTCTACAATCCTACTTTATTCTGGATAAGTATAAATTTTAAATTTCTATAAAATTGGTATTTAAGATATAATATATCATTGGTAATTAATTACTTAATCATAATCAGTCAGTACATATAAATTTCCGGTTGTAAAAATCCAATAAAAATCTTATTTTTTTAATATTCTGTAAAAGGTCGTACTTTTATCGATACCACTGAAGTGACATTTATTGATACCACTGAATAATATACACCGCTGAATTGATTAGCCGATGGCGATGATATAAAAAATACAGAGAAACAAACGCCTACGAATGACTATGAAATGAGTACCATGGAAATAACAACCTATAAAATCAAATTCACTCTTACTTATTAAAACAAACTTTATTTACTTTTTGATATGACGCAATAAAGTCTATATACATAAGGGCCAATACCCAATAATGCCAGTTTGTAAAGGCAAAAAAGTCAATGGACTTTATTTGCCCGTTTTCCGTAAATTGTGAATTAAGGTCGATGTTTCATGTGAAGATAGTTTGAGAACCCTTATAGTTTGAGGTTTGATAAGATTTTAATTGAACTTGTTATTTAAAATTAAAACAATTGTGAATATATGTAGTATATATAAGAATGACGATAACAAAATATAAGTACATGTCTATATATCATGCAAATATGTAATACAATATGTACATATTAAAATGTCGCTGTGGTGTAATCATACTCAATATTAATTTTTTTTTTTTTTTTCTGACCTGATAAGATTTGGCATAAATTCGTATCAAAAAATGTTATGCCAATTTTTTCATTTTGTTTTGGTTGAATTATAAATTATTAAATAGAAATTTAATCATGTATAATTAAAGCAAGTAGCAAGCGTATAAAGATGGCATAAGTTAGAAATAATTAAATTCAAGGTTAATACTGAGAAAGTTGAAATATACAAACTAATTTTTTAATGCCTTGAACATGCTTTGAATATAAGATTCATAACATGTTAATTAAATTACAAAAAAAAAAATATATTCTAGGCATATTCGTTATATAAATAATTAATTTTTTAAAATCATAATGTTTTATCGAGTAAAAATTAATAAAAATCATGCTTCTGGTTTTTTTTTTTGAATATCGACAATTGTATTATTTGTCATTTTAAGCACTTACTTATAAGGTGTTATAGAATATATAGTTTATATTTAGAATAGAATAGAGAAGAAAATATTTTAACATATAACTATTTATTCACTCACTGTGTTTAATTCACTTACCCAAATGTGTTGCCGGCCACAATTTAACAAAATATCGGAATCAGTCTTATCGATGAATAGGGTGACTTTCAGAAAAGTCATAGGTCTCCTTACGAGTCATAGGATGATCGGTAGACACAGTCACACGGTATTTATCTCGAAGGTTCCAATGAGCGATATATGTAGCTGTGGGTACTAGATCAAGGATCTACACTCGAACATTTGCTGTGTAAATACATATGTTAAAGTTTTGTCGGCACTTGAGGATCAGACGTTTTCTTAACAAAAGCAAAATATTTGGAACAAAATAATTGTTAGGGCCTGGAGTATAAAACCTGACGAAGGGATCACAAAGATATCTCGCGTTGTGGCGTGATCATTCGATTTATCTACAATGTTATTATATTATAATAAGTTAAGGATCTTCTTAAATCACTCCAAATTTTATCTCCTTACACCTTACCCTCTCTAGTGGTTGGTGGATCGTGTAAAGCTATAGATATATATTTTTATAAATGGGTCAGATTGAAATATATCATGATAGTACATTTTTAATATATTTAATAGCGTTTAAATTATATAATTTCTGTCAATTTATTTCTATAATGTAGGAGTCTAGCTAGACTAAATTTACCATGAAGTAAACAGAAAAAATTGAATAAAATATTTAAAAAATGTTTTATAGAATTTCTGTACTGACGCAGTTAACGAAATATGCTAAATTTAATTGAACGCTCCATATTCTCTTTCTGACTAAAAATTTTCGACATAGAAATTTACAATTTTAACTTTATCCCATAATAAGAGTGGAAGCATCGTCACAAATTTGTATGTTCTTGATTGGCGTATGTTGTCTATTTTTAAAAGAAATTAATATTTAATTAATTATTATATAATAAAATAATTTTTCGATTCACAATATTTACTTATTAAACCTGTTTTTTTTTATTCCCGTCTAGAATTAGAAGCATAACAAGGAAGTTATATACAAAAAAAGGTCATTAAATTATTGTGTTCAAAATCGAGTTTGTTAAAACAACACTTTGCAACAAAAAAAAAAAAAATAATTTAAATGTTTTGCATAAAACATTCATAAAAATAATGATTGATATTCAACTAACTAATTTTTTTTAACAATACATATTTACTTTCAATTTCAGCACATAATAAATAACAATTTTTAAATAAAAATATAAAAACCGATGACAAAAGGGACTGTGTTTCCAGAATAAAACGTAAAATGTTGCTATTCGTTTTGTTTAACAAACGAGTTAGAATGTTAAACATATCATAAAAAATATTTTTTACACTTTTATGCTTGAATTAGATGTGCGTTTTTTTGCCGCACGGCAACGCATGCGTTGACTGATAGTCAATTAGATGTGCATAATTCTTGTGCGTCCGGCGGTGCAGCAATTTACGACATTTTAATATTTGTTGT
Source organism: Rhamphomyia laevipes (assembly GCA_963920725.1). Lineage (NCBI taxonomy): Eukaryota > Metazoa > Arthropoda > Insecta > Diptera > Empididae > Rhamphomyia > Rhamphomyia laevipes. The sequence goes on along the minus strand of OY987259.1, from coordinate 30,023,783 downwards.
GCAATAAAAAAAAAATATTAGTGTTTATTGTGTTTATAAAATTGTGCTAATAATAAACACAAAATATTAATATCAATAATAAACATTAAATCTGATGACACAATACAATTAAAAAAAAATATGTTTAGAAATCAACAAAAATCTATTGTGAAATTGATTTTTTTTATTTTTAAGTTGGTAAATTTAACTCCTGCCTTGTGGCAGCACTGCCGCCGCACGGCAAAATTAGAATTAGAGATATCATGCGGCAACGCACCGTATGCGTTATCGCAGTGCGTTGTCATCTAATCGGTTACATAAGAATCTATGGTTTCTAACTTTGCCGCACGGCAAAACGCACTAAAAAACGCACGTCTGTTTCGGGCATTATGCTCGAAACAGACGTGCGTTTTTTAGTGCGTTTTGCCGTGCGGCAAAATTAGAAACCATAGATTCTTATGTAACCGATTAGATGACAACGCACTACGTTAACGCATGCGGTGCGTTGCCGTATGATATCTCTAATTCTAATTTTGCCGTGCGGCGGCAATGTTGCCACAACACAGGAGTTAAATTCACCAACTTGAAAATAAAAAAAAACAATTTGACAATAGATTTTTGCTGTTATGTCAACATATTTTTTTTTAATTGTATTGTATCATCATATTTTGTGTCTATTATTGATATTAATATTTTGTGTTTATTATTATCACAATTTTATAAATACAATAAACACTAATATTTTGTTTTATTTCACAACAAATTTAAAAATGTCATAATTCGCTGCATCGCCGGACGCGCAAGAAATATGCACATCTAATTGACTATCAGTCAACGCATGCGTTGCCGTGCGGCAAAAAAACGCACGTCTGTTTCAAGCATTATCGAATCTGTTTTTGAACTCATCACATTCCCGTATGATATGACATATGACGAATTTTGTACTACACCAAATCAATAGTATTGGTTTTCTCTTTCGAATGGGTTTCTCTTTCGAATGGAATTCGGTTTTAGTGGATTTTTTTTAACCCAAAAATTTTAACTCGTAGTGTAAACGAGTTGCCGAAAACAATTATTAATTTAATTAAAAAAAAAAATAACCGATAAAAAATATAGCTCTGGTTACGGTTCACTCATATTTTATTATGTCGTTTTAGTTAAGGATTTCGGTTCATGAAAAATTGCGGTTTTTCGGTTACGTTCCGGTTTGGCTTTCTGATTTAAATATCTTTAAGTCTGTTCTGAGAATCTATACTAAATTTAAAATTTTGATTAAGTATAAGAAAGCAAGCTGAAAAAGGTTTTAAATGATTTTAATTTGGTTTTCACTAGGGGAGTTGAATATTAAAGTTGTTTTCAAAGTGAATCTCGTCCTTTTTGTGCTGTTAGGCAGGATTGTAATGTAGAAGTTATGAGAAAATGTATCAATCGATTGAGTATTTCTATAGGAAATAATTTAAATAGTTATCAGAATTTCTTTTGCACATTTCTTTCCAACTAAAAATTGACTATAAAACACATTTAAAAAGTTTTTATATTACGAAGGCGAACACAAAATATTGAACGTTTATCAGATATTTTATATTGTCTCAATTAATTTAATGTCTTATACTTAGACTTAGACAAGATAAATATTCCGGGAATTCAATTCAAGTTTTGGTAAAAATAACTATTGTGAAAGCAAATGAAATATTCCTCAGGAATATTTATGTAAGAAATATTCCTCGGGATTCGGGAATATTATTTCTTAAATCTTCCAAGAAAAATACTTCTAGCCATTTTATTTTACCAAAATAATTTTTAAAAGTTAATCTAAAATTGTAAATTACTATGGATAAATAATATGTATGAAAAAAGTTATTGTTATATTATATTAATAAATAATAATTCTAAATAAATATCATATCAAATATTCATTCTAATTGCCATTAATAATAAATAAACTTTTGAAATAATTTAGATTAAATTTAAATTTAGAAGTTGTTTACCAATTTAAAAAAAAACTACGTCAAATAAAATTTTGTGTAAACTTAATTTTTATTTTTGTTGTTATAAACGTATTTATTTCATTTATTAGATTTTTATAAATTATTTTCATTTTAATATTGTGTTTATGTACATATATGTACTGATAAGTAATATAAATTTAAATATTAATTTATTTTACATTTTGAGGTCAAATTTTCGCTATGTTATTAAAAATATGTTTTCTACAATGAAGTCATAACCATACCATTTGTCCAAACATCTAACGAATATAATTTATATTGTTTGTTGTCTACTTCTACAATTCTTATGAAACTTATGACTGAGATGAATGTACCATATTGTACATTAACCGAACAACATTACATTTTATATTAAGATTTGACAAAATAAACTGGAACACTCCAGAAGAAAAAGTGATGACTAAGCATACAATAATCGTTTACTATCATATCATCAGTCATTAGTAATGAAAAAGTGCTTATATTTGAAAAACTTTATGTGGGAAATGTCCGAGAAATATAAGTAATTGTTTAATAAGTACTTATATATTTATAAAGAAATTGTCATTACTTATTTGTTGATGGCTGTAACATTGAATTCATTGATGAATTCATGGATGAATAATTTCATCTGTTATTATTGAATTCATCGGTTATTCATTGCTTATTAAAATCTATAAAAAAATGTGTTAGTTAAATTTTTCAAGTAGAATTTAAAATATTATATAATATAATTAAGACGAATAACTTTTTTCAAATCATATTTTCAATTAATCTTGATAAATTTAATTAATTCAATTATTTTTAGATATTTAATTGAAAATAGTATAATAATTATATTTAAAATTTAAATATGCAAATTATTAATCAGCAATAACAATGACATAATTAAATTGGTTTTTTGCTTATGTCGTTAATTGTTGCATTAATTAATTAATTATTATTATCTTTTTTTCAAAAAATAAATCACAATAATTATTTATTATTAAGAAAAAATATTTAAAAATTCAAAAATTTTAAAATTTATATAAAAATTATAATTAATTAGCACTATTTATTGGTTTTTAAAATTCATTAGGTTTTAACTTTGATGTATTGCTTCTATATAAGTTAAGTTAAAATTATATTATAATATTCACGGAATTTAAATTATTATTTATATTTACTTACCATTAAAAACCTAAAATATATCACTATCTAACACAAAATATACAAAAAATAAGTAATGACAACTTTCTTGGTGTCATTGGAATATAAGCATTAATTTTCTTGTCACTTAAAGTAAACATCAATTAATAAAATATGATCGTAAACAACAGATAAGTGATATAACAAACATCTTAGAGTCGTAATTATATTTTGAGCACATACAATTTTGTTCTATATCGTTAGCAAAAAATAAGTGATAACAATTTTAATACAGTCACAGCCATGTGAGTTCTTAGGATATTGTTATATCAGAGTTTTGTCACAGTTTTGTAAGCGAGGCTTATTACTAGAGGGTACTAATTCCATTTTCTTATTATTATATATTACGCAAAATACTCGAGACAGATTTACTCATAAGAACCCATCATTAATAAATAGAGCTCACCTTTTTTTTTGTTTCTTAACTTTATGTTAGTGGATGTCGCAGTTCTTTAAAGGTATTATAACAACATGAATGAAATGTCATCTATTAAAAAAACGTTTCATCTTATCTGAAATAATCATAATAAGTGCTTAATTGCTTCACATAATCATAATAAATCCCTAATTGCTTCACATTCAATCCCCATAAAACCTTCAATTAATCATTAATCATTACAATTTATTATTATACAAATATTTTCACTTTTAATGGCATTTTTAGCGATTTTTTTTACATATATAGTGACGCGATAAGGGGCTTTAGTTATTTTTATATTTCATATAATCGCACATAATGAGAACACCAACATAAATCTTATTTTTGTTTATCAAAATTAAGCGGAAAACAAATTATGTATTTATCAAAATTATAATTATATATTAAATAATTTAGAAATTCATAAGATTGAAAGTATTGTTTACCAGGAAAAATATAATTATACATATTTTTTTTTACGTATTTATGTTTTGAAATCCTTTTTCCAAGTTCCAAAATTGTTAAAATGGTTACCAGTAACGAAATTATTTCAAACTTTGTATAAGTGAATTTGTGTCAAGCGTGTTAGCAAGCCAATTGAATATAAATGTAATTATGTTTACTTTAATCATAACTTTAATTATTGATATGCATAAAAAATCTTAAAATGTTTACCTAGTTTTTAACGAACTACTTCGAAAACATAAACATAGATCTTGATGAAACTTCTATCTATATTATATCGTACAAGCATAATCGAATGAAGCAACCTTTGCATTTTGCATCGACTGATTTGGTTTCTCGAAGTAACTTAAAACATTTATTGATTGGATATTTTTATTTACTGAGTGAGTTACGAAAATTTTTAAATTTATATTCTTTATCTCTTCGCTATAGGAAAAGTATATTGTTGCCGACGATTTTTTATAGTAGTTAAATAATTAAATATATATATAAATGTATTAATATATATATAATATATATACATTTATATTAATACAGGGTGGACAGGATACTAAATAGTTGATCGATAATATAAAACGATATTATTTGTGGTTGTATTCAAAGCAAAAAAAAAAAGGATGGGTACTTTCCTGGAGTTACAGTCCATTCTCGGGTTCGGTCTTAATAAAAAGTAGCATCCTAATTCCATAACATGAGATTGGATCAATGTAGAAGATTTGTTTATGTATCATTGGATTGGTAATAAAATGCCATTGGAAACTAAAATCCCTACTTACAGTGTCCCTGTATACGACAACGTCGTATATAAGGAAGTTTTTCCTTAATTATGTAAATATATTCTAAGTTTTAATTCCAAATTTGGTTTCTCTATATTCCATTTTTTACTGAAAACTTGAATTTTTAACATATTAATACAATGAATGTTCTTCTGTATTTTTTTTTTTTTTTTGTATATTGAAAATCAAAAAATTAATAAATATAAATAGAAAAATAAAAATTTAATTTCGAATATTTATCTCTTGTTTTTGTTTCAGTGTTCTTGCACAAACCCCAATTTAGTACGATTCGCAATTCCTTAGTAATTCTGTTATTAATAAATGTAAATATTTATCTTTATTAGTTCAATAATCTAGAAAAAAAAAATCATTATTTAATAAATATGTATTAAAAATATTAATAATTAATAACTAAATTATTTTAGATGCTGTTATATAAAATTCTAATTATAATTTATTTCTAGGTCAAAATGCTTGTGAACGAAAATCATTTATATTCTTGCGTAAAGAATTACCTGTTCGATTGGCAAATATAATGAAAGAAATTGCATTATTACCTGAAATATTATTATGCACAAATTCAGCTAATCAAGTTAGTCAGTGGTATGCAAAATCATTTGAAGATGTTATACAATTTGAGAAAACTGAACCAACTCAACCAAATTTGGAAAAGTAAATTCTATATTATCTAATTATATTTTTAAAGTAAATTTTGAATTTTGAATATTATATTTATAGATTTTGCAATACATTGGCACAAATACGGAACAGACATTCAGATGTTGTACAAACAATGGCCCAAGGTGTTCTAGAAATGAAAGAAAGCCAGGGAAATACAGTTGAAGGACATATGGAAACATCAATACAATATTTTTTGGATCGTCTTTATATGTCTAGAATTAGTATAAGAATGCTAATAAATCAACACAGTAAGTGTTAAAAATATTTACGCTCGCTTTGTCCCATATAACAAAAATAAAATCTACATTTTATTTGTTTAAAAATCTACAGTTTTCTTGTTTAAATTTAAGATTAAATGGTCCTAAAAATACGTAAAATATAAAAATGGGAATGATATTTAAAAAAATAAATTATGGAAAACGAAATTATTAGGGAAATTACCAATTTAAATCGCAACACTAAAAAAATATTGATAAATAAGTGTAAATATTTGCTGATACATGATAATTTACTATGGAACAGAGTGAGAAATATTTTAAATTAATTTTTATTAAAAAATATTTTTTTTTCATATATAGCAATACTTTTTGGTGGTTTCAATGAAGATCAAGGAAGACATATTGGCTGTTTAGATCCTGCATGTGATATTAAAGGTGTTGTACATGATGCTTACGAAAATGCCAGATTTCTATGTGATCAATATTATTTAGCAAGTCCAGAATTGGTGATACAAGAACATAATAAATTGGAAAAAAGTCTTCCAATTCGAACATGTTATGTACCATCACATTTATATCATATGTTATTTGAATTATTTAAAAATGCAATGCGTGCTGTTATGGAAAGTCATGATCATGATTTATCCGATAAAGTACCACCAATTAATGTATTAGTATCACGTGGTAAAGAGGATATATGTGTTAAAGTATCAGATCAAGGTGGCGGTATACCAAGATCACAAGTTGACCAATTATTTAAATATATGTATAGTACTGCACCGCAACCATCAAAGTCTGATTTACATACAGTTCCTTTAGCTGGATATGGTTATGGTTTACCAATTTCCAGACTTTATGCCAGATATTTTCATGGCGATATAGTTTTATTATCAGCAGAAGGATTTGGTACAGATGCTGTTATTTATCTTAAAGTATGTATACATTAAAATAATAATATCAGTTTACAATTTAAAATGTTTTTTTTTTTTGTTTTAGGCTTTATCCGACGAAGCAAATGAACTTTTGCCAATTTTTAATAAAACAAGCTCAAGGTTTTATAGAGCATCAGTTCCAACTGGTGATTGGTCAAATCAGGTAAAACATAATAAAAAAACAAACAAACCAATTGTTATATAAAGCAACTGCCCAAAATATATGTTTTTTTTTTGTGTGTGAGATTTGAGATTCTTTTTGGCGTACAAAAAATAAAGCTTTAATCTATTTGCAAATTAGTTTGTTTAAAAGTTTAAAAAAATTATGCATTTTTTTTTTTTTTGCTACATTTAATTTAATTTTATATTTTTTTTTTATATTTAACTCATAGCACCAAATAGAACTCAGTGTTGTTAAATAAATTTAGAAAATAAGAACAAAATATTTTTTATAACATTTTTTTTTTATTTAAAATTAAATATTTCTAGATATAAAATTTTTATTTTTGCTCTATTTTTTTATTGTTTTGCTGAATTTTAATGTTGTCTCCCAAAAACCAAATTGTTGGTATACATTATTAATAAATTTGATAATTTTCCTAAGTAATGTATTGTCAAATTTTATTAACTGGAATATTGATTTGGGTATTCAATATTTTTATTGATTTTACAAATATTCATTTACTGATTTAAAAAAAAGAATAGAAATTTATATAATAATTTTCCATAATTCTTTATTTAAAGGGTAATCCAAAAATAAAATTTATTTTTAACCATAATAGTGAACTACAAAATTATCATAAAAAAAATTAAGATGGGTAAGTCGAAAACCATAGAAAAACTAAATCATATAGTTTTGTTGAATATGATTGTAAATAATACGAACAATACTCATTTCGAATCCTACTAATTTATTTAATTCTGTACATCTTCTTAAACCAAATTTAATTAATATTTGTGTCAAAATTTGAAAATTTCAAATGATTCACAAATTTCAAATCCAGTTCGTACTGAAATAAAATACTTAATTTATTGGGATTGGTTGTCTTGTTATAATTTTAAAGTCTTAATGTTTTATTTTACTTGGACCAAAATTTGAATTATAAGAAACAATATAATTAAATTAAATATTGCTTTTTGTTTTAAATATAAATTAATTTTTTGGTTGTTTTGCATTTTCTTTTAAATTGAAAATTTTCATTATAAATGTAAGTAATAAAAACAACCACATTTAATTTAATTTGGATTTCTATTTTCTTTTCTTTTTTTTTTTTTTTAAATTTTTTTTTTTTTTACAGAAATATTCAGCATCTTATAAAATTTAGAAAATATACAATATTTATTTAATTTTAATTATTTTTTCTTTATAATATGGAGAGTTATTAAGCAATAAAATGAAATCAAAAATTGCAAAATTATAATTTTATAGCTTTGTATAATAAATTAGAATTATTGATGGTAATAAATTTAATAAATTATAAAGTATAATATAAATGTATAATTGTGATTTTATATTCCATAAGAAAGAAATTGAAATTTTTGTTTTGTTAAAAACTATTTTTTTTTTAAATTAAAAATTACAGAAAACATTTATTTCATGTTGATCAATTTTAAATTTTATTTTCATTATTTATTCTAATAAAAAATATATATTAAGTTTTAAATAAATCATTTTTAATGTTTGGTTAAAATAATTGTGTTTTATTTCGTTATTTGTTAATTTATAAGATAATTTCTAAATATTACAAATGAATCAATTTCATTAATAAATATATTTATGTAATTTAATAAATTCACAAATTTGTTTTTGTTACAATAGAGTTCAGTGATGAATGCTAGACAAATGAATGCAACACCACAAAAACGATTACAGGAAAACGACAGCAATAATGATTTATTTCAAAATAAATCTTGAAATATTAAATTTATAAAATGAATAGCCAATTAAATTGCAAATATTGTTTTAAATAATTATTAACTCTTTTAGTTGTTATTCAATTTTCATTATGATTTAAGTACAAAATAAATAGTTTTAAAGTTGTTAATTTATTTTTAAAAGAAATTGTACAAAATCAGTGCATTAAAATGTTTACGGTTGTTTTAGTAATTTTAAAATTTTTGTTATGACAAAGTAAAATAGTTTTTTATGTAATAAAATAAAATATAAATAAATAATATATATATTATGCCTAAACTATATGGTATACTCTAAAATTCAGAATTATTTTTTTAATTTTCTTGATTTATTAGCTAACGTAAAACACGTTAAAATTGTAAGAATTCTTAAAGTTAAAGAACGTTGAAATAATATATGTAAGAATTGTAAAATTTTAATTAAATTTAACTTTTCTTATGGTGAATTCGTTTTAAGAATAAATGTTGTCCGCATTCTGCATTTTTGCACAGGTCTAAAAATAATTGCGTGGTAGATTCTTAAAAATTGTGCCTGTAAATTTCGCATTTTTTGCCTTTAAATTTTCGTCGATGCAGTATTTTTACCACGCATAATACGGTATCAAAATAATAAAAAAAAAATATTAAATATCAATTTGAAATGGACAAGTAAACAAAATATTAAAAGAAAAATAATAAAGCTACAATTATTTGTGGGATAAGTTTTCTTAACTTATAAATTTTGGATGCTTGTTCATTATAAATAACTTAAAATTATAAAAAGCAAATACCATTTCAAATTTCATTATTTTTCCTTTTTTAATATATAGTTTTAAATGTAGAATTAAAATGTAGATTTTTTCCTGTTTGTTTGTAAAGTGAAAAGAGTGCAAAACTGTACTAAAATGTAGCATTTCTCGAGAAACGAATTCACCATTACATTATTTATAAAAATCTCTTTAATATATTTTACCATCTTACCTCTCTATCGTTTTATGTGTTTCTACGTTCTTTATATTTCTATGTTAGTTTGTTAGTTATAAATTAAACTATATGATTTTTAAATTTTTAAAGATTCAATGTTAAAACGATATTTGTGCAATGGTGAAAATAGAAATGATTTTTATATTGCCATGACCAGTTTATAGTTAATTTGTCTGTCAAATACCAACAACTATATTATACATGTACAAGATGATAGGTGCAATTGAGTTCCATCTACCAGCACGATGAATATCGTGGGATTCACCAGCACGAGTAACGTGCGATACGTTCCCTTTATAAATGTATCGTCGTTTTAAAGAAAATGAAATGGAGAATTGTAAATTCACCATCATACATGCAGTTATTAAAAAAAAAATCTTTTATTCTATTCTCGAGATTTATTTTTATCTAGAAAAAATATTATTTAATATGTGAAGATAATATATATAGAAGTAAAAAGAATTAAGTTCAAGAGCAACAGGAATAATTTAGACTTTAAAAAATATATACCTTGCTTAAAAGAATAATTTAAGTAATTTTAAAATAAAATAAATTAAGCTTTTAAAATAATTATTCGATAGGTAACAAAAATTAGTTTATATATTTACTAGCTTTAAAAATATTTCAGCTAATATTGTAATTGTAGCAAACTAATTATTACACTAACTACACTATTTAATTTGAAGATATTCTAAGCAAAATACTTTCTTATAATTAGGTCGTTCCTTTGAAATCACCAGGAGTAGGAAAGGGTAGGTAAGCTAACGACTATCTAGATCTACTGCTGGCTATTATAGAATTATAGTGAGCAGTAGTTTCCAAAAGTAGATGTAAGTATTTTTAGTTTTACAGAATCTGATAAATGTCACATATGATTTAAAGGTATAAGCTCGAGAAAGGGAAGTACCTATAAATCAAGTAAAACAGTGCATTTTCCAACATGAATTACAATAGTGAATTTAAATTTATGTCTAATTCAATCTACTTATATAAACAAGTCGGCATAATATGAATATGCAATAATACCCTGCAAAGGTGTCTTGCATGACATGTCCATAAATCACCTAAGACATGTTGTCATGATGACACGCTCTGAAGATGAACTGCAGACATAGCAATATAAATGGCAAAGTTGTCTGGCACAGACATGTTTTGGGTGTCTCTTGAATTACATGTCTTGCAAGCCAGAACTATTTTATTATTTAATAAAAAAGTAAGATTTTATCATTTAAACCAGAATTTTAAATTAATAAATTATTAAAAATTAGAAAAAAATTGCATATCACAAATTCAATTCATATTTAAAATAAAATTAAATTCTTAAAAAAAAAAAAACTAAATAAACTCAATTAAAAATAACGAAATGAAATTAAATTAGAAACAAAAATAAAAATTAAATGTCGGTTGATGTTTGATTAAACTTGAAATGTATATTTATATATTTATTATTCTTTGCTTTTTGAAATAGTCACCAGTAGGACTTCGAGAAGGATGGAATTTATTGTTTTGGTATATAAAATAAAAGATAAGTATGCTCAAACGTCTTTTGTATATACATATCTCTTTTTCATAATTCGTTTTAAATTACCTAAGACATATTAGGGCCATGTCTTGTCTATGGTCTATCATTCAAGACTATTTTTTTTTTTTGAATATATATAGGAATTTAAATCCGAACATATAATTCCAAAATAAAAATTGGACATATTAAATCCGTTATAAAAAGTCGAATATAAGTCAGTTGAAAAATATCGGATTTGAAGTTCGAAAACAAACTTGGATTAACTTATAACCGAAAAAGGGATAAGTTTCTGGAAAACATACTGGCATAACATAAAATGGGAATTCAATTAAACGATCAGTATATTATAGTCATTTATGTGCAGTGCACACTACACTATTGTAATGTGTATATTTCTTAAGCCTTTTTTCATACTTTAAATTAATAAACTATACAAATATTAACAAATAAAAATTGATCTATTGATCTATAGAGAAGAAAAAACTGAAATTTTAAAACCAATTTTGAAAAAAACGGGTTAAATTATACCACTTTTTATACAGGCATAATTTATTTTTGAAATTATATAAACGATTTTTCAAAAAATATACCACAATGAAGTCGTATAAAATATACAATATACCACTTTGGCAACGCTTATTGTGACCCAATGTGCAAAATACAGGTTTTTTTTGTTCTAAAAGTTACGGAAAAATAAGAAATTCTCAACAGATTCTGAAAATTTAATGTTTTTTTAGTGTTGTTTATTCGTAAATAAAAATAATATAATATGGTGTGCTTGACAAAAGTGCCGAAACTTTCCGCTACTTTCTGAATAGTTATACTGAAGGTTTTCTTATTGAAATTATTGAAGATTTTCTTAAAGAAATTCATTTGGAAATTTTTTAGTTATACAGCATCAAAAAAAGTAAAAACATAAAAATAATATGATTGTTTCAAAAAATGTATAAAACCACTTTCCCTTAATGTTCGGATATCTATTTGTAATGATGGCTCTATTTCATGTAATACATCTACCTAGCAGTTTATTTACAGCTCGGCTACTAACGTTAAAGCCAATAGTCAGCCAAAAATTTTCACATAATGTTTTAGTAGTTTGGCAGTTGAAATATTTATAGTTTCATAATCGTAAATAAATGCATCATCGCCAAGTTCAATATTAGAGTTTTTATCAATTATTTCTTCATCGTTAATGCTATATCTTCATGATGAACAGCTAAAATAGGCTCATCAATTGCCACAGTTGAATCTACAAATTATTCTGCAACTTTTCTCTTAATTATTTTTTCTTTCTGAATTCCTCCAATCAATATTCCAAAATAATTTTTAAAATATTTCTTTTGTTCTTTTTTCTCGCTCGTTCACCTTCGGAATTGGTAAGAAATTATTCGCATCTTCCGAATTCTGCATACTGGGAAATTGTCATGATATCATGAACAATAAGTCAAACGTCATATCCATATGGAATGAAAACTATATAATAAAATTTTATAAAAATACAACACGTCAAAAATCATTCAATATCTAAACAACAATCACCTTTGTTCTTGGGATAATACTATTTTAAATTATTTATAGTTTATTTAAGTTAAAAGTTTTAACAAAATTTATCTAATTTAATAATAAAAATGGCACATGAAAATTTCAATTTAGAGTTTATAACAAAATCATTTGAAAGAAGTTTAAAAGATGAAGATGATGTTTATTTAGATGATTATGTTGTTGCCTACAAAGAATACAATAAGTAATTTTTGATTTTAAATTATATATATGTATATAAAGAAAAACTAATTAATTTTGATTTTAGGTTCTTCCATTGTCTGGGTACCGTATTTAGTTTTGTTAGCAGTGATGTTACAAATAAAATAGCAATATTGGAAAATTTTCGTTTAAATGATGATAATAGTGAGAAATTTGAAACATTTAAAACTATGTTAGATTTTGAAAAATCATCAGAATTATTTAAAAACAATCGATATGTATCCGGAAGTAGAACATTATTAAGATTACATCGAGGACTTGGTTAGATTTTTCCATTAAATTAGTTTATAATTTTATTATAATTTTTTAATTTACAGAATTCATTCAGGAATTTCTTATGCAATTAAGTAAAATAAATGGTTCGGATAAAACTGTAGGTGTTTGTCAAACAGCTTATAATAATACATTAGCTAAACATCATCCATGGGTAATAAGAAAAGGTGCATTTGTAGCTATGTATGCATTACCAATACAAGAAGAATTACTTAATAAAGTTTGTTCTGATGTTCCCAAGGCAATTGAAATGCTTCCAAAAATGTTGGAAGTTAGTAATATTGTTTATGATCGTACCAATAATCTTTACACTGCCTTTGATTTACATAGTTTACCTTAAATTAACAAATAAAAGTCATCAATTTTATTTGAATATTATTAATTTGAGGTTTATAGATCTCTAATTATTCCAAATTTACAATACGTATTAAATTTTTTCTTAAAATAATTATTATTATGCATTTTTATGTAAATTTACAAGAAAAAAGTATATGTGATGAATGAAAATATATGTTTGTAAGTACAATTAATTCTAAAAACATTATTATCTATTGTAGATAGGTTAATGAAAATTTATTATAGTTTATCTGAAACAGTATATCGGTGGAAGATTTGTTTTAATTTTTTGAATGTATGAATATTTATAGTTTCTTTTTTAATAAGTATGTTTTTATTTATTTATATATTTAATAACGTTTCTTTTACTTTTTATTATAATATTTTCAGCTTTAAATAATACAAAATTATTTTTACTAAATATATATGTACTATTATTATTTAGTTCAACATTTTAATGTGCTTTAATAAAACAATAATAATTATATACACCAATAATTTTGTATTATAAATTATATAAATGTTTTTTAATTATGATATTTTATTATTCACGATATTGAAACATTTAATTATTAAGTAATAATTAGTTAATAATTAATTTTATAATTGTCGTTTTAGATAAGAAATTATATTACTTTGACTTTGAGTTGAGTAATATATCAACTGTAATGATAAACATTTATATTTGAAAAAAAAAATATTTCGTTTAGTTAGTTATAAAGATCGTTATCGAAAATTTGGTTTACTATATAGAACTTTTAAATCGAAATATAATTTTGTTTATGATATTGTACCTACAGGTACATGTATAAGATTTTTAGAAAATTATGACTGATAAAAACTGATTAAATTTTTTCGTTTATTTTTCAAATTGCAAATCAAAAATACTAAATTCGTATTTGTGTACTAAGTTCTTCTAATTATCTTTTAATATTGATGTTAATGTTATTAGAGAGCATTGTAAATATTTAAAATAACATTAAGAGATATTATATGAATTTCAATTTCAGTTCTTAACTTTCAGAACTCCATTTGTACTACACAATTTTATTTATAAACAAAAGTTAGCCTTCGTGATGTACAAAGAATTTATTACATCTATTTTTTATATGTTTATGAACACGATACTGTTTTAGTGAAGTTACAAAATCATTTCAAACTTTGAATTTAATATTGTTTTAAACTGTGCTGTAAGTAACTTATTAAATCGTCTAAAGATTGAGGGTGATTCATACTTGAAGCGAAATTGGTGTAATCCATCATTAGTTTAAAAATGATTATGATAAATTGAATAAGTAAAAGTATATTTCAAATAATAAATATATAGGACCCAATAATATTAAATTGGAGTTATAAAAAAATAGATTTAAATATATATTATAATTTATTTTTATCAAGATTTTTTTTTTACAATCATATTTATCTTTGAATTTCATTTTAGGCTTAATATATTTACTAAAAATTAATATAATTACTAGTAAATTAGTATAATAGTAAAGTTACAAAAATCGGTAATAAACAATACTATTTGTTTTTGTGAAAACATAAATTTTCTTTAATGTACTTAAAATCAATTTAATACTTATTGTAATACTTTTTTAATAGGTAGCTTAAAATAATAACAATTTACATAATTAAATACTATATGTTTAGATGATATGGCCTTGTTTAAAATTATTAGTGTTTTGAACCTGTTACCATATTGTCTGGCATTAAAAGACCTGCAAAATTATTAAAAAAAATAAATAAATATTTTTTTTCTGATATAGGTAATTGGAGCATTTTTGTACTTCTATATATATATATATATATATATATATATATATATATATATATATATATATATAATAATAATAATAATATTTACCTGCAAAACTCGCCGACATAAAACAAACTACTGTACCGACAACAAATGATCGAAATGCTACAGCTGTAATTTGTGTTCGTCTTTCTGGTGCTAAAGCACTTAATGTACCAATCATAATACCTAATGAACTAGGGTTTGCAAATCCACAAATAGCAAAAGTTGCTATTCCTGCACTACGTGGCTAAAATACAAAAAAAAAAAAATTACATAAATATCTTTAAAAAAAAGCAAAATTTAAATCATCTTACCATCAAATCATTATTTTCAATATATTTGCCCAAACGTTCATATGCAACAAATTCATTAATAATTGTCTTTGATGCAATTACTCTAGCAACAATATCACAATCTTTCCATTCAACACCAAGTATCCAACTTAATGGCATAAAAATTTTCGAAAATATCCATTCAAATGTAATATCATCTAAACCAACTAAATAACCAAACCAATTAATAGCACCATTTAAAAATGCTATAAATGCAACAAATGCAACTAAATTTGCAATTATTCCTAATATTATTTGTATAGCAGCGGTGGCACCATTTGAAGCAGCATCTAATACAGAAGAATCTTCGCTACAAAAAATTTAAAATTTAATATCAAAAATTAATGCCATAATAATATTAATAATTACGATTTTTCTAGTTTAATATTATCCGATTTTGTTCGACTTTCTTCAATTTCTGGAAAATATAATTTTGATATTGCTAAAGAAGCTGGCGCCGCCATTACAGTTGATGTTACTAATAATGCTGGCGATGCACCAAATTTAACATATGCAGCTAAAACTGTACCCGATACAGTTGCAAAACCTGATGCCATAATTGCATGTAATTCAGATCCGGTTAAATGTTTTATATATGGCCGGATTAATAATGGACTTTCACTCATTCCCAAAAATATATTTGCAGCACCATTAACACTTTCACAAACTGTTGTATCCAATAATTTTTGTAATATCCAACCTAATCTTAATATAACCCATTGCATTGCACCCAAATAATATAATATTGATATACAAAAACTAAAGAAAAATATTACTGGTAATATTGCAAATGCAAAAATTCCAGCATTTACAATTTCATCACCAAATACAAAACGACTACCAACTTCAGAATATCGTAAAAATGTAACAATTTTATTACCAATACATTCAAATATATTACGTCCAACTTCCCACCGTATACAAACAATACCTAATAGAAATTGACATAGGATACCAGTTAATACTGGACGCCATTTAATTGCTCGACGATCAACTGAAAATATATATCCAGCTAAAACAAATAGTAATGGTCCAATTAAGGATACTAATCGTTCTTCGTGCCCTTGTGTTTCGAAATATAAAAAAACTACTAGACCGGCTACAATCAACAAAACAATTATTGCTGTAATGATTTGTTTAATAGTGTAATGGTAATAGCTGAAAAAAAAATAAATTATTAATATTTATTTTATTAAAATATTTTGCTAAGAAAGTTGAATAGAATTTTTACCGTCTATGAAAGATAATTCTCATTTTAAATGAATTATTACTGATAATATTTTCGTATAGACGTTTTCCTATTCTTGGTTTAAATACCATATAGTAAAACATTCCGAAATATATTAAAACTGTTAATATTAATAACATTCCATAGCCGTCACACCATTGAAAACCACATTTTCCTTTACATCTAGAAGTATTTGTTGAATTAATAATAACATCATGTGAACTATCATGTATCGATTCTGAAAGTAATAATAATTTTTTTCGCAATTAGATAAAGTAAACAAATATCTTAAAATTAATTTTCTTAATTTATGAATATTCCTAATAGTATCTAAAAAAGATCTCAATTTGTAATTTATTCGCAGTAATTTAAAAGCTGTTAACCTAGAGATGGTTAAAGTTGGTAGTTGGTAAAACTGTGCCCTTTACAATATTACTATTGTTGCTTACACCATACAAGTACGCAAAGCTTATTTTTACCACAAAGCCATAGAAATTGAAAATTAGATTATTGTATATATGCTGATAAAATTAAATTATGCCTTTAATATTAAATTTAATTATTTTATAGCAAATACATATTTCTAACAAGTTATTAATTAATTTTATTTAATTTTTCGGAATTTTGTTAAATGAACCTTGTTACACCAAAATGCCATATCTAACTAACGAGCAGCGGAAACAAATTGTAGAATTTTAATTTTCACATGATCGATTGTTAAAAAAATATGAGTAATGAAGAGCATTACCATCACCACTTAATTGCTTTGAAATAAACAGAATATTCTAGTTTAGGGTATTACAAATCGTATAGTTCACCACCAGCGCAATATGGTTCGGATTGATATCAAAAAAGTTTATCGGGTTCTAAAATTGGCAATGGAATGACGGTGAATGGGACAGGAACACCGTGATACGCCAAATAATTTTGTATGCCCATCGACAACATCTCATTCCACCACTCAGTTCATAAACACCTCTGTTAAATACCATGAATTAAATAATTAGAATTAAATCGTAATCTTAAATGGACGATAAATAATGGAAAGAGATTTGTTTTTTTTCATATGAAATTTATCAACAGGGCTAGAATATTAGCATTATCATATTATTTCCAAAAATACGATAACGTTAAGAAAGAGCTACAGAAATATTATATTTTTTTTAAAATTCAAGCAATGTTAACATAGATTTAGTCTACCAAATCTTCACTACATGAATTCTTTTTTTTGGCGCTTTGATAGTGAACTATTTAAACATTATTATTGAAAAAAAAAGTAACAATCAAAAACTTACCAGCTTCAATAAAATAATATGTTGCATAACCAAAATATGATCCAACTAAAATATGTATTACTATTTGCAATAAAATTTTAATTATATTTTCATATTTTTTATATTGTCTTTCAATAAAACTGAGCTGTTGATGATTTTCTAGTTTTTTCTGTCTTTCTGAATACTGTCTTGAAAGCTAACAAATTTTTTAAATATCATCATTAACTTTAAATATATTAATTTATAATTTAATTGTTACCTCTCCGATTTTGATTTCATGTCCGCCATTACGTAAATCTTGTGACTATAAATACAGAAAAATATTTTTATTAGAATTAATTTTAAAAATATATTAAATTTTTTAACTTACATTTTCTAACTCAAAACTATTGTTCACTTCACCTGGCATATTTGTATTCATTTTATATTCAGTTTTTCAAAAAATGCAATTTTCCCGGGTAAAACTGGAAAATTTAATACAAAATATTATTTTAAACTATAAATTGTCATAGTTTATGAACATAAAATTTATTTGAAGAAGTTGTCTACTTTTTGGTAATTTTTATGAAACTAAAATTATTAAAATAATATTTTTTTTCAATTATCTACTAAAAAAATTTAATCAAAATTAATCACGTCATTAGAATTGATTAAGTACCTATATATTAGCTGTCATCAAACATAATTAAATATAAATTTATATTACAGTAGCGACCACATGAACGTTACAAGTTACAACCCTTGATATTTTTGAAATATTAATTTTTTAACTATTAAATATTCTATTTCCCGAAATTTATTAATTGTACTTATTAGTTTGGAAACATGGAACTATGAGCTTGCTAGCTTTATTTTGTTTCAACAATCTAATGATTTTGATATTCTAATATATCAATAAATTTCTTGTAGGTATTGGTACAGTTTACATTTTTACCTAAAATCTCATGTGTTATAGTTTATTTATTCTATATTTCGGCCTGTAAACGAACCAGTGACATAATATACCACAAAACATTCAGGCCGACCACTACGCTAACGATGCCCTTTGTGTTTTGGAAAGTGGGAAACTAAATATTATAATTATTATTTTGTTACTGATCAAGAATGGCATAAATAAAATTGAAAATTTTATCATGAATATTACAGGTGGTAGTTTCTTTTGCCAGTAGTGTAAACACTTATATTTAAAATATTTGAAGTATTTAAAATATCTAATCTCTATTTTGCTAAAACATATTTTTTGTTCGTTAAATGTTTTTTATATTATAATTATATTAATTAAATTAATTTTACATTAGCAACGTAATATATTTTATTGTTAATACATACTTGCATGACTTTACAAGTTTTATGAGATGGGGTTAACTGATTATATTTTAATGAAAACTCATTGATTATTAATTGATATTAGAATTAGGTTTAAAGCAAAGATGTTAATAACGAAATAAAGATTCATTGTTATCTTCATTGTTATCATCGTTTGGTTATTGTTCTGGATAAGAACAAAAAATTGGTCATAAAAAGATATCGTTCTTGAGGTCGAGGAGTCCGAAAATGTAATAAAGGTCGGTAGTTTCAATGGTCGGTAGTTTCCCTATTAAAGTTTTGAAATTTGAACAATATTTTTTTCGTTTTTAAACATTATTTAATTCTGTAGGTTCTTTTTGTATAATTTTCAGATGATATTTTTGAACTCTATTTTTGATGATAACGAAATTTTTCGTATTTTAAGCAATATCTACTTCTAAATGTTCTTTTTTTAATTATTTCGTCTATATCGTTTAACATCCTTGGTTAAAAGTTAAAACAAACTTTCACTATCACATGATAAGGAAGTGTATGTATACAATCTTTATTTTAGAATTTATTTAATCGGGACGAAAAATTTGTGATTAAAATACTTATTTGGCAGATACACTGTTTCGAATACTTTTATTTCAGTGTATTTTATATTATTCAGTCATTTTATGGATTCATTTTTTAAATTAGAGCCACAGCTTAAACGCCGTTTCTAACCTACTTATTTTGAGTTAACAATTGAGATATAGTATACATAACAGATACCTTCTTTAAAATCAGTTTTGTTACATTTATTTATGTGTTAATGCTTTTGCTTTGGACTTTCGATCATATTCGATGATTATAATTAAAATATTAATATTTTTTTTATTTAAAGATTAAATTGAGGCGCTACTATAACTTTAGAGACGTTTTCTCTACAAATTCGATATTAATTTACCAAGCATGTTAAATTTAAATAACTATGATTATATATTTTAAACATATGATTCACAAAATTATATTTTTAAATATAAATTATAGTGACAAAATTATATTTTTAAATTGATTTAATTTTCTAAAGAAAAATGCTAATCTAAGCGATTAGATAATAGTTGTATATCCAATAATAACACAGCTGTTTTAATTTTTTTTTACATATGTTAATATAACAATTTCACGTGAAGTTGCAGTAACATTTTACATTTTTAAAATACCTTAATTATAAATTCTTTTAATTACAATATAATCATCATTAAATCTCATGAAAAGATACTTTTTGGAATAGCATTCGTTTAGTTATAATATGTTATGTATATTTCTTTTATTTTCAAATCATTTTAACAAACTACGTTTTCGCATTATGGATGATACTATAGTAGTACACTACATCAAAATTTTCCATACATAATTCAAAAACTAGAATTTCTAAGATGTTTTAAAGAAAATTTTGTTCCCAAAAGTATTATCTTTTCATAATGAAAATCATTCTCATCTTATATAAATATTAAATATAATGTAATTTAAATCGCTGCATTGTCCAGCAATATCATTGAAAAAAATCTAATATTAAAATTGGCAGCTAATAGTAATTGGCGGATAACAATTATATACTTTAGATCTAGAACATATTAAATAAATATCGGAAATTTAAGACTGGATATTAATTAAAAAATATAAAAAGAAAATTAATAATGCACAAAATTAAAGTATAAATATAGTCAATAGTCCCTTGATATTCAGAAAACTATTTATGCCTTTTATCATGAAAAACGTGACCGAGCTAGACCAGAAAAGAGTTTTCTTATCAATATTACAATTATTAAAACAATTTCATGCATTAGAAACACATGAAATATAAATCGGAAATTTTACTATGAACCCACTAAAGCTCTCTTGTGCGAAAAGATGTTAAAAACCCATCGTACTCGGTAGTTTTTTTTTTCAAATTCGGAATCTCCGAACTTGAAAACGTGAAGAAAATATATTTTAACGTTTTCAATTCACAATGAAAATATAGCAACGCAAAGCAAAGTTGAAGCATGTCATTATTTTAAGTTTCAAATGCACTTTAGCTCAGTTGAATTCAAATTCAATTTTAAAAATGGTTGAAGTTAAATTAATAGAAGATTTAAAAACATAATTCTAAAATAATTGGAATTTGGAATGCAACAATTTCAAGTTTTATTTAATGATTGTACCTGGAAGCTGGAAAATATGATAATTTACTTTTTTAGTTATTTTTTTTAACATTTTCCACCGTTGCAAAAAGTTGAAAGTTGGATTTTGCTTTGCTTTGCGTTGACTTGCGTCAATCTATTTGAGATTGAAAAGTATTATTTTCATAAAGTTCTGCTTTGCATTGCATTGCATTGAATTTGCTTTACGTAACTCTTTTATTGTGAATCCAGCATAATTAACTTTTGTTGCAAGTTGCAATACTCATCATAGTCATATTTGTAGTTATTCTAGCTATTCCTAAAATATTTATTAGCTATTTCAAAATATTAATTAACTGAAACTATTTTACCTAACCAGTTTAAAATAATTCATTATTTAAAAAAAAAATATTAATTTACTATTTATCTATTTATGTATAGATAGACAAATAAATTATCTATCAGAATGTTAATATTTTGAAAATTGTCGCTTAAGACCTTGGGGTTAATGACTTTTTTTTGTAAATACCCTTAAGCAATGACAGGAATAAATTAATTTTATGGCACAGTGTTAAATGTAAATGAAAGAAATATGCTTAATCATTTCAAATAATTTTTTTATATATCAAATTTTGTCAACAGGTATTTTCCATAATTTAGAGTTGAAACATAATTTGTGTATACGTAATATAAAATACACTGAAAAAAATCAATTATGAATTTTGTCAATTATTTACTATAAATACTAAATTCCAAAATATAAAAATTACGATATTACGAGTAGACTAAATATAGTGGCATAAAATTATGCATTCAATCAGGTTGTCTGTAGTCTGCATCATTTATAATATAAAGTTTTAAATTAATGGGTTAAAATGACATTGACGACAATATAAAACTTTCTTTTTTTGTTAGTATAGTCTATAGTGAGTCATTCAGCTTGAACGACATAATTTACGATGAAATTTGGAAACAATATTCGTATTAAATCTAACAAATTAATTTGTTGAAAATAATAATTTCAAATTTAATTAAAATTAAATTTAATAATAAAAGATGTATGAAAAAAAAAAATGGATTTAGTTGTTGAGATATAACGTTAATATGATTTTTAAATACTACTATCTTTTTCTTAAATACTCATACTAGCAATCTAATGAATGTAATTGCGATTTTGGATGTTGTATTTTATCTATAAAATATTAATTACTTGTTGTACTTGTCATAACATTAAAAACAAAACAAATAATAATAATAAATAATTTGTGAAAGTTTTTACTAATTAAAGTAAATAAATAAATCTGTGAAATATGAAATTTTATAAAATTTTGAAAATCTATGAAATGTAACATAAATGTTTTAATTTAATTCAGAAAGAATTATAAAATTAGGGTATAATTAATTTGAAATGTATCTAATGTCCTTGGTTAATAATATTTTAGTTATAAATTATGAAATAAATATTACTAAATTAATTTGATTTTTTTATGGGGCTATTTTTATAAATAAATTCTACCAAAATATATTAATTTGTTTTGTTTTAATTAAATTGTAATTTTTTTATTAAATATATTTACATTTCCTTATTTTAATTGATAAAACCGCAAAACATAATTTATTTATATAATATATTTAAGATACGTATGCAAGTCGTCAAATTTCATATTGTCATTAACTATTGTCATTAGCATATTTTTATGTTATACACAAAATCAAAATTATATAATTTATTTAAATTAAAATAGAACTTTTAAAACTTTTCATTCGTTAAATTTTTTACGGTTCAACCAAATCAGTCGGTAGATTTGCTTATACTAAATTTATTATTCGAAATTTTTTATACATCCAGGTAATCATTTATAAAATATAAAAAAATTATTTTATATATTTATGAAAGTTTAAAATTTAAGTTAACAGATAATTAGGAGTTTGTTAAGTGCATTCATTTTAGTGAATATTAAAAATTTGATTTATTTTTTGGGAATTTAAATGTCAAAGTATAATATAAGTATAGTATGTTCGAAGTATAATATAAATACTTGTATTGTAAGGCAAAGCATTATGTTAACTATTTAACTTTTACTGATCCATCTTTATAATTTTGGTCTCGATTACTTTTGTGAAATTGATTCAAAACTTCAGGTTATATTGAAATTTATTTGATTTTAATTAGCCTATTTATTCATAAGGATAAAGAGTCTAATAACGGTATAATTATATACAATAATAATGACTATTAATGGCACTAGGATGTTTAAGGATCTAAATATTTGACGGAACGGATCACTAGTATGTAATTTATAAATTAAATTATGTTAGTATGTAATTTATAAATTAAATTATGGAAAACGTAACGATAAGGCAAGCAATTGTTTCATTTTCGGTTCACAATTTTTAAAAAATATTCACCCTAATTAATTTTACTAGTAAATATTAAATTTATAATGATCTCAATATTAGTTTTTAAAAAAATGATTTTTCTTTTCATATTTTCGGGAGAATTAAATGACATTACGTATTGATTGATTTTGTGGATACGTGCGAAAGTAAGGTTTTTTAAATATGAATAAAACGTCAATTATAACTCATAATTGAATAACGAAACGGAAAAGAATTATTTCGTTATACATACCATATAACGAAATGTAAAAGTTATATAATTTTTTTTTCATTTTGCACCACTAATTTGTATTGATATATAAACTGCCCGATAAAAACAAAGTTGTATTTCCAATATTTTCTGAAACTATTAAGTAAACGTGCTAATATCAAAAAGGTATTATAATCAATTCAGAAGTACATACATATATACTTATAAATTATAATAATGAAGAAATTCATATCTGGCAAACAGCGATAATAATTTATTTTTATCGAAATTTTATTGTTATATTTAGATAATTGTGCTGGTTAAATCACCATATAATTTAAGTTATGTAGAATGGGAATAGTTAATAATTTTAATATGTCACGTCGCCATATTAATAATTTTAATATGTCATATGTTTATTATCACTGAAATATTTTTTGTAACTGAAAAATATTTGTTTTCAATCTTCTCATTGTCTTAGAAATTCTTTAGCTGATACGTTAAATATTATTCTATAAATCCTGGTTATATAGAAAAAAACTGAAGGAAGTGAAATTTGTACAAAACAAACATTTAATTTTTCTATAAAAACAATTTAATAAATGTGAATTTCTATTGGGTTTTCAAATTTTCAATCTGAAAATTTCAGATTTTTGTTCTCCAATGAAAAGTCGATAATTTTTTTCTTCGCAATTACATGATTGAAATAAAATCTTTTACAAAAAGAAGATTTTATTTCAAAAAATTGATTTGGACCATTCGAAATGTTATTTAAATAAAACTCATTGTCGCAATTCAGTAGGTTGCAGATCACTGATTAAATATATTTTTGGATTAATTTAAGATTAGAGTAAGTTTATGTATATATAGTTTAAAATAAATTGGCTGAATAAATAAATTGAAGTAATAATAGTAAAATATAATATAAAACGTAAAGTAGAGTAATTAAATAATTTAAAATTAAATATTTAGAAATAGCGTATTTTTGAAATGCCAATCTGGTTTTATTTTTTAAATATCAAAATCAAAAACAAGCCAGAATATTTTTTTTATATGAATATACGTAACTTATGGAAATATTTATTTTCATCTTCAGTTTCGGGGCCATAAAAAAATTATAATTACAAGTTATTAAAACCATAAAATCATTAAAATAATTTTGTTATTTATACATTAAAAGAATTTGTTTAACTTCTAAACTTAATTTTATTTTTATATTAACAAAAAATTTTAAAATTTTGAAAGATTTGATGACAATTCGGATTAAATTTAAATGCATAATGGTCCACATAATACCGTCTAAAATGTATACTTCATTTTCGATAATTTTGTGTTACTGTTCCAAATTTGTGCTGCTGTTTATTTTCCAAATTATCATGTAAAATTTTGAAAAATTTGACAAATTGTTCATTATAAATAATTCATTGATTACACATATTTTTAATCATACCTTAAAGTTATACCGTCATCAAATCTAAAAGTATGTTTTGGTCTATCGAATTAGCTATTGATGCAGATTTAGGTATACAAGTTTGTATGTATTTTTTGTGTAACGAACTCAGGAAAAAACGTGGAATCAAAGTTGATATAACAAATGAACATAAAAGAAGACACATAAAAATTTTATAGCCTCTGAAGATTAAAATAAATTTATCACAACGTTGGATATTTATGTAAAAAAACATAACATTTTATTTTTAAAATTTTTGATATTTAAAAAGTAAAAACTTATTGGAATTCCAAATATTTAAACAAATAAAAAAATTAAGACGTAAGGACTTAATACGTTTCTCTCTTGAAATATCTGAAACTAAGCGATAAAACGTTAGCTAAATCTCTATCACTTATAATCAATCAATCTCTATCACTTATATATCACTTATGACTTGAGTTACATTGTCGCTTTCATTGCACTCTCTAAACGCGTTTGAACGCGGTCTACAAAAAGAGTAGACACAATAGAAAACGTAGATGTGGTAAATAACAACTGTTTGTTTACATTTTTTGACAGAAAAATATTATTTCTAAATTTAATTTTGTAAATTCTTAAATTCTTGAATTTAAATTAATAAAATACCTTTTGAAATTTTGAATTGAATTGAATTTTTTTTTTAAATTTTTAAATTTTTCTTTATTTTGACACTGCAAACCGCGATGAAAGCGAAAAAATTAAAAGTTGGCCAACTTTTACGTAGGCTACGTTTAGACTGCGTGCATTGTATAACTACTTTCATACAACTCCATACATTTCTACTTTATTTTGACAAATGCTACGTCTAGAATGCGTCTAGAAAGCGTCAATTGTAATCGCGCTATTATATTATAATCTTCATGTCAGCTAGAGATTAAAATACTCCCTGGTAGTTCTTAGTTCTTACCTTTTTGGGTTGTTGACCAATCAGCAATCAGCACCAAACACTTTTATATCAGACAAGCTCAGAAAACGGTTACTGACACTGAGTAATAAACTTTTTGGTTATTAGCTCAAATTTTTGAAATCAAAATTTCAAGTTTCTGGTTAATTTATTTTCTTTAACTATAACTATAAGGGCAAAGTCCAAAAGCGACAAATTTTTTTGTAACATTAAAAAAAAGTTCATTTAATTATTTTATAATTTTTTAATAAGAATTTTTATTTAAATATACATTATAAGTAAAAGTAATATTTTATAGCTATAATTGATTTTTTTTTAGTTTTAGTGAACCTTAGAATTTAGTAGATGATTTCATTTTTCTGCCCCCTCATTTCCCAAATAAATAAAAGTGAATCTTTTTGAATAATTTCACCAAGTAAAATTATTTTTTTTAAACTATAGTTTTTTATTCTTTAATGTTAAATTTATTTCTAATTTCAAATTAAAAGTAAATTTTATTTACATCAAATTATTCTTAAAGAAAATAATAAAAATTAAATTATAATATAAAAATTTAGTTCGGTATAAAAAATTATTTAAAAAATAAAATAAAAATAACAATTAAATTTTATTTACAATTAAATCTATAAAAATGTAATTAAATAAATTTTCAATATTTTCCTTTTTTTTTAGTGTAAATGAAAAGCTTTAGAATTGGAAAATTATAATAAAAGAAATTAATCTAATATAACTTTATAATCGCCCTGCAAGTTTCGTTTTACTTCTCCTGAAAATTACATATTTAAATATAATTACTTTAATAACTAATCTAATTAAAATTAATTATTATTATTATAAATATAATTTCAAAAAAATTTTTGATTTAATTTTCTTGCAAAAATCTTAAAATTGAATAAATAAAATTAATATAATTTCATTAAAATAATATTTTAAGATATTAAAAAAATCAAAAAAATTAAAAATTTTGAAATTTTTTTGTTAAGTTTTTGTGCCAACTAAAATTTTAATAATTAATTTAATTTCTATTTCTAGTTTATTTATTTATATTTTAATTAATATTAAATATGTATATATGTATATATTTTGTTTTAGTTTTGATTAAATATAAAATCAAGCTAAACATCTGAATTTATTTGTTCAGTTTGTTGCAGCTGATGATGTTGATGATGATTATTATGATGATGATTATGATTATGATGATTTGAATGACGTTTTCGATGAAATTCTGATGTTGTTTCATAATTTGTTGTTTGTGCTGATTGTGTTGTTGATATTGTTCCAGCTGATGATGATGATGATAATGCTGTTATAGCACCTAAACTAGACGCTGTTAGTTCATCTGAATCATAATAATTTGTTTGACTATTTGAATATTCAGATTGATGTTGCTGATCAACAGTACTATGATTACAATTTGTTGATATACTACGACGATGATTTTCAAATCGACTACGAATCCGGTGATGATTATTAATATGTGTTGGGTAATTACGATTATCGATTAACTTTATATCGAGTCGAGGAGATCTGAAAAGAAATATGGAATATAATTAATTTTTAATATCATAAAATTTTACTGAACTATTGCAACCGCCTAAAAATATGCAAACAAATATTAATTTATCGAATTAGCATTTATAAGTCCACAGGATGCATATATATTTATAATATTTATTTCGTCCTTAAAGTGAAGTTTTGTTATCAGACAAAAACAGGGAAATAAGACCATTTAAAGTAATTTAAAAATAATGATACAATTTAAAAAAATGAACTTCAACTTTAACTCTAAACCCAAGTTCATTTTTTTAATGGGTGATGGGAAGTAGCCTTAAGCCCAGAATCTAAAATGAATCTTATCTGACGTAAGGAGCTATTCAATTTTTTTCACACATGCTTGACTTTTGACCCACCCTGTATAAAAATTTAAAATTTTTACTATTCATTATATTTTATATTGGATAACAAGGTTTGCAAAGGAAATTTAATGGAATCATAAAATTTTTTATGTAAAATTTACCTTGGCACTTTTTCCATTTCATCTGAAGACCAAGAGTATAAGCGATAGAAGTTCCACGGGATGGCTGGATCTGTAAAATATAATTAATAACATTATTGACAAAAATAACAACAATAAAAAACTATTCATATAATAGAAAACTACAATAAAAAACCACACTTTTTCAAAACAAAAATTAAGCGCCAAAATTTAAATAATTCCTAATTCAATTAATGATAATTTTTTTGATAACAAATTATACAATGAAATATAATAATTTAATTTTGAATAATGTTCTAATATTAAATTGCGGAGTATATAATTTTACAATAAAATACAAATTAAATTAAATTAAAAATAAATAAAAAACTAAAACAAAAAATTTTAAATTACATTCATGCTAATCAAACGCTTTCAAAAAATATGTATAAAAATTATTTTAATATTGATTAGATTTGTTATTAGGGTTGGCAAGGGTTATATAAACACACATTTAAACACAGACTCTAAATTGAGCTTACCAGTGCTTTTCTTCGAATTTCAATAAAAAAAAAAATATTTAAAAAAATAAAAATATAAAAAATATCATCTGATTTCCATTATTTGAGTAATATAATTTTGAAATATGATCCTTAAGTCGAGACATTATTAAAGTTATGCCTTAACATTAATTTTGATATTTGGTTGTAATGTGAATTTTAAATTAATAATATTATTTTTTTTTTTATTTATATTGTTGCTGAATCAAGTATTTATGCTTTATTTATTTATTTATTTATTATGTAGAAATACAGTCGAACCTCTTTATATCAAATTGAACATGAATTAGTTGATGTAAAACTAAAGAAAATTAATATTTGATATTGTAAGGAATTTCTTGAATAATTATTATCGTTATTGATATTTATCCATCTTTAATATATGAGATTTTAAAATAAAATAGTCATTTTTTACAAATAAGAACTTAATTTTTAACAGTTTTTGACAATTTTGACAGTTAACAAGTTAATTTTTTGACAGTTATGAGAATTTATTTTGACATCCTTGAGTTATATCATAATTTTTTTTTGTTCATATATTTATGAAAAAAAAACTTAATTGGAATTGTTCTAAATTTACGACAACAAAATTAAATGGTTTTAACAGTTTTTTTATAGCTGTTTCATTTAAGGTAGTTTGATTGTAATATGTAAATTTTCAATTTGAATTAAAATGTATATGTAGATTGGTCACATAATAATAGAGAATTTATATAAAATTTCAAATAAGAATTAGTCGAGTTAGAGCATTAGTATTGGAAAACGTCACACTTACATGCCTGTGAACATTTTGGTGGCTCAAAATAAAGTCCTGGTTTTAATGGTCTTTCTTCTTCATCATGTACTTCAATTGTTAACCATCCAACTAAAACTGGTTTGTTACTATTTCCATTATTATTGCTATTATTATTATTACTATTAATATTATGACCATTTGTACTACGAATTTGTCTTTCAGATTTTTCCCAAATATTAATAGCACGTCGCACATCAATTTCAACCCAACCAGTATGTGAAACGTTTAACATCATTGTATTACAAATTCGTTTCTTACGATCTATAATATAATATATTATGGTTAATGTAAATATTTATTGCTTAAAATATTGAATATATTTTAATTATTTAATTATTTTTTATAAATACCTTCATTCTCACCTCGTTTACTTCTTCTTTGTACTGTTGATACAGTAACACGAATTTGTTGATCAATATCATCACAATTATTTGGTTTTGGTGTTGTTCTAGCTTCTGGATCATCTGGATTCAATTTAAATAATCTATATTATAAATAAATAAATTAATATATATTTTTTTTTTCTTTACAATATTGTAATTACCTTAAAACTGCTGTATCCAAATAGAATTCATTACTTTTCTTTTCAAAAAGTGTGGAAGAAAATATATATGTAATATTACTATCCTGTTGCCAATGAGATTCATTTTCATTACCTTGATTACATATTGGATAAGCAGCCATTTCATGTATTGTATCTTCTTGATTTGGTCGATTACGAAATACATCAAGTATTTGATTTCTAATATTCTCTTTTCTATAAAAAGAAATTATGATAATAATAATAATAATAAATATAATTAGGGGAATTGAATAAAAATATTTTTTTTATATTTAAATCTAATAACCGATAAATTTTCATTATTCACAACTTCTTATTTCAGTTTATATCAATTTGTCCATAAATGGTATCATTATTAGAGTATTGAACATTAATTATTTATGGTACTTAATCAACAACTAAAGATAAAAAAAAATAGAAAAACTAACCCTTTATAATGATCATTATACCCGAAACTTTTTTTGCAGAAAGTTTATAATATCTGCAAGAAGTAAAATATGGCAAGTTTAAATATTACTTGACACAGATTTAGTTTTATTTTAAACTATATTATAATTAGTTTTATAATAAATAATTAAAATATAAAATGACTGCGTCTGTTATGGAATAGTAAACATTAACTCATCGGCTGAATACTTTTTTGTATTGTACTTTGAATAAGATCTGAATAATGTATATTAACTTAAAAATGTGGTGTACAAATTCTGGATATGACATTTTTATACAGTACGTTAATAATTACAAAATAATGAAGATTCCATTCAGATTGGGTGAGCTATGTAACTTATATTATAATTGAATTTTAGATTAAAATGCTATATTTGATCTTTTGTACAGTTTTCAGCACATAGTCTGATAATATTCTAATCATTATTGGAATAAATCAATTATTAATTTTCTAATTTAGTTTTATATTATTTAATTCTTTAAATATCCAAATTATTTATATTCTACCGGCCAGCAAAGCGGTGCTTCTGGCTTTAAACTCATACATACTCAATGCTATTCAAACTTGTCTGGTACTGCTTTCAAACTCTAACCACCCTGATGGACTGAAACAGAGTCACAATCATTTAGGTACCGGGACATTCCGGTATTGAATGACAACGAGGTACCAGATTCTCTTGTAAGAAAAGGATCTGAACAAATTTTCACCATCCAATTCTATTCTGTGGTATTACACGAGTCACTGCATAATTAGAATTTAAATTATGAATGAAATCATAAATGTATAAGCATGGAACTCAGTATAAGGTAACAGACTTGCTAAACCTATGACAAATCCCAACAATATGAGCGGATCTAGAGTACGAACTATAACAGAGTTACTCATTGTAAACCTGAAGAAACAGCTACACATATTGGGGCTAGCTTTCAATTATGAATGTATAATGTGCGAATACGGAGAGGAATCTGCTGAGCACATGTTATGGGAATGCGTATCACTGTAGCTCGATGCAGACTTCGTCACCATGAATCCATTGGAACTATCGTTGAACCCATCGTTGAAACCTTATTGTACTCATTTGAAAGTAGTGGTTTTGGGGGAGGGTGCTAAGTTAATTGTAAATCACTTACACCAGCGGCCGCAGTAATTTGTGACTTATGCCTTAATCTAATCTAATATTAAAATTAAATAGAAAATAAATAATAACTAAATTTGATAATACGAAACTTATTTGCCACAATTAATATTATAAAGTGCATTGAAAAACTAAGTAATACAGAAAACGCATATAATACAAAGTAATATTCATTTCATGACTTTAATATTTATTTTAATAAATTTTCATTTAATTAAAAAAATATATAAATTTAATATATTTAGCATAACCTGTATAATATTTAGATTTAATTTTCTTTTAAATAACTTAAGATAATTTTAGACTTAACTTCTTGTTTTTTAATATATATTAGTCTGCAGATTGATATTATAATTATAGTATCTCTATCTATATATACTATATATGATAAAGTGTCTATATTTGTATAATCGTTATTTAAAATATTTTAATTTATTTATATTTTTTATGTAGAATACAGTTTTGGCTCCAGACTTTTGTTAAATTTTAATTGCGACATTATTGAAGAAATAGTTTTATTAGAAAACCTGAAAGAATAAAAAATTCTTACATCGCTGATGAATTTAACAATTTAAATTTTCTACAGCAGAATTTTACACTTAATGTATAAATAATACTAGACTAGACAGTACAAGCTATAAAAATTAAATTATGCTATAATTTTTGAGTTTTGCAATTAAATTTTAAATATTGTATCAGCATTTGTTAAAAGTCATATTATAATGGCAGTGGATGAAGCTGAAAGTATCTAGTATTGTATATTAAAATTGTATAAATTCTGGTGGAGGGCATCAAAGTTGAGCATTGATAAGAAAATTTTATTAAAAAGAATTATAATACTACATTTAATAGGCATTTAAACAGTAGCAGTATAGAGCTGTAAAACAACGATCAAATTTCTGAGTATAATGGTTCATACCATACCACTAAGAGTCCTTTGATATTAACATAAAATAGATATAGGCAATAATTGTGAATGAAAGGTCCCAAACTTGAAACATCGATGATAACAATTACTAAATCCAAAATTAAAGATTAAATTCAACACTACGTCATCTGCAATGGTATTATATAGCAAGAACTTCTTGGTATAAAATACTAGAGAATTTAGAAATATTTGCCCATACATTATACAACAATTTTATCAACGTGTTGACAGCTGTGTCAAGTTGTATCGTTTCTAGATACGTTTACAACACGTTGGCAACAATTTACATTTGACAAATCGTTTGAAGAATAATTAAAATATTGGTTTGAAAGGAGTTGATTGAGGGTTGTATATAGAGAAGTTGTAGAACCAAAATGATGTTTCTTGAAATAAAACATATTTTTACATGTTTATGTTATCAATATATTTATTGATTGAAATAATCTTAAATTATAATTATTTTTCACACTATCCTGAAAAAACAAAATATAATTTTTTTTTTTTTTGTATGTTGTAAACCAAGTTGACATGAAAATTTACAACCCGGTTGAGAACACGTTGCAAACCAGATTGTACAATGTATGGGAAGCTTTATATATATATATATATATATATATATGTATATATATATACCGTATTATATATATATGTATATATTTTTTTTATAAATAATGTTAAGGTGAGGTTTTTTTTTTAAATATGTTTTTATTTTTTATTTTGAAATATCCATACGTCATGCATTTACCTATCTATAACCAGATACCTGATCAGAAAGGAATTGTTTATGCAAAAAAAGCAAGTCTATCTTCTAATGCTATAGTATACGATTTATATATATGCTTACTTACTATATACATAACTATTATATCATAAAAACTTAGTCTGGAGTTTTGAAATTCTTTCAAGTTTTTTATGTATATGAAATGTAATTGAAAGCGAAGAGTGTTTAATTCTGTTTTTAAAGTATTTTATGTCATTTAATTACAGTTTTGTGTATGTTTGTAATATAAGGTTCTTTTGCATATACATACATAATATAAAAAAAAATTATTGAAATAAATTATTTTATATTCTAACCCATAAACTGCACATAAATGCTTAATTCATAGATAATTAAAAATGTGTATAAAAATAAAAATATTTGCTTGCAATTGCATATATTTCAACAATTTTCTTATATATATTATTATAAAAATAATGTAATTAATTTTCATGGTCTGAAGATGACAGACAGACAGCTAGACAGAAATTTAATACATTTAATATACTAGTATATATATATATATATATATATATATATACATAAATATTTGTTAAAACATATAAAAATATTTAAGATCAACATACTTTGTTCACCATAAAGTAAATATGAAAATATTATATTATTAAATGCAGACGCATTTTCCGTCGTCACATTTTTCATTATCATAAAAGATGTTGTAAGGTGAATAGTTGATTACAGGGGGGCAAGTACATATTAGACATTTTATAGAGAGTGAAAAAGAAAACTACGTTTGGTATTACTTTCATAGACTTTCATAGATTTATAATTAAATAAGATTGAAAAATATTTTTTTTTAGTATAGAATTTCTATTACTATTATATTGTAAAAGAAAATAATGGATTGGTCGGTCGGATGCAGCCAGCAGGTTTTTTTTTATATTTCTTTTGAATATTTTCGTTGATTATTTTTCATTAATATATTTCTTATTTCAGTAAGTTTTAACTATACTAGATAAGATCTTTACTACTATAATAAACAAAATTTAATTATTTATTTCTTGAATTATTATGATAATTACATTATAGAAATTATTATTTCCCATAAAATCAATAAATATTTGTTGAATATATTATAATTATTGAAAATTTTCAATTTATTAACAAGCCAAATAACAGAGATTCAATAAATGAATCTATATTTTTGTAAATTATAATCAAATAATTATTTAACTTTAAATTTCACCTTGAATTTGAAAATATACTTTGTTAAAAATGAATAAATATTAAAATAATAATTTTCAATTTAATTATATTTTCATAAGTATTTTAAATATTTTTATTAATATTTCTGAACTCGTAAATTTTAAAATATTGAAAATTTTATGTATATAAAATTTTAAGAAAATTTTTATTTTTAGTATGGCAATAAATTATTTTTGATTTTTATTCAAAATTTTTGTAAAAGAAAATCGAATTTAAATTCAAATTTATTATTAATTTTTTTTCTTTTTTATGATAATAAAAATGTTGCAGAAATAAATGTAATTTTTATATATTTGTGCATTTCAAAAATTTGAAAATTTATTTTATATATATTAGAAATAGAAGATAAATTGCTGAAAAACATAGGTGTCTTATAAAGATTATATCATTCAAATCAGTAGTTAAATCTCTTGAACCCAGTAAAACTATCTTACCATATCAATCATAATTATATATTTATTTCACACGAAAATATGATGAAAATATCGTGTTGTATATAAACACACTATAAAACACGATAAACAATTCATTTATAATATTTCTCCATAGTCTAATATGAAAATCCAATTAAATATAATTTGTTTGAAACATGTGCCTAA
The DNA here is from genome assembly GCA_963920725.1 of Rhamphomyia laevipes. NCBI lineage: Eukaryota > Metazoa > Arthropoda > Insecta > Diptera > Empididae > Rhamphomyia > Rhamphomyia laevipes. Next base: position 29,988,342 of record OY987259.1, on the reverse strand, counting down.
AATTTTACAACATTGTTGTGTGTATAAATTATATTTAAAAAAAAATGTATAATGATTTTTCAATTTAACTTTTAGATGAAAAAAAATATGAATACAAACATTAAAAAAAAATCATATATTTTATGTTGTCCATCATGTCGTAATCATCATATCATTAATTTGAATGCATTTTAAATTGCATTGCAACTTTGTTGTCTGTATATACATAATATGTATATATATATATATATATATATATATATATATATATATATAAAAATATATATAAATAAGTAGCTTTGTTTGTGTAAATATATAAATAGTGTACATAGCAGAAGAGTCAAAAATATATATAAAAAAAAAAAAAATTCGTGCATATCAAATCTATGTGCAGACAAAACATTATTAATCCCAAACTCGGACAGAGATTGCATAGAGTATCTTTGCGCTAGACATTTATGTTGGCTGTTTTTTTTTATTTTTTTGTGTAATGTGGTTTTTTTTTACTCTCGCACACACATCGACCTACAAAAAGTTCATTAACGGAGTCGCTAGACATGGCCCAGACAGTCAAGCATATTTTTTTATGTTTTATGAGATTTTCTTAATGTTACAACATGAGAGATTATGTGTAAATATATAAGATATATGTACAATTATTAAATTTTAAGTTGCTTGGGTCGGGTGTCTAGTTAGAGATTTTTTGTGTATGTTTTTTTTTTTTGTTAATTATTAGAAAGGATCAGTTATACGGGTATACCCCATTTTGGTTGAAAATTATTAATAGAATCTTTATATAGGTATAAAAATATGATTTTTTTTTAAAATGATAGAAATAAGGTCTTCAAGTCTAGACTTATTTGTAGTGCTTTTTATATATTGTTTTATATTTTGTCTATAATACTACAATATCCTTTTTGACAAAATATTATGATGCTAAATATATAATAATTTGATGGTTATTCTTCATTCAGTTTCTGGTGTTTAGTTTTAATTTAGGCTGTCACCTAAGAACTTTTATTGAAAAATAAAAGGTGATAATATTTTTTTTTTATAAATGGTTGGTTTATTAATGTTTAATTCATAAATTTGTATATATACAAAGTTTGAAATAGTTAAAGAAAATTATTTTGGTGGTTTCATAGGAGAAAAGGTATTTTCTTAAATATACATTTTTAATGCACGTTTAATGATTAACGTTCGGTTTAATGAAATAACAAATATTTTAAGCAGCGATTAATACAAATTATTCAGAGAAGTTTGGGCGATTAAATAATTAAATCACAGATTTAATACAAAATTGTCAAACAAATTAATAAATTCGATGACTTTAGTAGCAAGGATCAATTTCTTTGATAATCAATAATTATGTTCGGGAAACTTTTTAGTTTTAATCGTTTGTTAATTTCAAATTGGTAATTTAGTAATTTATAATATACGAAATAATTGTGCATTTCGGTCGTAGGTATTTGACGTCTGGAGTTATTGGAGTCTGTAAATAAAGTTTTATGATAAACATAGTATTCATCTATGTACATCTGAATATGGATTAATATATTCTAAAAGATTTAAATAAACATATTTATTAATGATTGGTAAATTTAGAGATCTTAGAATAATGATTATAAGATTTTTCTATTGTGAGCATTATCAATAACGAAATTATGTTTCGTAAAATATAAAATTTTATTTTGAAACGATATTCATAAGAACGCTATTATTTTGTACAAAAACTTTTTACCAAATATTTGTTTCTTGGTCATACTTTTCGGTACATTTATGATTTTTAAGTTTAATTTATATAATTTTATATATTGTAAATGTTAATTTACAGTATAAATCAAAAATTGTCAATTTCATAGCATTATTTCCAAATGTCATTACATTTTATGATGAGCTTATATGAATACTACAGCAATGAGTTAGTTATAGATGGAAAACTTACTAAATGTGATCAATTTTGATCTATTTAAAATTGATATTTATATTTCCATAATTCATTATAATATTTAAATTCAATAATTTGTAATTAGTTCAATGTATTTATTATTATATTTAATAAATGATTTTTTTTTGTCTTAATAAACTTTATTTACAAATTTCAATTAATGGATTTTTATATAAAAATAAAAAAGAAAAACTTGCTATTTTCGGAAAATTTAATTTTATATAAAAGTAAATTATAATTTCCACTTTTGATAGCAAATATTTTTTAATATTTGGTTATTGTTTCTTGTACTGTCAAAATTAAATTATAGTTTACTATAATTGTGATTTAAAGTATTCTTATAAATTATTTTAATAGAAATTGATCCGCGATTTGCTGATCAATTAAAAACTATATATTTAATTTTCTAGGGAGGATAGCTAGTCCGGGATTAATCGGCCTAGAATATTTTAAAATGTATACAATTTTTTTTATAAAGAATTGTAATATAACATAATTATTATAATTATTATACTCAAATTTGTTAATTAATAATATAATAATTTCGTAATATGCCCAATTTATTTAGGATTGTTACATTTATGACCTCTGGATCAAGAGAATCGTCAGAATTAAGAATTCTTAATTTTCAAATTTTTTTAAAAATATACTTTTAATAATAAACTTATTCAGCTAAATTATAATTTACTAATTTATTACAAAATATAATAATTAAAAAATAATATAATTTTATTATATTTATATACCGACTACCTATAAATAAATAATTTCGATTCAAGATATTTGATTTTCCCTGATATCAAAAACCAATCTCCGTCGGAAAATATAATGAAGATAATCGGAATTTTCATTTTTTTTATTTATAAAAAACTAATAAATTTGAAAAATTAAATTATAAAAAACTAACTTTTTTTCTAATTATTTATTAAATAAGAAAATTTGAACAAATAAAATTATTTGTATTGGAAAATTAATTTACCTATTTTCTTTGATTTCACGAAAAGGATCATCATGAAAATTTGGCTGTAATGTTGTTGCCGAATTACTGATATGTTTTAAACGTCTACGTTCAATTTCCTCGGGACTAATATGAAATTGATTTAAAATTTGTTGTTTTTGTTTAAAATCATTTAAATCAATTTCAAGTGTTGTTACACCATCTTCAGCAATTGCACCTAATGGCATTCGACGTTGCGGTTTTGCCAATACAATGAAAATTTTTATCAAAATGATAAAAATAATACTTAAAATTTTTAAATTTTTCATAGTTAATTTTTTTTTTTTAATATATAATTTTCTTTTGCACAAATTTTCACTTAATATTTTCACAACAATTTAATTAATTTTTTTTTTTGTAGTTAGTAAGTTTTTAAAATAATTTTCATTATTTTCTTATAATTATTTTATTAAAAAAATGTACTTTTGATAATTTTTTTTTGAAACAATTTATAGAAATAACTTTTAGTTATGATTAATTTTTTGTAAATTTTAAAATGTTTGCTTTAAACAATTCACCAGTTTAGAGTAGTGTTTACTGTAAGAACGCCAAGTATAAAATGATTTGCGCGGAGCACTTTTTAAGTCTTAAATAAGAAAAAATAAACGTACTCCAAAGTGTAGTCTGGTATAATTTCTTTATGGGTTTCATATTATATATATATATATATATATATAAATTTATTTTTTATATGTATCTATCTATAAGATATTATTATGATTTTGTTGATTTTAAATGTATGTATATATGTATTATATGTATGTAGATTATATTTATGTAAACTTTTGGTTACCTTTATGTAGAAAATTTGTTGTTTTTGTAAGAATATATTTTATATGTATATTTATATATATATTTACATATATCTAACTTGTATATGTATGCAAAGATAAAGAACAAAATAAAATTTCCTTACAATCTTATTAGAATTTTTCGATTGACCAAAGTTTGTTTTTGGAGGAAATTAACTCAAATATTTGTATATTTTTGAAATTATGTATTAATATTGTATTTGAATGTAAAAAGTTTATTATATTTTAGATAGAATATTAATAATTAAATTTAGTTTTTTTAAACAAGGTAAAAACAAAAAATGGAACTTAATTGGGAAATTTTTGATTGGGTATCAAAAAAAAAAAAATGAATTAAATTATGATTTAGGTTTTAATTGACAAATATTGATTGTGAGAAAATTTAATTAGTAATAATTTATGAAAATATATCAACAATAAAATTTACATTTAAATTTTTTGGATGTAACTTATAAAAAATCCGCGCAGTATAACTTATGTGTTTTTCTTTTACCAACATTAGAATAACATTTAACATTTTATAAAATAGTCTAAAATCTAGATAATATATTTTAAAAAATATTATAGATTATGTAATTTAAATTTAGTTGCAGTCAAATAAAAAAAATATTTTGGCCACCACCAGTTAGTGGTCCACATATAATGAAAATCTTGAGGAAAATTGGTAGAATAATTATTGAATCAAATGTTACGTCAAAACAAAAACTATTATCAATTTCCACAATCAATTTGTATTCTAAATTATAATGTTAAATATATTTTTAACGCCAATATTGATAAAAACTTAATTCATAATTTATAATTATAATTTATGTTACATTTCATTATTACTTTACCAAAATGGAGATATATTAAAACTTTTGGTGCAATTTGTTAAATTGCTATTTCTCAGAATGTTCGGTAAAGGCAGAATTTTTAGAATAAGTAGAGGTTTGATCAGGGTTACATTAAATTGTAATGAAAATATATTTTTCCGAAATTTTAAAATTTATTATCAAAATAATTATATGTATTAAATAATTTTTTACTAATTTTTTTCATATCTACTAAGCTTCTCGGTACAACTATGTCTACACCCTTAGACATAGTAATGTAGAATTATATATTTCCCTTTCTATACATATAATATTAAATATGAATATAAATTTTGGTCGGATTTTATTAATGAATTATAGAAATTATTATTTATATGTAAATTATTTTCAAGGACATTGACTTTCACACGGTTTTTTTTATCTGAAAAGTTTTTTTTTTTATTTAAACTTAACAAATAGGCCTATTATATAGTAAATAAATCTGTTGACTTCTACAGTTAGGCTTAATTTTTTCATTTATACTAAATGTCTAAATAATAAAATTTAAAAAGATATATTTTTAGACACTTAAAACTTTCTACATATTCTAAATAAAATATTAGCCACTTTGTCTATAAATTTGGTATGTCAAATTTTTATAAATAGAATCAAAAGTGTTGGAATTACTATAAAATTTGATTATATTCAATTATATTTAAACATATTAGTGATTTTAAATAAGATATTATAAATGTATAATTATAAAGTAATCATTATAATTCAATATTATCCAATACAATTTGCAGTATCCAATACAATTTGCTACACTGAGTCTGGGAATTTTTCTACTACAACTTTTCTATAAATTTTGAAGCATAATATTAATATGTAAAATTAGAAATGATTAACTTTTCCGGATTTGTACTTTTCCAGGCTTACCTTCAAATTTTCAATTTTAAATACAGAGCTAACTATCATGACATTGCACTAGTAATTGACCAAATAAATATAGTTAGAATTAAATTTGAAATAAAAAAGAATTCCAATCAATTTAACTAAAATGAGTGATATGAGAAATCAAGCTAGAAACACTAATTTATTTAATAACACATTAATAGACTTGGCCAGTAAACAAAATAGTTTAGAGAAATTTAAATATAGTTTAAATAGATTTTTTTCTTTTTTAAAAATCAACAATTTCAAACATCAAAGAAATTTATAAATTTGAAGATCGGTGACCTTACAAAATGTAATAAAATTTATAATAAATTTGTATTTCGAACATTTTAAAATTGTTTGCTATATTACTTTTAAATATAATTTATTTAATAGAAATTTAATGGCTCAGTTAAAATAGATTAAAACAAGTAGCCAATCATTGTGATTCAAGCTAGGACTGCTGACATATTTTAGAAAATTAATGATAGTACTTTGAATGGATCGTGTAAGTCATAGACAAGTCCACTTTCTATGAAAAATAATATCTAAGTTACAAAATACTGTATCATACCCTATAAATTGTTGATTTTATAAGCATTTCAAATTTAAAAAATTTAAAATTCGTCCGAGGTTGGGAGTGCAATAATTAAAAAAAAGATACTATATTAAATAGAGCTGATTTAACTTTACTTATCTGTCCTATACATATCACACTATCTTCAAACTATACTTTTTCATATCATTTGGTTTGCTTATAAAGAATTCTGTGATGTTTGAAACGGATAGAATATACAAAGCCTCCTAAGTTTCATATACTACTATATCATATTTCTTTACTTACTCATAATCTTTTTCCATCGGATACGATCTTTCGCAGTTTCTATTAAGTTTGCTAGGATTATTTTTCTTAGATAAGTCAACACATCATCGTACAATCTCACCTTTTCACTTGTCTGTATCTCAGTGGCATTTTATTGTGGATGGAGATATTTAATAACCAGTTTTAATGCGTTCATTATTGTAAAGCTGGACTGGGACCATTCCCTGGTTTATTCTAATTCTAAATCATTCTTAATTGTATATTCAATTCGTTTTAACTATTTTTTTAAGATTTGTCAAATAACAGGCTTGATTATGGGTTTGTAGATTCTAGCTTTCGAAGATGCTGTGATAAAGCATAAGATTCAGCTGCGAAGTTGGATGAATATATATTTGAATGCCGACTGTTATAAATAATATTCTATAAAAATTTATTGATTTTTAGATCAATATCAGGGCTTACAGCGCCATCTAAATCTAAAATAAAACTTTTTATTACACGTTTTATGATGCGCTGATCATTTTTCTAAAACATTATCATATTAAATTACATTATGTTAAAGCTGTATATGCAGTTCACTTTAAGAAACACAAACTTATATTATGCTTTATTAGATATTTTATAATACTCCCCATTACTTTTCCAATACAGGGTTTATCTTCAATGTTGATGAATATTTACTATATTAAAATTAAATTATAAATTTTGGGACAAACAAACATTATTATATCGTCATCTTGTGATTATTGACCACCACCACCACCATCTGCTTAAATAATATTTCAGGGGGTGGTTTCAATATTTGTTAGGAGGATGCGGCATGTTAACAGCAATCTAAAATTAGAAAAAAAAAAAATTTAAAAATAAATAAATTGCAATAAAAATTATTTTGTATAAACATTTTATATTAAGATTCATAGACAATTTGTCTAGTCACTCCGAGTTAACTTCGAGGCAGAGGGTACACAACAAAAAAAAAATGTGAAATTAATAAAATTTGAAATCATAAGATTTAAAAAACAATTTATAAAAATTAAAATATATATACAAATTATATAGTTTAAATTGATATTTTCACATATAGTGTTTTTCTATATTATCTCTTTTATTAATATCATTATTATATATACAACAATAAGTCACCTTGTACATTAGAGAAATTTTGACATATTAGAATTAGAATTGATAAGTGTGACTTGTGTAAATATATATGTATATTTTTGTCTGGTCTGGTAATTTGCTGTCCGTCCGTTTTATTTAAAATGATTATCATATGATGACTCTGATTCAACTTAAGAAATATTGTGTAAGATTGACATAGACGAACTTTAATCAAATAGTAAGTTAAGTGTCTAGCCAGCATATAAGATTGAAATTATTTATAATCATAAATTATTTCCAATAATTTATTATAGTCTAATGTGTTACATACGTTTACATACAGAAGTATAAGAGGAAATAAAATTGTATTGAATTAAAATAAAAAATAATTTTATAATCTATTCAAATTTACATAAAATATTTTATTTAAATGAATTAAATAAATTAAAATAATAATATCATTTGATCTAAGATTATTATTCAATATATTCTTCACTTATTGAGAGTATTTACATATTAGTATTAAAATTCTTGAATCATAATAAACACGTTTATAGTGACAAAAATAGCATTCTTAAATATTACCTTTTGTTAGTATCATTCATTATGGTAATGTAGCTTACTCTCGTTATAAATAATGTTGAGTTTGAATTTTCAGATTGATTATACAATTGTTAAAAAAAAATAGTTAATTTAATTATTGAAAGATCACCTGAAGTTATTATCTGAGAAACTTTCATGTGAAGCTCCTCAAATTTTAAAACCAATACAGAGCAATCACAAAAATCAAAATCTTGGAAATAATTGAGTAAATTCAAAGAAGGTCTCATAATAAAACCAATTATTGCATCATAAATTTTAAGTTTTTAAGTTGATTTCTAGTTGATGTCGAACGATTAGTTACCCATGCTTAAATTATGTTCATGTTCTATATGCAGCATAAAATTTGTTATTCCATTTTAATGTAATTAGGTATACAGATTGGCTTCTTTGTACTGTAATATTTTGATAGCATCTTATACTGCAACAATATGATTCTGTAAAATGTTGTTACAACATTTATATATGTTTCAGAAATATTTCTATGAAATTATGAGGTTAGTTTTGTGATCTAGTTTGATGTCTGTACAATTTGGGGTCGGTAGTTTCAGTGAGTCGCTACAGGGTTTACACTCCAAATTCACCCTTTTGCAAATCAAATTCATCCTTTTACAAATCAAATTCATCTTTTTACAAATCAAATTCATCTTTTTACAAATCAAATTCACCTTTTTGCAAATCAAATTCAACTTTTTGTAAATCAAATTAAACCTTTTGCAAATCAAATTCAACTGATAATAAAAAATGCTTCGAAAGTTTTTCTTATCAGCCTTAATACTTGTTGATAAGAAAAAAATTAATATTTGTAGATGAATCGGGGTTCAACAACCACCTCCGACGAACAAAAGCGCGTTCAAAAATAAATACACCGGCAAATATAATTGTTTCAACGGTTAGAGGACGCAATGTTTCCTTGATTGCCGCAATTAATAAGCAAGGAATAGTTTTTCAAAAAATAATTGCGCTCTCGAATGTTAATTCTAATATTTTATGTGAATTTTTAAAAGGTCTGTTTGAAAAATTAGAAGCAATTAACATTATGGAAGCATGGTTAATTATGGACAACGTAAGTCTTCATAAGACGCGTGAGGTACGTGATTTAGTTGAAGGGACTAGACACACATTAGTTTTTCTCCCGCCTTACTCCCCCATGATGAACCCAATAGAAGAAGTATTTTCAAAAATAAAATGTTGTGCCCGTAATATGTTAAGCTAATCCTGCTAATACATTAAATTTAACACACGTAATTGAAGAATCAGCGGCAACTGTTAGTCCAGCAGATTGTAATAAATATTACGAACACATGTGTATGCAATTGCCATCAGCTGCTGCAGAAGAACCTCTATAAATAAAATATTTAATAATTGTAAAAAAATGGTTTTGTATTTATACTTCTTTGTACCTATAAAATATTAAATTTGAAATACTTATTTTCTGTTAAATTTGAGTTTACTTTTGAAGTTTTGCAATATAATTAATTTAGGAATAACAATTGAGATATCGAAGGAAAAAATCAACTGGTAAACTAAGAAAATAAGTTATCGAAATTTTTTTATTATCAGTTGAATTTGATTTGCAAAAAGTTGAATTTGATTTGCAAAAGGGTGAATTTGATTTGTAAAAAGATGAATTTGATTTGCTAAAGGGTGAATTTGATTTGTAAAAAGATGAATTTGATTTGTAAAAGGATGAATTTGATTTGCAAAAGGGTGAATTTGGAGTGTAAACCCTGTATTGATATTTAGAATTTAATGTTTGAAATTGTGGAAGGCATTTATTTACGAATAGAAAACAATCCTTTAATTACTCACATAAGTTTTGTCATATATCTTTATAATATTAATTGAACAAATAAATAATAATTGTATAATATTTTATAGATGAATTTATAAAAGCTTGACAGTAGTAGTAAATTTACTAGCTTAATATCAGCATTTTTTTTTTAATTTTCAAACAGTGTAGATAAATTAATAATGTTTTTTAAAAATTAATTTAATTTAATTTTAACACCATTATAAAATAAATTAATTAAATTGCTAGCACAGCTTGTTAACTGTTTCGTTAACAATTTGTTTGTACAATTGTTTGTAGTATAATTGTATGATTTTATTTTTGTGAATGATTTATAATATAAAATATGAAATTAAATTGCGCGCTAAAAGTTATTGAATCTTTTTTTTTTTAAATAAATATGTTGCATTAATGTCTGTCATAATACCATTAAAAATATTTGACAATCTAGTTCAAAAAACTTAAAAATTATAACTTTGTTTTTATATATTTTTATAATAACATTTATATTTATCAGTTACAAATTTATTATATATAGTTTCTATAAATTAAGCTTTTAACATTTTTTTGTAAAAAATGCAAATTAGGCTATAATTTTACAACATTTATATTTTTTTTGGATTCCATATAATTTTTATAATGTATACATTTAAACGCATCTCATGTTACTTCCGTCATAACAAAAACATAATATAAATTTATGAATTTTTAATATTATGGGAAAAATTAATAATATTTAAAAATATATTTTTTAAATAATCTTTTTTGTTTTGCCTTAATATTAAATTTGATTAATATAAATTAAACAGGGTATTTGCCGGGAAGGTTTACTATTTTTGAATAACTTTATGGAAAATTAAAACAAAATGGTTTAATGTTGGTAAATGTTTTATTGAATGTTGAAGAATAAAGTGTTAAATGTCTGCTTCTGTTAGCATCACAATTGAGGGTTCTTTTTTTAAACATTTTTCACCACATTTGTTACTGGTGTGTTGGCATAAATCTTTGCTCTTTCGAAAAAAAGAACTTCGGGGCTTTAAATGCGGCGATCATGGGAGGCCAATTGGTATAATTTGTTTTGGGAAGAAATGTGTAAATAATTACATTGTAATTTTGTAATATTGGCTGTATGTGAAGTTACACCGTCTTGTTGGAACCAATATTAACTAAGCCGGAGTTTTGATACCAATGTTTTCTTTTCATTTGATATTTTTACGATTAAAACAGGTTAGTTTATCGAATATTTTTCACATAATTAAAGTGAATTGCCCGATAAAAGAACTGCTTTTATAGAGTAGATCATTTAATGGATAATTCATTAACTGAACAAAAACTAACCTTATATTTAATAGAATCAAAAACTTTCCAAATATGAACTTTAAATTAATATTTACCAACAAAGTAGTAAACCATCTCGGCGATCTCGGTATATAGATAATAATTTTAGATATTGTATAGTTTCTTAAAAAAATTAATGGTAACAAAACTGTATATTTCAAATTATAATTACGCATTTAAATTAATAATTAAATACTCTAAGAAAAAATGAGTTATAAACAGACCCAAAGCAGCGTTTTTGTACGCCCTAGGTATTTTTAGTTACGTTGGAAGTTCTTTAAATAATATCCCAATACAAAATTTAATATATCTATATTTTACGTGTATTGCAGATTTCATGCATACAAATACATTTATTCAGAAAATTATAACATTACAGTATAAATAACTAACTTAGCTTAATCACAACTGATACCAAAACAAATTCAGCGACATATCACAATAAAAAATTCGATTACAGGCGAGCTCAAATGTTAAAACGATATGAGTTCATTTTTAGTTTTATTGCATAGTGTAATTAAAAATTACTATAATAAAAATGTTGAATTTTTTAAGATTAATAGCCGCTGGGCTGGAATTTCATGTTTAAAGTAATTGCAATTATTTGTAAAATACTTAATGTTACTATAATTTTACGGTCTTATATAATTAAATTTAATATCTTTATTACATTCTACATTTATTTTAAAATTTGATTTTACATTAATTGTAAGCTATAATCTTAATAACTATACTTTTTGATATTCTTGTTCATTTTAGCTTGAAGTCCAGAATTTGAAATTCTAAAATATTATATAAATTAAAATTATAAGTGAATAATTAAAAAAGTCTATGATAAATTTAAGTTGTAGAACATTATAAAGTGGAGATTTTTACACCTAGTAGATCATATAGCATATAAAATATGAGTTTACGAATAAAATTTCCATTGCAATTAAAAAAGGGAGAGCAAATAACTCATAGTTATGTCCTATAGTGATTTGTAATTAATTATAGTACGTTTTATTAAAAATCTCAAGAATATAATTCGGAATTTTGATTGCTACACATTGAAACTACCGACCCCAAAAATGTATAGGCACTAACTGGATCATAAAACTAACCATCAATAAAATTAAAATTTGCTATATGCTCAAGAAAATGTGAAATAAAAATCGGAAATTCTTTTATGCGCCCAATGATGTTACAGATACCAACTAAACCCATGTTCTAAATTTTACTGAATATCGCTAAAATAAGTAGGTCATCATTGCGTTGAATTCGGTCCAAAGATTTCAAAATGTTTTCTTACTTGATTCAAATGGTTTGCAGACAGGTGACTACCAATTATTTTTAAATACAGGCGTTCTTTTCTGAAAACAGATGATTCCAATGCTATTTTTTTATTAAATTTAGGAATGAGCGTTGAAGTCCATTTTGAACTTACTAGGATTTGTCAATAAACAAAAACTACATTTATCGTAAATTTTAGAACATTTAAAATAAAACATTCAATCAGAAATAGAGGCAATATCAGTAGAAACATTAGCGTCAATATTGAAAAAGTGTGAAAAAGAGCATGCATTTGTGAAACGTCTATAGTGACCACCATCCTAAATCTAAAAGATATAATTTTTAAATCTTTCAGCATAAATTTAATTTAAAATATATTTGATTGCTTTTTTTAATAAAAAAGATATAGGGAGAACTTTTGAACGACCTATGGTCTGCATCGGTACATTAAAATTTTCCAAACTATCTTTTATGGTCAACGAAATGCTAGTATAAAATTTTTAACTATCTTGTAAGCTTTGCGGTGTGTTATACAAATATAATTTTTTAATATTTTTATAGGACCTTCTAAAGAGGATGACAAAAATGTTTTTAAAATGTATTAATTTTTTATCCTGTTTTAGCTGCCATAAATAATAATAAAGTGGGTTAATTTAATTGCATAATCAAATTAAAAAGCTTCAACGAAATATACAAAAACACTGTAAAAATATCTAATAAGTTTATTTTTGGTTAGCTTGATTTTGTTTTTTGGTTTATAACTAAATCAAAGTGTGATGCGAATCACAACAACAAAAAAAACTCTGATATAATTTGAATAAAATATTTTCGATATAATGTTTATTTATCCTAGCAACATTTTGTTATTTGTATATTATCTTTGCAACATTTGAATTTATATTTTTATATGTGAATTATACGTTTAGATTAATTATGAAGTGTTGCAATGGCGTCGGATGGACCCAAAAAATAATGATTTTGTTGAAAAGTATTTTATTACACGTTTTCGAGGTCGGAGATTCCAAATATGCAAAAAAAAAAAAAAACATACTCAGTGGGCTTGTACAAACATGTCTTAGAATCTCTTTTACAATTTTAATGAAACTAAAGCACATACATATATAGGTTCACTTCGGTTTCCAGTTGATGCTGATAAATTTCCAATTTATATGGAATTCCGTGTTTTTAGTAAATAGCTTTTATATCTAATAAATCTGTTTTCGAAATCATGCTTATATCTGGTAAATTTGCGATTAATATTTCATGTGATCTAGACCTAGATCATTTATTGTAGTGATTAACTAACTTGAATGAAATTTTGGCAAACAGATTGATTTACTAATTTAGTTAGTATTCCTGGTTTCAGTGGATCCTTATTGAAATTCCGAATTATATATAATACATTTTTAAAAGGTTTGCAATTTTGAAGAAATCAGTGGTGTTACAAAACACTTTTTCTAACAACAGTGTTATTTATTACAAATCTTAGACATAACTACGAGTTATATGCTCCCCCCTAAGTTAGCATATTTTTTATTATTTTGGCTAATCAAATATTTAGTTATGGTTTTTATATATATGTGTATATTCATAATTTCCGTTTGTAATAAAATATTATAAAAAATGAAAAATATTTAAAAATAAATCTTTCAGATGGTCCTTAATTGATTGTTTTCTGATGTGAGGGGCAACTGATGTGAGATGCTGGTTGCCGGGATGGTATATTATTTAATTAAGATGATACAAAGTCATAGTATTTTCTTTTTTAGTAAATAATTTATTGTAAACAATGTTACAAAAACATTTAAATTAAATTATAATCAAGTTTCTAGTAAAAAGCAGAATAATATTTAAGAATTAAAGCATTTTTATATAGTAATTTAAGCATTTTTACTTATTATTTCTTCTATATAATAATAGCGCTATATAATTTGTAGGCAATAGGCATCCCGTATAACCAATCCTGCCATAGCTGTATGGATCCCAATGAAAAAAAAAATATGGAGCACTTCATTTATAAGTGCCCAGCGCTGGCCAGAGCTAGAAAAAATTATCAGAAAATTGTAAATGATTGTTTCGTTTCAATTTCAATATCAAGTAATTGAAGTAATTCTTTAATATATTTATGATATTGAAATGAAAGAAAATGTTTCTAAAAATTATGTTTTCGAATTGTTCAAGCAATTAGTCGTTTATCTCTAAATAACTTGCCTTTACTGATAAAAAGAGAAATATTTAAATGTATTTCTGGTCACCTTGACTTCGTACAGGGGATCTTTATCAGATTCGCAATTTATTTTTGTAACTATATTAATATAATTATTAATTTTCATCATTTTGTTGTTAGAAATTTAAGTGGTAATGTGCAACTCTTTAATCAGAGAGTTAACCTTGAAGATGTTATTTTGGTGATATAATTTTTTAGTGTTTACGTTTTATTACGTTATTTTGATCATAATTTTAATCAGTATTTTTTAGTTTCCAATATATATATTTTGACTTGATCATGAATTGGATAATTTTTTTATTCAAATCTTTGAAAACAAAGATGTATTGATGAAACCAAACCAATAAAATTCTATAAAAATCTGTTGTTGGTCAAATTTATTTTTAAGGGGTATATCGTATATCAGTTTCCTTCTATTTTGTGTTATTTATATTATAATAATAATAAATGAACCAAAACTTCAGTTTTTATGCTGCTTAGTACTATAAATATTTTCTTACAAAGGATAACATTATTATATCTCAATATTTAATTTTCGGTTTCAAAGTGAAAGTATCTATCGAACACTCAGATTTTTGATATTGAATTAATTATTTTATTTCAGGAATTTTAAAAGTCTAATTTTTTTGCTATCCCTCTTTACATTACATATACATAATACTAGACATAAAATTCATAATTTATAATATTCTGGATGAAAGAGTTAAGTTTGAGTTTTCTATTGAAACATACAACATACAAGTATTAAAGAAGCTTGTTTTGTACAAAGACGACATACGTTTATATGATTCTGTAAAATAAATCCTGATTTCTGACCAAAAAAAAAAAAATTGTCATATATCTCGGATATTTTAAAAATTATGATAATTTTCTGATTGTTTTCACATCTATTTAAATCTTATAACAAATTATAACGCACAACAAAATCAAATTAACTAATTAGAGCTTGGACTACAATGTATCGATCAGTTCAGTATCGATTCATTCAGTAAAAAATTGACTAAAAATTCAAATATTTTGTATGGAATTTTCCATATTGAGTGTACAGGACATTGAAATCGATTCGAAACAATTCGAATTGAAAGAGTTTGGAACGATTTAACTTTTACGAATCTAAACTGAACCAAAAATAAATAAATATATGATTTAATCAGTTGCATCAATTGATAATTATGTGTTCATCTACTTGATAAATGACAGATTGTATAAATCTATTCGAAACTGAACAGATCGATATATTGTAGGACAATATTAAAAATGAAAAACCAACTGATTAAAATAAGGTTTTTAACTGATTACAATCTGATTACATTAAATTTATGAGTCTCCTCGGAATTCTAAATTTATGAAACTTTTTATTGGATATTTCTAAATAGCTTTATCTAAACTTTATTATATTATGTATAAGATATTTTTTGTAGATGCATTTAGTCATCAAAAATTTGCTCTATATTTTAAAATTAAAAAGGAAACAAAATTCGCCAAGAGGGTAAAAAAAATAACTAAATAAATAAACAATTTTGTATGCTGATTTAAACAAAAAAAAAAAAAAAATTCTTAGAGGACAAGACTATTAAAAACGTACACAATTCGCTTGTTGATTTCATTATTTTGTATGCAATCAAATCTTTTTTTTGATTGTGGACAATATTTTTAGATACTTTGGTGTATCTGTGATTTTTTTTTTTTTTTGGTATTTTTAATATAAATATTATAAATGTCATTTTGATTTTGTTTGTTTTGTAGATTTATTTATATATGGTTTGATTTTTTTTTTTTGATTTTTGTTGGAATGTTTATTCTTTTTGATAATATTATTATATATATAATGAAGATTTGCTAAAAAGTAGGTGATGATGAAATAATTTCGAAGTCCTTGAGTCTCGCCTATTGATTTCCGCATATAAAATCATAATATATACTGTCTAGACGTGGAGATTTTTATATGTTTTTTTTTTATTTTTTGTGGTATAGTTTCATTTTTTTTATTATATAAGAAGATTTTTTTTTAGATCTCCAAGCAATAAGAAAATAAAACTGTTGATAGTTTTTTTTTTAATATGTGGTATAAATATAAAATAATTTGAAATAAAGATATTTTCTAATTTAAATTTAAATTTTTAATACATATATTTATTATGATAAATTAGCTAAACGTAATTTTGTTGAAGTTTTTAAGTTTATTGATTAAGATATTCAAAATATTTTCAATGACTAACTTTCCGATTTTTTTTTAATTATATTTATATTAATAATTAAAATTATAGTCGAACCGGAGGTTTATCAATTATTATTGACAGTTTTATTCAATTTGAATCTAATTTAAATAAAGAAAATTTAATTATTTTATTGATTTTTGCAGTGATTATATGAACGTATAGTTAAAAAAGTTAATTGTAATTTCTTTTGACAAGTTCTACTCATTACAGTAACTTTAAATTAATTACTCAATAAATTATTTTTATGAAAAATTTTATAGCGATTATTTTTGTTAATTAGATATTTTTACATAATTATTTGGGTTTGAAGTTATAATGAGTTATTTTGTAATCGCTCCAAGTAAATCATCTTTCTGTTTTTGGGCAATTTATTTCTGCTTCTTGCGATATTAACTAAAATAAAGTGTTTGCAGTGAATTCGTTAGTTTGTTTAGATAGACCCTATCGTGTTTACAGACTTCATTAACATTTACATACACGTACCAATCATTCAAAAATGGTTAAATGGAATTTCCAGGTTGGATATTAATATTTTAATTATACTTCGTAAATAAATTGTTTATGATTGTTTGAACTTTGAATTTGGGGTAAAAGTTTTTTTAGTTAGTTTTAATATAATCCTTTGCAGATATTAAAAATTCCTCGATGTAATATTAACTCTTAGTTTCTTCGGTAATAATCTTTTGTAAAATATATTTTTATAAGTGATTTTCTTTAAAGTTTTATAATTATTATGGGGATTCTATTTTAAATTTAAATATATATTATCTTAATCTTACAATATCATTTATTCTATATGCAATTCCATTTTACACAATTACTTCGATCAATTCTAGATAGTCTTATGTACTACGAGTATAGATTTTGATTTTGTATTAATTGACAACCATGAAAATTCCAAATATTTAAAAATAACCTGAAAAAAAAAAATATTCTAACCAAATTTGATGCTACCAATTTTTTTCCAAAATTGAAGATCCACTCAGACAGAGAAATCATTTTTAGTAGCACGCAACTAGTTAAAAATCAATTAAAAATAATAAAACAAAAAAGAAATATTAAAATAAAAATAAAATCCAAAATTAGAGTTGGTGTTATTCTGAAGCTCTCTGGTTTTACCTTCATAAAATATTTTTTAACTGATGGAAATTAAAAATGCAACAAACAAAAAAGAAAAAAACAACATAAATAACATAAAATCTTAATATACTTTTAAAATTGGTAACCACCAAATACATAATTATATCTTCAACACGTATTGCAGTAGCAAAAGCCAGTAGCCAAAAGCAATAAAGCCAAAAACCAAAACAACGATTAAAATAAATGTAATCAAAACAAAATATAAAATGTTACAAAATAACCAAGCAAAGAAAAATCATCAGAACCCATGTAAAAAATCCTTTAACACAGAAGTACAAAAAAAAAAATTCATTTAAGACAACATGTCTGATGCGTGCTGGCTGGCTGCTATGATATTTCTTCTGCCACAAGATAAACTAACAAAAAAAAACTTATTTATTTATATATATTTATATATAAGAGAATAAATATATAATTGTGTATATTAAAAAAAAAATCATTTGATGAGTAACACTTGCATGCATGCATATATCGTCATTCAAGCATAAATGAATAAGCCCAAAGGCACAAGCCATTTCAACTCCTCCTTTCCAGACGACATGACATTTATCCAAAAAAAAAACATACAACAATTATAGCCATGGATAACAAAATACGATACAAAAAAAAACCATAATAAACTAACTATTAACATGTTTGCTGGACACCAAAAAATTACTCTGTCTGCCACAACATTACACGAATAAATTGAAAAGATTTCATGATAGTAAGAAAAGATATATGCATTTAATAGAGCTATAAACTAATTGGAAAGATGCCCTAATATCGAAATGGAAAAATATCAATAAATTTGATATTTTTCATTACAGAATAATTGCAATAAAACAGATCTAAAAATATTATACTAAAGTTCTTTTTATCCCGAGTGTGGAGTTCCTTTTCCGAGACGAAATTATAAGAAATAATTTCACCAGGGATTAAAAGGCATTATACGCTATTACTGCACTCTCAGGACTATATCATCACTGTAGATAGTATCTTGGAATTCCCTACAAAAGTGTATTTTGATCAAATTTAAATTATATTCGCATAAAGTAAATGATTATTCAATTTCAATTAAAATTTTGTACGTGTAGTTAGAATAATCATTAGTGTTGGCACGAACTTAAAAAATCGAAAAAATGGATTTATGTGCAAGTTCATGTAATTTATGTTGCTGCAACATATTGCTGAAATATTTCAATGAAATTTGCCACATATATAGGTTAGTTTTGTGATTTATATTTGGGGTCGGTAGCCTCCATATTAAAAAGCCAAATTATATAAAATATATTAGATTAGATTAGACAATAAAGTGGTCGTTAAGACAGAAGTACCAATCTCCGTCTCCCTACACTGCGACCTTAAGAGATCTATTGTGCATACCCTACTAATATGTGGTCAGTTAATACCCAGGCTTCTGTATAAAATACATTTTTCCTGTGTTAAAGATCTGAAATTATAACAAAGCTATGTTAAAGTAAGAAATAGCCGAAATTAAGTTTTTGGTTCGGCATTCTAATTAATATAGTTAAATATATTTGGTGATTTTAGTAAGTAAACTTCACTACAATATATCCTGTAAAGGAAATTGTCATATTAATAAAGGTACATAATTATTGTTACTGTGAAAATAGTCTAACGAAGCTATACCAATTACAAATCATTCAAGAAATTC
Organism: Rhamphomyia laevipes; assembly: GCA_963920725.1. Taxonomy (NCBI): domain Eukaryota; kingdom Metazoa; phylum Arthropoda; class Insecta; order Diptera; family Empididae; genus Rhamphomyia; species Rhamphomyia laevipes. Next base: position 29,968,707 of record OY987259.1, on the reverse strand, counting down.
GTAATTTCAGTCTTTTCAAATTCACTGTAAGAATTTTGATATGTACAAACGACACATAATTATGTAAATTTTTCATAAAAAGAGGCTTACTTATCTAAGGCATGGGGTAGATAAAACATTTTTACAATTTATAATCACAATTTTCTATATTCTTATAGATATATTTTTATAGTTTTGTTTATTGAATATTAATTATTGCTTAATAGTATTAAATTCGGTGATGGTAACATCAGAGCTTAATCCATTGTGGATAGTGAAATTATTTTTCAGCATGTGAGAAATCAAGCTTAAGAATAACAGATATTTTTCTTAATTACATATATGTTCCTTCCAGCATAGCCTTACTACAAATTATCTATCTCTATCCCAGGTGCTCATTTTCTTGGTAATCGGAATATGCAGTTTGTGTTCTAGATTGATGAGATTAGATACTCGATTACTAATTATTATATACATCTGTGTAATCAACACTTAAAGCAATTGATTCTAAAATTAACTTAGAAAATTACAATTTTATTATTCAATGAAGAATTCCCCTCCATTAAACTTTATCTTCATGGCATCATATTTAAATATACATATATAATATAGGTATATATTTTGGAATTGATATTTATATATTTATATACTTTATGACCATATGTGAATCTCCAGCATTATTAACCAAATGACATCTTAAATTTGTTACAGCAAACCGCATTCAATTTTGTTTTTGTTTTACATTTTGTGTTTTTCGAGTATGTTTTGATTTTTTTATTATTAATTTTTTTATTATTTTTTATTTTTATTTATTGTATTTTATTAGGTGATTTTGTAAATTTTTGTTCTTTTATTATGTATCTTTTTTTAAAAAAAAAAATTAAATCAAGAGATCTCAAGTCATAAGGAAAAAAGAAAGAAAATTTTCCACCATGTCATTTAAATGTTATCCATAAAAATTACAGATTTTATTATATATATGTATGTACATTTAGATGTTAGGTACTAAAAGTAAAGTCATTTAGAGAGACACATTTATGTTGGAATATGAAGTTAAATATTTAATGAAAAAATACAAAAAATACTGATTTAATATCCATAGCTACATAAAAAAAATTCAGCCTATTTTGTGGTTAAATATTAATAAAGGTATAACAGAGTGATTTAAAATGATAATTTTAATTTTTGAAAATTTACTGATATTTTAATGTAATGCCTTATTTCTATGTTGTTTTGCAGGATTCCGATTTGAATAAATTGTAATTGTTCATAAACTCAAGATATTCTAACTGAACCTATGAATTTTTCTGGCTGTTTTATATATTAGTCAACTTTTTATAAACCAATCAGTTTTTTTTATTTTTAAATTTATTTCCAGCTCAGAATGCATATAAATATGCAGCTATTAAAAAGAAACCCCAAAATGTCAAATAATCAGACACTCCTTCTGGATTTTTTTATATATATTTTTTTTTTTTTATGTGAAATTATATTTTGTTAACTTTTTATTTCTTGTTGCTTGCTTGTTAGGTTTTTTTTTTTAATCAAGTGTCTAGCCAGCCAAATGCATTAAATAAGATATTTTCCATTCCTCTCAACTTGTCCAGACATTTTCTATATCACCATCCGGAGAATATATATATACATATGTATATATATATTTTATACATTATACATTTATATATGTATATATATATATAATTTACTACATCAGTGCAACTACTTACTACCAAAGAAATAAGATAATATAACAGAAATAATAATATAACTTTTTTCTGTGATTTCATTTTATTTATTTTTTATATATTATTTATTATATTAATTAAGGTATACATAAATGAAAACTATAAGAATTTTATTTTTATATTATTTTTATATTCACGCAACGAATGTAAATTGCTTTGCATAGTTATGTATTTAAATTATGTTCTTATATATGTAAAAATAAAACACCTGTTGAATCTTTTCTTCAATTAAATATTGTATCTTCGAAGATATTTTCAGAAGCATATCTAAAATTATTGAATATTAACTTAGAATAATAGATTTATTAATTTTATTGTAACGCTACTGACTTGACATTGGATTTTATCCTTTGATATTTATATAAATAGATTTATAGTAATAATAATAATTCAGGAATAATTTAGTATTTTAAATAAAGAATATAATTAAAATTGTTATCACACGAAAATCATAAATCATAAAAAATGGGAGAAGTTTAATAATTTTTTCTACAGTTAGTAGGTAGATCCAATATGGAAATTAAAATATTTTATTACCACTAGAATTTTTTTTCGTAATTTAACTTTTCTGTATAATAAAATTAAAATTATGAAAAATTTATGATATTAGAAAATTATGATATAATAATAATTAATGTTGAATTCTTTATCAAAAGATTAAAATCATAATTTAAAAAAATATTGATATTAAAATTTTTTATATTACAAATTATATCAATTTATTATAGATTATACGATATTGTAAAGAATATTATCTGTATTGATATATTGATATTGTTAGGATGAATGATGATCAAGCAAATTCTGTGTAATTGTTCTTGTCTCGTGCCATTACCTGGTATATATATATATATATATTGGTTGATACTTGACAAACAAAATTTCCGGGTTGTTAACTAATTCTAATAGTTCGGTCGATAGATGAAGTGGTGAGCCCATTTGACATATTAAATAAAATTAAAACAAATCAAAATTAAAATAGACAATTTAAACTTCAAATCAACTACAATAAATTACAGGATAACAAGAATAAAGTAGCTCACATGTCAATAAAGATATATGTTTTTTTTTATATTATGCAATTTACATAAAGATATATAATTTCAATTGCAGTTTTTTGTACGGTTTCGTAGATGACATATCAAAACCCGATTGCTAAGTCTTTATTTACAAAAAGTAAAAGGATTTCAATGAATTTTAGTAGCATCAACTGTGCTTAAATGTAAGTACGATATTAAATGAATACAAAGGAAGTAATATATCAAAATATCGACATTAACTCGCTGCCAGATCCAGATCACATATAAGATTTCAAGTTAGTATGGAAATGTGTATAGTTACTACTAGTGCATATATGGAATGTTGATCGCAGTATTATATGTTTACATATTTTACCAATGTTCTTAAATAAGTTATTTTTAATACGTTACTACGTATTACCAAACCTTTAATTCTATGTTTAGTGATTTCATAAGACTCTGTAAATACAAAAAAATCGAAGTAAATCAGTTGCTAGCTATTAGAGTTATGACTGAAAAAACTGTCTGGGTTCTGGGTATATAAATAAAACTTATTATTTATTTTGTTTTAATAAAGCATACCACAAATTATGTTAACAAATGAACAAATAAAAAGAATTAGTAGATATTTCACCTAATTCAGTATAGCTGTTATAAACACAATTTCAGCAATATGAAATATAAAAATTGAATTTCAAATTGTACTACGGTATAAATAAATATTTCTTGTAGTTGTAGATCGCCAGCTTCATAAAAATTGTAAATCGTCAATAAATTTGAATTTCAAATCCTTTTTCTTAGAGTCATTTTTGCAGAGAAGTGGTTCTAGAATATAACCAATAACATAAAGTAATATATCCAACAGTTCATTTGAACTTATTATGATATTCTTCATTTATGTGTAATTGAATTTGAATTATTGTTTCTGTTTTTATAGCAGAAAATTATTTTATTCAATCAAAATTTACACTTTAATAAAGTTCATTTGTACCCGAGTATTTAAACTTTATCTATTTTTGTAATTCAAATTTTTGATATCAATGTAAATGTAATATTCCGTGTATATTATTTCATGTTAATCAAATTTTGTCTAGACTTTTAAATTTTTATTCAAATTTTACGTATATCTAAAAACAATATGTTTGAATTAAATAGAAATATAAATAAATAATGAAAATGTTAAAAAGATATTGTTATATCTTATATGTTTTCAAAACAAAAAACTATATGTTTTCATTTTGCTTCATCATTGAAAATTGAAATTACTATATTAAGCCTAGTTGGATTTCCCAGCATAGTAAAATGTATACACCAAATTAGGATTTATAAAAAAACAAATTTTTCAAAGATAAAAGTATTTTTCATTAAATATATTTTATATTTAATGAAAAATAGATGGCGTGGAAAACAGTCTACGAATAATATGCTCTTGTTTTACAACCGCCGGCTGAGCCATTTCTTCATATAAGACTTCACCAGCATTGTTTTAAAAAATATTTAAAAAAAATTGAATTTCATAATTTTAACTATAATTGAAATTACTTCAATAAGAAATGTCAATTTTTGATATTGTTTTTCCTTGACAATATTTTTTACTACGCTTTGAAATACATACTAAGTTTAAGTTTTATATATAACAAAATGAGAAATTATATAAAATTTCAAGTTCAAGTTCATTTTTACTAGTATGCTATAATTAATTGGAAAAATAAATAAAACAGATAAAAAAGTGTTGTCTACATTTTTGAACAAGTTGAACTGCTAATAATAAAAATTACAATTAAATCAATTGAAACAACAATTATTTTTATCATTGCATACATTACTTTTTCAATAAGAAGTAGCTATAGAGAATGTAATTTATAGACAATAGAATGCGTGTGATAAATGTAAAGCGTTAATATTTTAAAACTATAAACTAGGGTGTCCAGATTTCCAATCACATCGATATCACAAACATTGATGTTAATCAATAATTCTTCATAATTTTGACTATTATCAATTTCCATTAAATCAAAAATTACATTAATCCTCTAACACTAATTAAATTAATTTTTCATCTATTAAGGTTTTCCTTCTATACGGTAGAAAAGATAATAAAGGAAAAACGATCTTTGTCATATGAAGAACAGCGAAAGGGCGTAAGTCGAATTAAGCTGATTTGGGTTTTAAGTCGTGAATTGCTTTTGAATAATAAAAATTATTTAATATAATATATAATTATTATATATATTGTTTTTCAAATATATTTAATAATTAATATATATTAAAATAAAATTGTGTTTGTTAAATTTTTATTTGAACAAATAAAATTCAATATAATTCTAAGCAATAATTTGTTTTTATTGTGAAATAATGACAATATGTTAAATAATAAATGTAATAATAGGAGAAAAACATAAATCAAAGAATTACAAACAGCTGGAAAATTTTTTGGAGTATTAAAGACCTACTAGACTCAAATATAACAATTCAAACATCAAAATATTTAATGGACGCTGCAATTCTTCCAGTCCTTACATATGGCGCTCAAACATGGTGTAACTCAACAAAGCATATCAACAAACTAAGAATTTGTCAAAGAGCAATGGAAAGAAAAATATTAAATGTTACTCGATTTAATAGAATCAGAAATGAAGAAATTAAGAAACAGAACCAAAATAACTGATGTAATTGAAAAACTAAAAAAACTAAAATGGGAATGGGCCGGGCACGTAATGAGATTACAAGATAATAGATGGACGAAGACTACAACTGAATGGCAACCATTAGATAGAATTAGAAGAGTTGGAAGACAGCAAAAAAGATGGCGAGATGAGCTAGATAGTTTCGATAGAAATTGGTGCATGAAAACTATTAATTACCAGCAAATTTAGGATTCCCCCAGTGTGAATCATATAATATTTATCTAATTATGTATGTATACATTCAAAATTAGCACTAAAATAATTATTGTTAATATAATATTTTAAATATATAATTAATTAATCATTTATTTATTTTTCAAATTTAAAACCTAAATATTTATTATAAAAGTGATAAAACTTTATTTAATTCATAAATAAATTATGGATATCACGTTATGTTGTAAATACATTTAAATATAAATTTATAATTAAATCAAATTCTTAAAAAATATTCCGTAAAATTAACATAAAAATAAGAAATAATTTTATTTTTTATATTTTTTTTTCTGATAATTTTCATAGTTTTTTATGCTTGTTTTGTTATGCGTTTAACACAACAAAAACAATCCATAAAACTGTCTGGAACTGTTTAGTTGATGATATCGAAAAGGAACAGAGAAGATACAAGATACAATAACAATATAAAAAATAATTTTACAGACAAAAAAAAAATATTTATTAAATTGCGTTCGTTGTCCGTCGTCAGTTCGTCTGGCCAAGTCAAAATCATTGACGTTTTAAATTGCATTTTTGTTTAGGTTGATTTTTTATTTACTCGTATTATTACAAAACGTATATAATAAAAATATAGTAATTTTTTTTTCATCAATTTATTTCTTATTTGATAATTTTAAATGCAATCTCATATAAAAAATATGCTTATGCTTACCATATTTTTTAAATATGATTTTGTGGTATTGGTATTGTTATTATTTTATTGTCAACACTTGCCTGTCTTATACATTAGCTGATGAACAGCAGGTTTTTTTTTAATACATATTATTTTTATGTAATTTAATCAAAATATAATAAAATTTTGATCAACATTTATGGAAACAATATATATATATATACACATATATATTTATATATAGTAGCTAATAGATTTGAGATTTTAATTTTATTATAGAGTGAAGTTTTGCTGGAGCGGTCAAGATATATGGAGGATCAGTGAATATCATTAACTTAACATAATTTATAGCTCTCAAAGACTTATGATGTGTACCCAATCTGCCAATTTGGCAATGCAGATGAAGTTTAGTACAAAAATATGAAAAATGCAATAGAATTGAATCGATATTTGCATAACTTACGAATCGGGAAATAGTTATTTTATATAAAAAATTATTGGTTATGTTCAGTTAATTAATTATAATTAATTAAAAATCGGCTGTGACTAGCTAGTGTGCTATATTCTATATTGTGATGCAATCCTGGATTCGGTTGATTCTAGACTGAGATATTGTTGTAGTAAGTTAAGTCAGCTTTAAATCATTACCCAGTAATACATAATTTAAATCTAGGAAAAATACGAATGGTTGAGATCATTTGCTAACATAAAATGGAACATTGTTTAGTTACCAATTATATTTAATGATTCTAGGCTCGTTTATCGCAAGCAATTCATCGCGAAGGAATTCATCGCAAGCAATTCATCGTAATTAATTCATCGTAAACAATTCATCGTAAGCAATTCATCGTAAGCAATTCATCGCAAGCAATTTATTATCTTTTAATTATTTAGTTAAATAATTAAATAATAATAAATTGAGTTAATTATTCAAATAATGATAAATTAAACATAAAAATAGAACATATTATAATAATAATAATAATTATTATTATTCTTTACCATAAAAATAGAACATATTATTATTAAGCGTATACAAAAATAAAAATAAAAAATAAAAAAAGCTGCGATTAATAGGAATTAAGTTTTTAATTATTGACATCATCATACATTTTTGTGACCCTTCCAATATCAGAATTATGAGCCATGCTTCTCAAGAATATAACTGGTGGCAATTTTAAAAAAATTTCTATTGCGATAAACTTCGCGATGAATATTTCCTTGCGATGAATTGTTTACGATGTATAGCTGGCGATGAATTGCGGGCGATTAACTTTGCTATGAATTTGTTATTGCGATAAACTAGCCGGATACCTATTTAATTATATGCTTTCTAGTCGATGTGAATGAAATTGGTTACACGGTTCATTTCCTAATGTATGTATAATATGTATAATGTTTGGTCGCTATCTCCAGTGGTTCCATGGGTGGCATGACATAAGGCCATACGATATAAAGCCATAATGGCTTTATGTCTCATTTAATAAAATGAAAAATTAATTTTCCAAATAAAATTAGTCCTTTTCCAAATAAAAACAGTCTCAGTTTATTTATAATATTATTATTTTTATATATAATTTTAGTTTTTATTTTATATTACATTATATAGGTATTCTTTGTTTATAAACATTTATAAACATTTTGTCCATATAACAAATCAAAGAACTAATTTTAATTGGCAAATGACTATTTTGCCCTGGAAATGCTATATATTGATGTCATCAAAGTCTGAAGCGGCTTATTAAAATTTAATTATATGGCTTTATGTCTTAAATTTTTATAAAACGATATGGATTTATGTCTCATTTGTGTGAGACATAAGCCATATACGCAAAAATCGCGATTATGGCATTATGTCTCACTCAAATGAGACATAAAGCCATTATGGCTTTATGTCGTATGGCCTTATGTCATGTCACTGGTTCCATGATCCCGAATTATATTTAATATATTTAATGTTCTACACCTGCACCATACAGTAATTGTTATCCAATTTAAATGAAATTTAGTACGCTTATTTAGTTATATTCAGAATATCTTGTTAGACATAAATCAGTGATGGAAATCCATGAGAAAGTATTAGAAAAATTTGTGATTGAAATCCTTAGATTAAATGATGAATGATGAAAAATTCAATGGAAAAGCCGCCAGATTGTTTAATTAAATTAAAATAAAATATAATTAGTTTTTAATTACAGTAGGCTCTTACAGTCAGTAAATTAAGGTGAATAGAATAAATCTACGTCTGAAAAGTATTATTGAAAAATTATGCTTTTTAATAAAAGTTATATTTTATATTAAACATAATAACTTCATACATTTTGTTTATACAAATTATTTTAACATTGGATACATTACATAAAAGCTAACCTAGTCATACATTGAATAATTTATTTAATTTCAAATTTTATTTAAATACAACATAACGAATGTTTTCTGTAAAATATAATAGATAACCTTAAAATTAAAAATTGATTCACTTTTACATGCCTCAGAATTGATTGACAATTGCTAAGAAGGAAACCAATGACAGCATACTATAGTGATAGTCTATCTATTCTATATATATATAGATTTTTATATAGTCTCATTTCACAGTCCTATTTGCGAATTTTCGCGATTGATTTTATTTCTCATGGAAAAAGCGATAAATTGATTTTAACTACAAGACTTTATTACTCTATTTTTTACATATGGTATTATTTCTCAATTGAATATGAAATAAACTTTTTATACCTTTACTTAATAGCATCGAATTGTTTGTTTACGTGTACTAAATGCATCAATATAAATTTTGTCAATTTAATTTATATTAAAATAAAAATGGTGTTAAAGTTAGTTAAACGATTTGGCAGAATATCTGTGAACAGACCGCAACACTTTAGGAAACACTGATACTAAACAAATATTTCGGAAACCTTAACTTAATAATTTAATATACATATATATATATATGTACGTACGTATTTCCGTCCCTCTTTGGAATATTTGAGTGCAATTATAATCACACTCATAATTTCAAGTTATTGCATACCTTTAGGCAATATTATTAATAAAAACTACTCTATAATCTATATAATTTTTATCATATTATATTTTGTAAACAAAATTACTTTAATTCAAAAATGTCAAAATATATATAAATATATTTTATAATTAATAAATTATATTGTGAAAAAAATATGAGTAGGAGAAATTGTAAAACTTGTATACCTGAACCTCCGCCACCATATCGATTATTAACAACATTAATTTTACAATGTTTTCAAAGGGAATTGGATAAACGACCATATTTAAATTTAACTATTAAACGGGGATATTTTGAAAGGAAATTAAAACGTCCTTACGATTGTCTTGATTTTAATACAACTATCAAATTTCTTGAATGTTTTTCAATACAAACATTTGAATTATCACATATAAAAATACCAACTGAAAATCATAAAGTATTAGAAAAATTTGCATATATTTTAAATAATATGATAGAAGTGAAATTAATTAATGTTAATTTACCAGAAGATTTCGTATTTTATTTAACAAAAATTAATGGTTTGATACGTTTATCAAAAATTGAATTATTAAATATATCAAATAATATATTAAATAAAAATCAAGTAAATTTATTACGATGTTTTATTATGTATAGTGATAATTTGAAAATATTAAATATTGGATATTGTGGTTTAAATGAAATAACATTACCAATTATTGCTGATGGTATAATTAAATCAAAAACATTACGAGCAATTGATTTAAGTCGTATAGAATTAACTAGTTCAGTTAGTTGTTTTGATGATACAAAAATACCATTAATTTATTCAATATTATTATCAAGAAATAAATTAGTTGAAATACATTTATGTGATTGTTGTTTAGATTCCTTTGGTATTAAACCAATATCAGAATATATTGAATGTAAACAAACATCATTGAAATATTTAGATGTTGGTTCAAATGGTATTGGTCCAGATGGTATTCAATTAATACTTAAAGCAGTTGGTATATCAAAAAAATTATTAGGTTTAGATATATCATCAAATAAATTAGGTACATTAGGTGGTCAAATAATTGCACATTTATTACCAATAACACGAATACAATATTTAAATATACAAAATAATCGAATTGGTGCTGCTGCAATGAATTTAATATTTTCAACAATAAAAAAAGCGTGTGAAATAAAATATTTATTTATTTGGAGTAATCAATTTGATTTAATATCTGGCCATATACTACAGAGGCAATTAGAAGCTGAAGTAATATTTTTTAATTCAATTGATTTTGATATAACTTTTGATTTAGATAATGAAAATTTCCGTGTAATACCACAAGTTAAATTACCAAATAGTTGTGGTAATATGAATTCAAAAAATATAAAAATTTCCAATTAATTGTAGTAATATGAGTTCAAATATAAAAATATATAAATGAATAATTTAATATAAAAATAAGTTTTAATTTTCTTAACATTTTAATTAAGTTTATTTTCTTCAGAAATTTTATTGTGTAACGCTATGGTAAAGTATATAGAGTACCGATCGTTTCGATTCGCTTTTAATCGCACCTATGTGTCCACTCAATCGTTTTTCTATACAAAATATATGAAGACGGCAAATTTGAAATTTACTGAACGAACTATCGATGCAATGTAGTCCATACCTTGTTTTAGCCCATTTGAAAAAATCAATGCTTTCAATAATAATGTTTAAAGTATTTTTATATATTCGCTACCGTAATGCCAAGAAATCGAAAATAATATTGTAATAGGAAAAACAAACTTGTATTACATAGTTTTTTAGTATATGTATTGGTTATCTCTTTTACAATCCATTGAAATTATATCAACAGTTTTTCATTTTATCAATGATCACTAATTAATCACTTTAAACTTTTTAATTTCATTAGAATTTTTAACTATATGAATATGAGATAAACGTGAAATGATTTGGATATCATATGTCACAACAAAATTGACCATACAATGATACAATAATTCATAAAAATGTATAAGCTAATATTAACTTTGACAAATCATATTGAAACGACTGTAACCATGAAAATAATATTCTAATTTCAAATGACATTTTTAACTTATGTAAATTACTTTCTTACCTCAATATTACTTAATTTTCAATATTATTCTATAGTTGATTAACAGCAATTAAATCAGTCTCTGTCGATACTTGGTCTAATATAGATCAATATACGAAAGAATATTTGATTTCATTTGAAATTTTCATTTAGTCTTTACATAGTGGAATATTTAAAAATTTCTATTAATTTTTTTGGTTACTATGGATATAATTAATGAACCACTGGATTATGAAGTAGAATCAGAAACTGAAAATGATATTTCTTCAATGAAGGATTATTATCGTGATAAGATTGTTTTACTAACTGGAGGATTAGGATTTTTAGGTCAACTTTATGTTGAGAAATTATTGCGGTAAATAGAATTGAAAACAATTAATAAGAAATTAAAATAAATTTGGAATGAATTAAATTAAATTTGGAATGAATTAAAGTAAATTTTCTGATTATCATATTTTGAAGGTCATGATTTTTAAATATATTAAATTAAAGGATTAATTAACTTTTCATAATCTGGATTAAAAATAGTAATATAATAAAGCAATATATAAAAAAATATTTATTATTTAAGGTGAATTTATATAATGTGATGTTTACACGTCGCGACTACCTTTAGGCATAGCTGACATAAATATTTCAATAAACGGTTTTAATTTGTGACGTTTTTTCGTGCAGCTATTAAATGAATAACTAGAAAATTTTGACATATAATTAAATCTTATAGAATAAAACACTTTGTTATAAAAAAAAAAACAAAAAATAAATTAAATAAAATAACTAATAAATTAATAATAAATTCAAATGTAACTAAATCATAATTTAAATTTTAACGTTTGCACACATGACAAAATGATTATGTAGATGTGAAGTCTGCGACGACTGAGTTTGCTCAGCTCTGTATTTGACCCAAAAACTCTTTACTTTTCTATTAGTTGTAAGCTAAAAAAAATCGGCCGTGACGAGTAAATGTCACATAATGTAAATTCACCTTTATTCTGAAATCTTCAAATAGAAATTATTACTAGAATGTTACTAAATTTTAAAATGCACGAATTTTTTATTAGATTCTTTAAAACTCATAAGTTAAGTATTCAATAAATTTATAATATTATGTAATACTTTTAAATATATACAATTTAAAGTTTTGATTGACCTTTCAATTATAATATTTAAATTTATAATAAATAATGTTAATTAATTAATTTTTAAAACATAATTTACATAATTATTTAATTTAATTTTTGAAATATAATTAGAATTAAATCTTTTTTTTTATGTGACCTCTAAACATTATATTTAAATTTCCAGTGCTGATGTTAAATGTATTTACCTTGTTTTAAGACAGAAAAAAGGTAAAAGTCCTGAAAGTAGACTTAAAGAAACATTTTGTGGAATAGTAAGCCATAACAACAACTAAAATTATCAAATTTGAAATTAATTATATTTCCATATAATACAGCATTTTAGTAAATTGATTAAACATGATCCGCACTATTTAAATCGTCTTCGAATTATTGAAGGTGATTTGGAAAAATTGAGCTTAGGAATATGTGAAAAAGATTTACAAGATATTTATGATAATGTTGAAATTATATTACATGCTGCTGCTGATGTCCGTTTTGATGAAAAATTATTAAAACTTTTATTAGTTAATTTACGTGGTACAAGAGAATTATGTATAATTGCTGAAAAAACTAAAAAATTACAGGTTAAATTAATTATATCTAAATTTACTATATAATTTAATAAAATTATTGAATTTTTGCAGGTATTTTCATATATTTCAACTGGATATAGTCATTGTCCTAGATCAAAAGTTGATGAAATATTTTATGAGTCACCAGTTGATCCTGATGTTATGATTGCATTAGCTGATAAAATTGATATTAATAATGATGATGAAATTGAAATACTTACAGATAGAATAATTAAACCATGGCCAAATACGTATACATATTCGAAATCATTATCTGAAGAGCTTGTACGACGTTTTGGCCACAAATTTCCAATTTGCATTATACGACCAACAATTATAATATCAACATATGAAGATCCTGTACCAGCTTGGTGTAATAATATTTATGGATTAAATGGTGTCCTAGTTGCATGTGGTATTGGTGTTTTACGTTTAATGCCATTAAATCGTGAATTAGTTGGTGATATTATTTGTGCTGATTTTGTAATAAATTCAACATTAGCAGCAATATGGGTGACAGGAATTGATCAGAGAAATAAATTCCAACCAATTGAACCAGAAATTTATCATGTATCAACGGGACAGGATAGACCTACTACATGGGGTATGTTAAATATAATTTTCGGATAGCGTTTAAGTTACTAACTTATTAAATAATAAAAATAAAAATTTTTAGGTAAAATTTCTGATGAAATGAGTAAAACAGTCGCTGAATATCCTGCAACTAGAATGTTATGGCGACAATGTCCAAATTCAACAAATTGTCCATTTATGTGGAAATATTTAACAATTTTCTATCATGTGATACCAGGTGTACTTTTGGATGTATTTTTGAAACTAACTGGAAAAAATAAACGGTATAATTTAATGGAAAAATTAATTTCACAAAAATCATTTTTTTATTTTCCAGAATTTTACCAGTACACCGAAAAGTTCATCGTTTCATGGATGCTTTGAAATATTTCATGCAACATGAATGGCAAATTACAAATACGAATATGAAACGAGTTTGGAATCGAATGTCAGCGTATGATCAAGATTTTTTCCCAAGCGATGTAAGACGTTACAAATGGTCAGAATTTACATATAATTATAATCATGGTTTAAGAATGTATATTGCTAAGGAACAAATTAATGTTGATGAATATTCGAAAAAACGTTATCAGAAATTTGTAATTGCACATTATTTTATTTTGTTACTTTATTATGGATTTCATATTTTTGTATTTGGTTTTATTGCACTAAAATTGGGATTTTTCAATTATTTGCAACAATCGGCTATAAATACTTATGAATTTATTAAAAATCCAAATTAATAAAAGTTCAGAAATTCTTATTTAAAATTTTGTGGGAAAATTAATAAATAATTTTAATATTGGATTAGTAAATACAAATATAAAATTTATATATTTCTGTAAATTTATTTTTTATTATTTCTTGTAATATTAACACTTGTCCAAAACTAAGATTATTTTTCTATAATTTCCAGCCTATTTTCTAACATTGATGTCTGAGAAATATTTTCCATGTTTCATTTGATAATTGTCTAAAACTGTTCATAATTTCCAGCCTATTTTCAAATAGGTTCAGCAAATGTATGTCATTTATTTGGCCACGTATTATTATTTCATCTGTAATGTATTTAATAAGATTTGCAGTAAAAAAAGATTTGACTTAAGTATTTTATTATACGAATAAGTTGTTAAATTCAACCAATTATTTGCTCTGCTGCAACTAAAATTAAATATAAATCAAAAAATTTAAATCAAATCATAATAATTATTATCACAATTCAACAAACCGAACCGTAATGAATGCTCCCACAACAAAACGAACTAGTTAATTTCAAATATAATTACTATATATACAACAATTTTATACAAATTATAATATGAAACATGAAACTCAACTCACCTGCATCAGAAACTATAAATTATTTTGTAATTATAAACTATTCTTCCAACAAATACGATAATTATCAGCATAACACAACACCTACTACTGAAATTAACTACTTAATTAACACTAAGTGCTTTGAGGGTTGTTAACATTATAAATACATAAAATGTTTTTAATAACATTTAAAAAAAATTATTTGATTTGAACATGTTCGCATAATTCCATAAATTATGAATTTATATTTATATCATAATTATTATAAAATATAACAAAATGTTAACATTTTATGGGCCCCTACTAAATGATTAATTAAATTGCATAATATTTTCTGTTGCCCAACATTATTGATCATCAATATATTGAAGATATCGAAATTATATATCTTCAATATATTGATGAGAAATAATATTGACAGTTTAGGTTAAAGTTCATTTTTGAATTATTTTTTATGGATGGGAGCCATTTTACTCATTCATTTGAAATACATAATATCATTTTGAAATAATAATACTTAAAATTTTGCATATATTTAGGTGAAATCCAAACAATAATTAGTTTTAAATTATTTCTTATTTAACTCCAGAAAATTTAATTTTAGAATACTCTCAAATTTTATTAAATTTACAGTGTATCTAAAAACATTCACCCTGTAAATTTTAAATTGTATATATTTTTTTTTATTTCACTTGGTCATGCTATTATATATTGAAAAATCATTAATTTTCATAACAGGAAAAGAGATTATAGTAAAAAAAATTTAAAAAGGATTAATTTAACATTGCTCTAGATAAGAATCTTTTAAATTGCAATTTTGCACCTTTAGGTTATATATTTCACCTTGGAGAATATATAGATGTAACAATATAAAATACCTAAAGCTTTACATAAAGTAATATTATTTAGTGTACACAAATATGATAATTATTATATGGACAATTAATTTCTGCATATTGTTCAAGAAGTGATTGAGTATGGTTTAAGGAAAATTCTAATAATAAGTTATAATTATTAGAAATTTCAGTGTTATTAAATAACAAATAAATAGCACTTTAATATTTAATGATTAAAAGATGAGATTTGAAAAATGTTTATTGCATTTTGGCTATTTTGTTTCTATACTGTCACCAGATTTATTGAAAAATTACAAATGTATAAAAATAACAATGAATATGATAACTTGAGATATTAACGAATATAGGTTATTTTTTGCAGCCCCTATAAATTATACAAAAATATAATTTCTAGTTATTTAGTATTACATTTTGGGTGTTAAATAAAATATTAAAAGGGAGTCCTCAAAAGTGTTTATATAAGTAATAATATTATATTATAAAATATATTTGCTTATATTATCGGTGGTTTTTAGGTCACGATTATTAGGCTTGATTTTTTTTGCAAAAGAGAATAATATAAAATAAATCTATTCGATAAAATCACTGTACTTTTAAAGGACATTTAAATTATCCTATGATATCACTGTAAGTATATTTTATAAATTAATAATTCTTGAAATGTACAAGCTTATCATTCATTAAATATTGATCTTGAAATATTGATATTAATGTATTAATAAATTTGTTATGTTAAATATGTGTCGTTATGATTATGATTATTGATAATCTTAAATCTTATCGAGTTTAGAGAATAACGCTTGCTTAAAGAATCGAATTTTTACTCTGAGTACTGGGCAATGACAATGAAGATGATTAAGGGTTTCTTCTTGTTCAAATTCTTTGCGGTACCACACACACAACCTTATCGTATGTTATTGTTATCCGATTAAACAGTGATCGGTTAAATCAACAATTAAAAAAGTGTAACAATTTATTTTAAGATGTCTAATTCATATCAATGCTAATAAAAAATACGTTACACTTTATTTTCTAGTAAATATAATCACAAAACATTTAAAAAAAATCGGTTCCTCATTCCCATAGTTCACATACAAACCTTTTGGATAACTTTACTTAACTCCCAAACAATTTTTTTTTTAAATTTCACTATATTTCACTATATAGCATCCAATCTCCAAAATTTTATCATAACTTAATTATTAAAAGGAATATTTTTATTTTCTGCGGTGGAGGTGTCTCGGTATAATCAAATCGAATTTGATTTATATTTTGTTCCTTTTTCACAAAGCTTGGGAGCGTAGGGCTTGATTACAGATTTTCCAACGTATTCTTATTTTGTTCCAAGAACTTAAATTTCTTACCATTTCTTTCCTAAAATACCACAAATATTTTTATTTTTATTGAAATAATATATTATTGAAACTGGCTGTACCTATTCCTAAATAAAGTATATATATCGAATGTCCTTATTTTTTTAACCGATTCAGTTATATCCAAAAAAATAATAAAAAAAATTAAATTTGATATCCGGACATGCGCATCACTATTATATCAAATTATTCGTATGTATATAAACCGAAAACTTTCTCAATAAAGGCAACACTTTATCAAATTTTTATCTAATTTTCGAAAAGCTTTATATAAACAACGTAGTACGTATACGTAACATATAGTATTTTCTCTTTCAATGTAAAATTATTTCTCTAAAAACAAGACAATAATGATGAGTCCTATATATTTTTTGTTTGTATATATTTTGAAAACAATTTAATTTATATATTGTTTTTATATTTTTTTTTTGTATATTAAGATAGTCAAACGGTTGTTATATCCTGCAGTTCAGTTGTATCCTTATAGTCTAACACTAAAGACACATAAAAATTTTCGGTGTATTTATTCAATAATTTTTATTGCACATTTTTCATTTTTATTAATTCTCCTTATTGTATATATGCACATAATAAACAAGCACAATTTTGCATAATTATATAAAGTTTTTGATTGTATATATGTACATTATAAATCCTTAATATACAAATAAAAAAAAATATATATTTTTTTTCTTTTATTTTAATAATAAATTTATTATTCAAAATTAATTTCCAAAAATAAAATTTTTCATGTGAAAGTGGTGAAAATTATTGTAATTTTTTAAAGAAAATTTCATAATTTCATTTTTTATTTTAATTTTTAATTATTTACTCTATCCTGCCTTATTGCAATCCGGAAGTACACATCAATCAACATTATATAAATTAAAATTTAACATTATCTAATTTATATATAAATGCATTTAAGTGAATTTTTGTTACATACGATATAATACAGGTATAATCTCTAAAAAAAAATCAATTGGGACACATAAGGATATTTCTATTTAACCATCGTACAGTACACAATATTGTTATTTTTATATATTAATTGTCAAGGATGAATGATAGTAGAAGGAATACCGCAACAGAATTTAGCTATATCCTTCAAAGACAGGTAATATAATAATTAATTTTACTTATCTACATAATTATATAAGTAACATTGATATAAATTTTATGATAATCACTTTGATATATAGCATATTCCTTTACCAAAAAAAAAATAAATAAATAAAAAAATCAATGATACTCTCTGAGTATACGTGTTATCCTTGAAGGTGTTACTAGTTGCATTGTCATCTGATTTTTTTATTCATTATTTGAGAAAAAACTCACGTTTTTCTTCTCCATAATAATAATAATAATAATAATAATTTTAAAGTGTTATGTTTACATGTATGTGTGCAGGATCAAATAAATGGAAAATATTTTGTAAGGATATAGAAAATATGGTTATAAGATTTATTTTTGTTAAAATTTTAGATTATTTATATATTTTATAGAAATTAATCGAAGGATATCTTTTATATATTGAGATTATTCCATGGAAAAGTTTTATAATATTTAAGAAAATTTTGTTTGTTTTAAATTCTCAAGGGTTTTAATATTTAATAAAAATGAAATTTTCCTTTTTTTTTTTGAAACATTTTAATTTTTTAAGGATTTAAATGAAAAATATTTGAATTTTTGCTCAAAAACTTATTGTTACCAATTTTAATCTTAAATTTTATATTGAAGTAGATGTTTAAACAGTAATTTAATATCCTTAAATAAATATAAAATTCTAACCTATTCTGAAATAGAAATATTATTTGAAAAATATTCAGTTTTTAATAGTTTTGAATATTATATATTTTTGTTTAAGTATTAATCGTGTGAGTTTTACAAATAACCAATACGAAATTTTAAGAAATTCATTATTGTCCTCGAATATAATTAGATGTAGGCCAGTAGAATAAAGGCCAAGGTTTTGTAAGTTGCGTCATTGAAGAAACAGAATATAATAAAAATTTAAATTAAAAACAAAACCAAGTAAAACTATCTAAATCTATACATAAATATAAAAGTAATATTAGTTTTTAGATACTAAGTAACCAAGTAAAAAACTATTAAATTTATAAATTAGGTATTGATTAAATTTAAATATTTAATCGAAATCGATAAATTTTATATTGTTATATTTTCGGTAGATAAATATTTATTATAATGATAATTTCAAAATCAATTAATAATCTAAAATTATAGTTTAAATTGATTATATGGAATATTATTGCTGTTAGTTGAGAAATAATTCATGTTAATAAATTATAGTATCGTAAATGTAGTTTAAATCATTTAGTTAGACAATTTACAAACAATGAAATTTAAAATAATAGATTTTATGTATTTCAAAAATCTAAATAACAATTTGGAAAAATCATTAAAAGAAAAATTATTTAAATCGACAAAAATGAAAATAATTTATTGTTCAAATGGTATTAATTATATGTAGGGTAAAATGGCCAATAATTCTTCACTGGAAAGTTTGTAGATGTTTGCACTATAAAATAGATAACAGTCAATATCTACTAGAAAGTTAAAGACTGAATCCTATACTCATTAAATTTAATACTCTATGCAATTAATATAAAATTCATTTCAATATAAAATAAATTATTAAATTTTGGCCGGCTATTATATTAGCTACTATACGATAATTTATTTTAATTTTTTCAAAAATGAGTTTTGTGTAACATAACAACTATTTATTCTGCCCGAACGCAGCAAAAAGACCAAACAATTATTGAATTATGAAATAGTTAGAGTTAAGCACATTCAATAAGTAATTATGTACGGAAGCGTTTGTTAAAAAAGAACGTATTTTTAAAATGAGTTTACGTATACGCGATTTACAAACATGCAATTTAGACATAAAATGTTCAAAAGGATTGAATTAAAGTCATTTTGAAATTAATCACAATTTTAGAATTTGAGTATACAAAATAAAGAAAATAAAAAGTAATGTTTAAACTTAAAGTTATGACTTATGAGTAACACAAAACTCCTATATAAAAATATTAAATTGATGCCATTAATTGCAAAATTTAGAAAGTTATACAAAATTTTACAACAAAAAAAAGACACCTAAATATATGCAATCATCAAAAAAATATTATTGTTGGATTTGAAAAATTGTATGAGAATAAAAGCAGCTGCAATTATTATTGGTCGTATAACAAACTACAATAAAAATATAACAATTTTTTCAAAATAAATTATCGTTTATCATATTTAGTAAATAAATTTCTATTTTATCATTTTTCTTTTTGTATATAATCAATTTAATGATTAGCAATAAAAGTCCTAATGATTAATCGTTATTAGAATTTTTAGTTATAGTATTTATTAGTACATATAATTTATAATAGACCATAAATAAAATATATAAATAATTAATTTGAATTTTTAATATAGGAAGATCATTAAAATTAAATTTTATATTTAAAATTATAAATTCTTAATTTTGTTAAAAAAAAACTTTCGGATATATATAAAATACAAATGTGAAAATTTATTGAAAAATATTTTCATTATTGCATAACATAATCATAATAAAGCTGGTATGATTTTTATGTGTACATATAAAATTTTGCATATTTATTTGACACTACGCTATTTTTTGATTGTGAATATATTTATAAAATATACATAAAAAAGCATAAGCTTTGCATAACTTAAAACATATAATTTAAATTTCATATAGGTTTTTTTCATTATTGTGAAATATGTAAGGATATTTATATAATAAATTATTCAATATACTTTGTTGTTATCATGGAAATTTTTCAAAAATATGTTTTTATTTATAAACATAATTTATTTGAAAAATAGAGATACAATTTTTACTTAATGTTTTCTGTTAGTTTATAACATAGATTTAGTAAGTTATTTAGTAACCGATAGTACCAACAAATTTGGTTGGTTGATTTTAAAGGATATCGGGATACTTTCATTAACTCATTAGAAACCTTATTATGTCAGTTTTATGAGATAATAGTGGGTTTCCTATTTGAAATACAGCCTGTTTGATATGACAATATGAGGTAATTCGTAAAAAATACTTTTGTGATATCATTGTTTTTTTTTGACAAGGTTATTTAGATTTGAATTATTTATAGGAATAAGTTGGTTTCAGTAAATTTCAATAATTGATTTCTGTAATTTTAAGTTTAGAAAGGACAATTTTAAGTTTAGAAAGTTAATGTGAAATTACTAGCAATTTTTATAAATTTCTATTTTTAAAATATAATTTCCTTGGTATATTTGTTGTAAAATATAATTTTAATGACATAATTCATTAAAATAAATTTAAGGTCCGCATAGTCTAACGTGAACTTTACTGAACGAAAAGAATGATATTTCGATTTAAATTGTGAGTAAATTAAATGATAATTCATTTTAAATCCAAAGGACTTTTATGAAGCTTCAGTTTTTTTTAATAAAGCTCTTATTCACCTAGAAATTTAGGATTCATTTTCATGAATTAAGACAATAAAATTGAATTTTATAGAAAATAAATTATAAGGAATCGAAATTAATTTCGTCACTTCTAAAATTAGCTTAACTAAAATAAATTATCTAAGTTCACTGAAACCTGGAGAACCGATTTAAACATTTGTATTACCAACGCCAACAGATTACATAAATTTATGGGAAATGATTTTCAGTAATTGTAATTAATTTTTTTATCAATTAAGCTGACCACTGGCATACGTAAAATTTTATTTTAGGTATTTAAACATAATTTTAGCAATTTTAATCATTTATTTAAGATTGACATTTTCAATTTTAAATTAATTGGAAACATAAACTTATAGTATTATAATTTGGATTTACTGTTTTATGGTATAGTTTTTATTGAAAATTTATTTTAAAAATATATTCACCACCAATAATTTTGACCAATATTTTTTAAAAAGTTATTAGTTATTTAACTATTTGAGCTGAAATATTGAAGTAAATGGGAATATAGATGAATGTAGAATCCTAAAGGTTCTATCAGATCAAACTACACTGAGCCTAGGATATTTAATATCACGCGCTGTGAAATTTATTTTCATAATTAAAAAATCCTTCAAAAATTAATTTCTCCAAATATGATAAAAAAATTCTTTCCAAACTGTTCACTTTTTTGTAATTTTCTGAAGCTGATATGTTTTTGTAAAAGGAAGAATGAAATTTTTTTGTTTGATATTGGAATAAAGTATATGGAAGTTGTATAGAAATTTGATACTGTTGATAAACAAGATAACTAGAATATTTAAGAGTTATAGCGCATATTGTTAAAGTTCTAATATATTGAATAAATATATATTAATTTTTACGTTCTTTTTGTTACAATATTGTATTACACACGGAATGTTGTGTGTGTAATTTAAGTTTGTTATCCTTTTGTAAAAAATGTTGAATTAATATAGAAATTCAACTTTATGGGGAGGAATGATAGGGAACGATTGTACGATGGTGCGGACGTAAATGTGCGGGAGTAATTCTTGGACAACAATTTTTAGATTAATACACAGGTTTTCCGGACTATAAAAATGAGAGATGAGGGATTACCATAAAACATAATTACGACTACATTTTAAATAAAGTCGAAAAACGATATCTGAGAAGTGGTTTTATGAAATATTACCTGAAAGTCTCGAAAAAGACAACCAGTGTTAATCCAATGGTGTATTAATATCTCATATGTTAACCTGGTGATTTTTTTTAAATACGCTATGAACCATTGAACATAGTATATATCTTCATAAAATTTTGACAGATGAATAGACGGTACACTAATAATTGTACTGGGTCTTATTTATTTTTAATAAAATATTTAAAAACTTAACTTCTCTAGCTTCACTGTAAATTTTTTCTAATCTACAGAATTTATCTAAATCATTTGTATTCGTGATTCTATTAAAATAATGGTATCAAGTAACTTGTTATACGATCAAGTTTAAATATAAAGTTATTTCATGTTTTCTAACGCTCTTAGTAGAACTATTTCTTTTATATGTATATAAAAAATATAATTAAACTGAACCTTAATAAAAAAAAACTTTTCTAATTAACAAACCAATTCACGATATAGCCCATTTACACCAAATAATATTGAAAATATTCACTGTTTTATACTATTAGTTT